>JAVSCE010017726.1:0-23926 GCA_032199065.1 Smutsia gigantea | reverse complement strand
TGTCCCTGTTTGCCTAGAATGGTGCCACTTAGCACGGGAAGTGTCACGGAAAATTCCTCAGAACCGGGCACACCAGCAAGGTGGTCACCCGAAATTGTCTGAAAGTGCTGAGTTCTTCGTGCAGGCTGATATGTCTTATTAGTTCTCCTTTTCTGTCCGTGAAACAGCTAGAAAGGGAAAGGAAAGAGACTAATCTAGGGACAGTGTCACTGAGCATGGGAAGCCCCAGAAGAAGTAAACTCCAAGTCTCTCTAAATTATCCACTTAGGAGATGGAAGGAGGGAAGGAAGGAAGAGTGGAGAGAGGAGAAGGGAAGTGGGTAGTTTTAATCATACTTTATGCAATTGGGTCTCAGGGAAATTTTATACCATTTCCAGGCTTATCTCATGTCTTCTATTCAAACTAGCTTGTCAGCAGGATTGATGAATGGTTTTTCTCCAGTAGCTGACTGACATAAATCCTGTGGTTTTTCAATTGGTTTGATGAAATGCCCCCCAAACACCTGGCACGTTCCACAGCCTAGGGCAACACAGCTCAGACAGCGGCCCACCCCTGCCAGTGCTCGGGGTGCATCCTAGTGGCCCACGGAGGCCAAGCCCTCCAGTCCCCTTACCTTGAGCAGCCTCACCAAGGAACATATACCACTGGCCGCAGGCTCCCAGGACCAAGGAGCAGAAAATGAGGCCTGTGAAAAGCTTCATCGTGCTGAAATGAAAGGAGAGGGTCGGGGAGACACAGGGACAGGACTGGGGCTCCCCCTTGGGATCTGTCATCCAAGAGAGCCTGGCTGTTCCCCTGGGGATCTCAGAGGCCCACCCAGGGGACACTGCGGTTGGACCTCACTCAGTGCCTCAGCCCTGAACCCAAGACTGTCAACAGGTTACCGAGGTGACATCGACAGAGGAAGAGGCCAGATGGGTCCAAACTGTCCCTCCCTAAGCACCCTATAATTAATCAAAAAGCACTCACCGTGTGCCACTCTGCCAGCACAGCACATACAGGACAAATACAAAACAGACTCATTACTTTGCAAGGGAATTACCATCTTGTTGGGAAAGAGAGAGCAGAGTTAAGTTTCTTTTTAAACAACTCCTTCCGTTGAGTTGTCCCTCACCTGATTTCCAGTGGAGCAGACCTGCTGGTCCCTGCCGGCTGGGCACAGGTGGCTGGTACTTATACTGAGCCTTCCCTGCAGGGGTCACAGGGAGGGAAGCAGTGGCCTTGGTGCCTGGGGAAAGTCCCTCCAGGCTACTTCCCCTAGAAAGCTGCAAAGGGGACCTTCCTGGACACAGAGGGTTTCTTTGTGCACAGGTCATCATCCCCCAGTTGTGCAACCCCGAGCAGACAAGGCTGGCTTGCAGTGCCTTGGCGCCGTGGGTCGGGCCGGCATGGTTGGAGGGGCTGAGGCAGGGCCACCTGGGCTGCAGAGTGGAAGGGTGTGTGGCAGAGGGATGGTGGCACTGAGGCTGCGGGAAGGTGTGTTGGTACAGGACTCCCCCTCCAGCCCGAGGAGCATTTCCTCAGGTGGTCCCTGGTGGGTCAGAGGCAGATATGTCGGCAATGAACTCCCTGTAAGTTCATGTCTAAAGTCCTTGAGCTTCAAAACTGACAGGCTAGCGCACAGATCTCCTGGGTGCCCTGGAAGGCTCCTTCCCCCAAACTGTGTGCTTATGCTAAGCTTGCAGCTCCAAGGCACGGGAAAGCCCTGCTCAGCTGGCTTAGCCCTGAGGGTGTGTGTGATGTACCTGGGCTCCTGAGCTGGGGGCAGTCTAGTGGTGGGGGGGGGGTGGCTCTGCTTCCCCTCAGCCTGTCTGGTGATGCCTTATAGTGGGAGTGAGAGTGTGTTGTTACAAGGAACCAAAGTGTAAAGCCCAAGGAAACTATAATAGGACAGAGGGAAGTAATGTTACGCTGTTATGGGACAATGGTATGCCAGCTGGGTATTGCCCAGCCTGGGCAGGCTCGGGGAGTGCTCAGTGTCTGTTCATTTTCCCTGGGGGACACTGACTTCTTGTCACTGTGAGAGGGACATATCAGGAAGGGCAGGCAAGTGTAATGAGGCCAGTTCTATATGGACTGAACCTCCAACTCTCAAGAGAAAATAACACTGTGATTCATCCTAACTGGAAACATTCTAGAAAGGGACTATAGTTCAGCTAGACAGTAAATGTTCCAAGGTGTCTAAAGATATATTTAAGAGAAAGTCTGTTTTCTGCCTTAAACCAAATAAAGTTTTTTATTATCCAGTCCCTTGGATGGATTTTTTTGGACCAGGCAGCAAATACTATTTTTTTTGACTTTCAACTCTCTGCCTGTTTAATGAACTGTTATATTGTAATTATTCACTAATATAAGTGAGATACAGTCTCAAATTTTCAAACTTTTGATTTGCATAAGAAATCTAGCCTATGGGAGAAGATGGATAGGCCAAGATTTTCTTTTGACTTTAAAAAGATATCTTATATGTATTTATACCATTTGGGAACAAAAGATGTCAACTACATCCATTATAGCATTATTTACGGAGGCAATAAGTCATCAGCTGGACAACCAAGTCTGACTTTCTTTTCGGAGGTTAAAAGTTCAGAAAATGCAAACAATTTCATTTCTGAAATCCAGTTTCTTTATAATACTACTGGGAAAAAAAAACCGCATTCAAGGACCAGTTTAAACTGAAATTAACAACAGAAGCCTTGTCTGTCTTGTTACTTTTGCATAGAGTGCTTATCACATTATCTGTTAAATAACAGAGAGTTGTTCATTACCTTATTCATTCTACAAGTACTCACTGAGCTATTACTATGTGCTAACACTCCCCCATGTGCTGGAAGGTCTCTAGCCTCACTGTGCTCTTGCTCTAGTCATCAGTCAATAAGTATATAACACGAACAGTGGCATCCCTCATTAGCTAGATCTAATCCACTCCTGACAGTGTGTTGCATAGCAATTGTTTTTTGGGTGTCAGAGGTAGCAAATTTTTAATTTATTTTTAATTGAAATATAGTTTATATACATTATTATATTGGTTTCAGATGGTCAACTTAGTGAACCATCAATTATATGTATTATTAAATGCTCGCCATGGTAAGTGTAGTTACCATCTATCACTGTACAAAGATGTTATTACAATTTTTAAGCTATATTCCCTATACTATACTTCCATCCATGTTATAAAATTATTTATAATTTTAAGTTTGTGCCCCTTTATCCCCTTCAGCTATTTCACCCACCCTCCCGCCCGTGGTAACCAACCATCCATTCTCTGCATTTATGAGTCTATTTCTGTTTTGCTTTGTTTGTTTTTTCATTGTAATTTTCAGATTCCACATATAAGTGAAAGTGAAACCATATGGTATTTGTCTTTCTCTGCCTGGTTTATTTCACTTAGCATAATACCCTTTAGGTCCATCCATGTTGTGGCAAATAGTAAGATTTCTTTCTTTTTTATGGCTGAATAATATTCCACTGTGTATATGTACCACATATTCTTTATCCATTCAACTATTGATGGACACTTAGGTTGCTTCCATATCCTGGCTATTGTAAGTAGTGTTGTGATAAACACAGGGGTGCTTATGTCTTTTTGAATCAGGGATCTTGTTTTCTTCAGGTAAATTCCTAGGAGTGGAATTCCTGAGTCAAATGGTATTTCTATTTTTAGGTTTTTGAGAAACCTCCATACTGCTTTCCACAGCGGCTGCAACAATATGGGGGTTCCCTTTTCTCCCCATCCTCACCAGTTCTTGTCCTGTTGTTACTAGCCATCCTGACTGGTATGAGGCGATATTTTGTAGTTTTGATTTACATTTCTGATGTTTAGTGATGGTGAGCATCTTTTCATGCATTGGTTAGCCATCTGTATGTATGTCTTCTTTAGAAAAATGTCTATTCAGGTCCTCTGCCCATTTTTTAATCAGATTATTTATTTTTTGCTGTTGAGTTATATGAGTCTTTTATACATATTCTTTTTGGATATTAGCCCCTTATCAGATATATCATTCACAAATATATTCTCCCATACAGTAGGTTATCTTTTCATTTTGTTGATGGTTTCCTTTGCTGTGCTGAAGCGTTTTAGTCTGAGGTAGCCCCACTTTTAAATTTTCGTTTCTGTTTCCCTTGCCTGGGAAGAAATATTCAGAAAAAATTTCTAATGTTGATGTTCAAGAGTTCACTGCCTATGTTTTTATTTCTAGGAGTTTTGTGATTTCAGGTCTTAATATTCAGGTCTTTAATCCATTTCAAGTTTACTTTTGTGTATGGTGTAAGACAATGGTCCAGTTTCATTCTTTTGCACATAGCTGTCCAGTTTTCCCAACAGCATGTATTGAAGAATATACATCTTTTCCCTGGTGTATATTCTTGCCTCATTGTCATATATTAATTAACCATATAGGCATGGGTTTGTTTCTGGGCTGTCCATTCTGGTCCACTGATTTAGAGGTAGCAAATATTTAAATAGAGGTTTTTTTTTCCAAGAGAAAAAATAATAGTCCCTTCCTAGCCAATTTTTACAGTTATTATCAGAGCCACTCAAATACCTATTTAACAAACTACCAGGGATACCTACACAATAGAAAACAATCAAAACATGAAGTACCTAATTATTGAATAATTAATGGGGCCATTAGTGGGTATTTAGTGTGTGAGCCACAATAATATTCTAAAATGATGGACACAAATTACATTTTATTTCTATACTGCAACAAATATGTACTTTAAGTTTTAAATATTTTTTTAAGTGTTAAGATACCAAATTCAAATAATTTTTGGATAATAAAATATACAGGAATTTTGGCAACAAAGTAAAAAAATACATATCTAAGATTTGCACCCAACTAGTCTCTTCTTATAGCAACCAGCCTGTTAAACACAAGAAAGATCATGTCAATCCCTGTTCAAAACTCTCTGGAGATCTGTTTTACCCACACCTCATTGCCTACTTCTCTTTTCTCATTTATTTGCTCCAGCCACACTAGTCTCCTTCCTATACTTCAAACCCCAGACACATCACCCCAGGGGCCTGGGTTGCCTCTTCCTTTCAACTGGAACATTCTTTTCCCAGGTGTTTGCATGCTGGAACTTTGAAGAGAACAGATCTTAGGCTTCAGGATGCTGAAAGGTTCAACAATATAATTAATGTCACTGAGAGTGCTGGCAGCAAATATGTTGGAATGAGGGCTGTGACACATGGAAATTTTCCATGAAGATGGGAGAGGAGTGGGGAGATCTATCAACAAATATAATCGAGAGAAGCTTTGTCCCCAAATATTACTCATCAGATTGTCTATATCAGACACATCTGGTGGGAATTTTAATAAGCAGATTCCTGGGCCAGCATCTTGAAGTTCTGATTAAGCAAGTTTGGAGTGGGCTTCAGGAATGCCTGTGTTTGAAAATCTCCCTGTTTTGGAAATCACGTGTGCAAATAACATTGGTAAGGCTGGAGAGAGTGTGGTAGAGAATTTGACAGGGATTTAAAAGAAGATACTCCAAAAAGTACTGGGAATAAAGAATGTGGAAATGGTGGTGGGAAGCAGAGGATGAAGACCCCTATTTCCCACTCTATTGTTCAGGAATTGCAGCAGTGTACCCTATGGGAGAGGATGACATAAAGTGGAATTAACATGAAAACATCAAGTTTCTGGTGTTTGTCACAGGGGAATGAAATATGCAAAGAATGTGATACCAGAGGAGAATATTCACCACAGAGCCTTCTCACCTAAGGCTCAGTGGAAGGCAGTAGTGAAAGGACAGATAGAGGGTAGAGATGGTTGAGATCCACCCATAGAGAAATTCGTTTTTGTGAGGTGACAGAATGACAGGGGTAAAGGAAACAATGGTTTAGCATATTGATTAGTGACAGCAGGCTGGGATTATTTACTGCTCTGGGCCTGAGTGTAGGGTGCGGTGCTGTATACAATACTTGTGAGCTGCTAGAACAACCCTCCGCAAAATCCAAATGGACTGTGAAATGAAACAATGGGGATGCCTTTCTGATCTCGTCCCAAGGTGCTGATGTCTACTATGAACAAAGTGCTAGAGGGAATGGGAGAACAAAGGAGGGTAGGGGAAAGAGTGGTTAGGGAGGGTACACAAGGGAAACTCCCAAATTTAATATGGAAAATTTATAAATAAAAAATTAGTTTTCAGGCTGGCACACAGCATTTAAACTTGGAGGCAATAGCTCTAATAGATTGGTCTTCCACTTTTTGAGTAATTTCTAATTACTGGAATGAGGATCCAAGTTTTCTTCCTCAATCAAGGGTGCTTTGTGTGTTTATGAATTCATTTTCTATAGGGTCACAGCTAATTCATTCTTTCTAACATCTACGCCAGCTCTCCTAGGAATGACTCTTTCACTCATTGAGAAACAATTCACCTCCAAACCCCTTTCTGATGAAGGAGCCTTAGAGATTATAAATGGCTCAAGGACAATGCCTTGCTCACACACAATACCTTGGCCAGCGCTCTCTGTCCTCCAGTTCCTTGCCTCTACCACCTAACAAATGTTCTTTTCTGGGAACTTGTACACCCCTTAAAAATACAAGGGGTGGTTTATGGTAATTCCAGTTGGATGATTTGGTTTGGAAGAAGGCCATAGGACACAGCAATCTCAGCTTCTGGCAGTAGAAACCCAGACTTTGCCCCATTCCACTTTCCATGCTTATCTCTAACAGAAAGTCCTGTAACAAAACACCACAGGACCTTTCCAGTAGAGATTATGACACTGAGTTCTCATCACAGATCCTAAAACCCAGCCACCTGGATGAAGTAACATGGCATAGAAATTAAAAGCCAAGCTCTAGAATCAGGCAGACATAGGATGACTTCTGGTCTGCCATATACTCATATTGTGGAAGAGAATCTAGTAACCCAAAGAAGTGCAGATAATATATCAAGAGAGAAAGGGTGCAACAAAACACGATTCCACTTTTGTTCCCACACCAAAACATCAAATGGTGTTCATGTTTTTAGGTAATGGTGTTAGGCAGGAAAATAGATATGAGTGGGGTGGAAAGAGAATAAGGCCAGGAAATTCTGCTAAAAAGATCCAGAGTTTAATCAATTAAAGCTCAAAAAGACAGGAGTAACTTGGCCTGGAATGTTTGAATATTCCCCAGATAAAGGAGGGCACCTCAGCATAGCCCATGTCTTTATTGTGTTAATCATGCAGGCCCAGCTTATTTTTTAACTTTACCTGTATCATGTGCTTTTTTCTCCTTCAGCCCTAATCAAGTAGTTTGCAACCTACGTAACTAATTTAGCATGCAGGCCCAGATGTAAACACATAGTAAAAGGCAGGAAGTTAAGAAGTAAGATTCTTAACTTACTCTTTAGCAAACAGGCAGTAACTTACCCTGCCTTGGGGACTGAGCAGGCAGTCTTGTTTCATCTGCTCCCAGACCAAGACATGTGTATCCCAGGGAAAATCAGAGCAGGAAGTTTCTTGTGTTAAGTTAATTCTAAGTCTTCAAAGACCACTTAACAAGTCTGAACCCAACCCTTAGTCACATTCCTGAAGAATCCTTAAAAGGGGGGACCCCAACCTTTCAGCATGCTCCTCTCTCTGAGGTTGCTCGCACTTTCTAAGTACATAACCTTCTAATCTTAAACTTTCTCTCTCCAACCTTTCAGGGCGCCTCTCATCACTGGTTGCCTGCTGCACTTTTTCTCTTTTAAGTGACTTTAAATAAGACTTTTACTCTGCTTCACTATTGTCTCTGCCCTTCAGTTCTTTGTCGTGGTGGGAACAAGGACCGAGGAAAATACACATCACTCTCCCAACAGTGGGAAGTGTTCATTTTATTCTGGGTCCTTGAATTGCCTAAAATGATATCATCATTCATTTATACACTCATCAACTATTCATTGAGTGCCTTCTATGCAACAGCCAGTACACTAGATGGTGGGCAATATTGGGTGGGGGAATGGGGGAATAACCAGATGCAGAATATACCTTCATGAAAAAGAGACTGAAGTTGTGGAGAAAAATGATTATACATGCACAGAGAGAAAACTCATACTTCTTTGGTGATAAAATCGGCAAGATTCCAATAAATGGGGAAGATTGTGTGTACCAAAGCATAATGAAAGAAAAGCAAAGGCAAGGTGTCACTAATCCTCTTTAAGAGTATTTCCTCTCCCAAAGAACAATGATCCCTAGGTACTAACGAGTACTTAATCCCATCCAGTCCTAAAAATTAAGAAAATCAGGAATGGCTCTGCTGTCAAAAATCTCCTGCCTCTTTACTTCCTGCCCTCTCTCCAGCCGGCTGGCTAGGGATTACTGTGATTGGGAGGACAGGAGAAATGACTTCCTTCCTGTTTCCTGTATTCAAAAAGCTAATCATCAGGAATATAAAGAGACCAACCATTCAGTGAAGAATGTGCCCTTCACTTCTGTGTTTGGTATGTGTCCTTCTTACAAAGCGCACACCTTCTCATGAAGTGAGACCACTTTCCTCCCAACTTGGTGTTTGCAATTTGCATTCTCTAGGCACCAGGAACCCCTGATTCAAACCTGTGTGTACTCAGTTCTATGTATCTTCCCCCGAAGGCTGTTGTCTGAGGCCTATTGCTCCTCTGAAGGCCCCTGGACTCTTATCTGATGGAACAGTTCAAGGTAAAGAGCATAGAGGGTTACTTGTTGGGGTCCATTCACCAGCCCACCATCAGCAACAGAGAGGCCACCCTCAGGATTGTCAACGTATAAAAAGGCTCTGCATTGTGTTGTAAAATATTTTATTTTCTTTCTTTTTAAGACCTTTATAAAAAGGATTAGTGGATTAGAGACAACTCAGAGCTCAAAATCTCGTATGGAATTGTATAGTGTTAGTGAAATGGTAATTTGTTTGGGGAGGGGAAGTTTTTTAAGACCCAGTAATTCTTAAGTTTTGTTTCAATTTCAAGTGATTAATAATAAGGACATCTCATGAATCATCATTAAATAACTATACTAGTTAGGCTATTCAATTATTTAGATTGTTAAGCATGTTTTTCCATTTTATAAAATGGTAAAGGTTTTCATTACAGATAGACAATAAAATGCTATAACAAAAAAGAGACTCCTTTTCCTTTTACACTCATTGGCAATGACATCCAGCTTAGGAAACTTACCGCTTATGATTGAGCAAAGTCAAATAATTTTTACATTTACCGGAGAGTCTGTCTCAATCTGTTTAGTTAGCAGAATAAGGAGTGCTTGTTTAGCTCTGTGTCCTACACATTCTGGAGCTCCCTTGTTTCTCTTACCTTCAGAGAGACATGATTAACAACATAGTGGTTCCATAAACAAAAAGTACTTTTAGGTCCCAGTGATTTGCCTTCTGATTTTCCTTTAATTAAAGCTGATTCTCTGCCTACATTGAAACTCACGTCTCTCTTGACACATCATCTCTTTCCATGATCTCAGCGATGTCTCCTCTGGGCACACCTGCTGGATGGGCACACTGCCCAGAGCAGGGCCCTCAGCCTGATTCCAGAGCTCCAGACTCACTCACCACATCTACTCCCAGGGATGAGGAGCTCACAGCCAGGCGATCTGGTCCCCCCCGCCCCCCGATCTTAGAAGGGAAGCTGGAGCAGGTGCCACTCAGAAAGACTGGGGAGAGTGGTGACTTGGACTCCTTCCTGACCTTGACATACAGGCATGTTGACCTCCATGCCCAGCACACTTGAGAAAGGCCTGGAATTACTAGCATTTGGACCAGTGAGAGGTTTCAGGGTTCAGGAAGAAACTGAGAAATTAAGCCTATGTCTTCCTATGGTCCCGCTGGCTACAGCATGTCCCAATCTGTCTCCCAACTTCCACCAGAACTGCCCATCTTTCCTGCTCTAATCCTGTGGGATCCCTCAGACCGGTGGGGAGTCATCAGAGGACGCAACACCTAGTGTTTCTTTAGACCTTCTCCCCAGGTCCATCCTATCTCCGATGAGACACACAAGCTCCAAATCCTGACTTTCTTCAATGTATCAGGGCCAACACCTCACCCTGCCTCTCAACTAGTGTTCCTGCCTAGCTGACTCAAGGTGTTTCCCCTCCCACTGACCATGGTGGAGGTGGCAGGCGGGGTGGGAGGGAGGATTTCTTCTTGGGTTTTATTTTTTTTTTTTTGATTTTCAACAGTTTGGACTCCTTTCTGCTGGAAATACTTGTAACAATAAGATTTCTGTTTTAAAATATAGGACTTATTATTATTTAGGCATGGCAGGGCCGATAGATCAGGAGGTGACAGTTAAAAAGATAGTTCCTGACAGATCCCAAAAGAAGGAGCCATGCCACAGTAGGCGGGAGCCGCGCAGGGAAGCACCGCGCAGGGCAGAGGGCAGAGGGACAGGCGTTCACACGGGGAGGCACAGGAAGGCACGGTGAGGCGGGGCAAACAGCCTGAGGATTGGCAGGCTTCCTTCTTTTTCTATTTCATTAGACAGCATGTATAAATTTTGGTAAAATGCCTCTGTCACACTGAGCTCCATTTTGGGGAATTTGAAGGAACAGTCTCTATCATTTCAATTTATTTATGAGATTGTTCTATTTCTCTCTCCTTGTACCCACTTCGGAGTTTATATTTTCCCAGAAATATGTTTACTTTATCTAGGCTATCAAATTTATTAGCACATATTCTTTTTTTTTCTGAGTCATGAATTGTTCCAGTACTTCTACCTTCCTGTTAATTTTTCTCTTCTTGAGGATTGCTATTGACGATTCTACTGCTATTCAGTTGTAAACTTTTCTAATAATTTCCATTTCTGTTTCTTCCTGTTGTCTCTTGGAAATGTTCCTGGAGCTGTTCTGCCAACGAACTCCTTTATGATTGATCTGTTCTTTATTTCTTTATAAAGTATTTATATTAAGTATTATGTCTGTGGTCTTTATTTCCATTTGATTCTTCCTCAAAATTGATAGTTCCTCCTTCATATTTTCTTTTACCCCTTTTGATGATATTTATTAAGTTTATTATACATTTTCTTTGCATCTCTCCAACCCATTTCTTCTGGGAGATCTGGTATTATCTTTTCAGCTTGTGGTCTTTCTTCTATAAATCTGTGCTACTTGGATGTCTGGTAAGTTTGCCCTGGAAACTCAGCTGTCTTGCCTCGAATGTATGCGAGTGTGTGTGCAGACAAGGTTGTAAATGTATGACGCCTAGGGGGGTTCATGTGGTGGGATGTAGGGTCTGAGGAGGGAGAAGGACAGGGTGAGTGGGTGCCCTGCACGGAGTCACAGCACCGCTATCCAGGATGGAGCCACATACTTGCTGACCGCAGGCCATTTGGCGCTACTTTACCTCCTTCCTGGCACCTCCCCTTTGCAAGCACGGTTCTCTGGTCGTTGCAACGCCTAGCCCTCATGATGTGAAGATGAACTGAGGAGGACGAAACCAGCAGCAGCTGACATGTCCATCTGTCTCTGTTCATACACTGGCTTCACACTTTTGGGCTCCAGGAAGACTCTTCTCTTGTTCCCACAAAAGCCCCTCCGGAGTGGGTTAACCCCTGATATTTAGAGTGTCAGAGTCACATGGAAGAAAGAATAACCCTCCAGTTTAATACAAGATTCAAAGAACACATCATTCCCCAACTACCCCGTTTCCCTGACTGTGACCTGGTCCTACCAACGGGGCTAGAAGTTCACTGAAGAACACTCTCACACCCAATATAAGGCATCACCAGACAGGCTGAGGGGAAGCAGAGCCCCCCCACCCCCCCCACTAGACTGCCTCCAGCTCAGGAGCCCGGGTACATCACACACACCCTCAGGGCTGAGCCAGATGAGCAGGGCTTTCCCGTGCCTTGGAGCTGCAAGCTTAGCATAAGCACACATTTTGGGGGAAGGAGCCTTCCAGGGCACCCAGGAGATCTGTGCACTAGCCTGTCAGTTTTGAAGCTCAAGGACTTTAGACATGAACTTACAGGGAGTTCATTGCCGACATATCTGCCTCTGACCCACCAGGGACCACCTGAGGAAATACTCCTCGGGCTGGAGGGGGAGTCCTGTACCAACACACCTTCCCGCAGCCTCAGTGCCACCATCCCTCTGCCACACACCCTTCCACTCTGCAGCCCAGGTGGCCCTGCCTCAGCCCCTCCAACCATGCCGGCCCGACCCACGGCGCCAAGGCACTGCAAGCCAGCCTTGTCTCCTCGGGGTTGCACAACTGGGGGATGATGACCTGTGCACAAAGAAACCCTCTGTGTCCAGGAAGGTCCCCTTTGCAGCTTTCTAGGGGAAGTAGCCTGGAGGGACTTTCCCCAGGCACCAAGGCCACTGCTTCCCTCCCTGTGACCCCTGCAGGGAAGGCTCAGTATAAGTACCAGCCACCTGTGCCCAGCCGGCAGGGACCAGCAGGTCTGCTCCACTGGAAATCAAGTGAGGGACAACTCCACGGAGGGAGTTGTTTAAAAAGAAACTTAACTCTGCTCTCTCTTTCCCAACAAGATGGTAATTCCCTTGCAAAGTAATGAGTCTGTTTTGTATTTGTCCTGTATGTGCTGTGCTGGCAGAGTGGCACACGGTGAGTGCTTTTTGATTAATTATAGGGTGCTTAGGGAGGGACAGTTTGGACCCATCTGGCCTCTTCCTCTGTCGATGTCACCTCGGTAACCTGTTGACAGTCTTGGGTTCAGGGCTGAGGCACTGAGTGAGGTCCGACCGCAGTGTCCCCTGGGTGGGCCTCTGAGATCCCCAGGGGAACAGCCAGGCTCTCTTGGATGACAGATCCCAAGGGGGAGCCCCAGTCCTGTCCCTGTGTCTCCCCGACCCTCTCCTTTCATTTCAGCACGATGAAGCTTTTCACAGGCCTCATTTTCTGCTCCTTGGTCCTGGGAGCCTGCGGCCAGTGGTATATGTTCCTTGGTGAGGCTGCTCAAGGTAAGGGGACTGGAGGGCTCGGCCTCCGTAGGCCACTAGGATGCACCCCGAGCACTGGCAGGGGTGGGCCGCTGTCTGAGCTGTGTTGCCCTAGGCTGTGGAACGTGCCAGGTGTTTGGGGGGCATTTCATCAAACCAATTGAAAAACCACAGGATTTATGTCAGTCAGCTACTGGAGAAAAACCATTCATCAATCCCAGCTGACAAGCTAGTTTGAATAGAAGACATGAGATAAGCCTGGAAATGGTATAAAATTTCCCTGAGACCCAATTGCATAAAGTATGATTAAAACTACCCACTTCCCTTCTCCTCTCTCCGCTCTTCCTTCCTTCCCTCCTTCCATCTCCTAAGTGGATAATTTAGAGAGACTTGCAGTTTACTTCTTCTGGGGCTTCCCATGCTCAGTGACATTGTCCCTAGATTAGTCTCTTTCCTTTCCCTTTCTAGCTGTTTCACGGACAGAAAAGGAGAACTAATAAGACATATCAGCCTGCACGAAGAACTCAGCACTTTCAGACAATTTCGGGTGACCACCTTGCTGGTGTGCCCGGTTCTGAGGAATTTTCCGTGACACTTCCCATGCTAAGTGGCACCATTCTAGGCAAACAGGGACAGTTCGGGTCAAGCTGGGACGGGTGCCCTCCTACTCTAACTGCAGACTGTCTCAGTGAGGCAGGCATCTTCCCACATTTGATGGGGAGAAAACGGAGGCTTAGAGCAGCCAGGTCTGTTGCCCAGGGCCTAACTGCCGGTCAGCGTGTGGCAGCAGAGGTCTGAGCCCAGCTATGTGTGAGGCCCCAGCTCTTGCCAGGCAGATGTGTGTGAGTACCACTTCCTAAGCCTGGTGGTTCTCACTGGGTTCACCTGGGAGCATTCAAACTGCTGGTGTCCGAGACGCACTCCAGAGAGGCTGAGGCAACCGGCCTGGGGTGGCCAGGGCATCAGCCATCAGCGTCGTCCCGGGTGACTGGAAAGCGCAGCTAAGGGTTGGAGAGAGAGAACCGCCACTCCGGGGCTTGCTTTCTGGAGCCCCACAGCATCAGTTCAGCCCCTTTAGAAAGCTTTCTAAACCTTACGTTGCCCTTCATGCCTGTAACGGTCATAGGGCCTCAGTCCACATTCCGTGCATCCTGCTGGAAGGGCACGTTTTCCTAGTGTCGGGGCAGAAGCTGTATGCCTTTGCCTTTCTCAGAATCTGCCCCATGCCACCACCTACCCATCCAAGTCCTGGGTCTCGTCGTATGTAGCTGCACTGCCCAGCAGGGGCTCTCATCCAAGGACACATCAGTCTCCTGGGGACATCAGGCATGTCTGGAAACACTTTTGGCCGTCAGCTGGGGGTGTGAAGCTGCATGAGTGGGTGGAGCTCAGGAATGCTGCACAATGCCTGTAGTACTCAGGCCACCCCTGAACCCCAAAGCGTCGGGCCCACAGTTTCAGTCGTACTGACTAGAACCCCTGCTCCGTAACAGGACCACCTCCTCCCTACTTTAAACAGATCCCACAGCGCCCTACAGGGGGTAAGTGCAGATGACACCACAGGGGTCAACCCAGCTGGCACAGTACAGGATGTCCTGCCACAGGACGCTTGCTGGCGTTCCCAGGAGAAGCCACCGAGCAGTAGGGGAGTTCTTCTCCTGCTGTGCTAGCCAAGGTGAAAGCGAGTCAGTGGAAAGCTTTTCATTCCTTGATTCTTCTCTAAGGCACGTCACAGTTTTTCTGCCCACCTGATACGCCGTTTGCCACATCCTTTCCCTCCCAGGGGCGTGGGACATGATGACAGCCTACTCTGACATGAGAGAAGCCAATTACAAAGATTCAGACAAGTACTTCCACGCCCGGGGCAACTACGACGCTGCTCAGAGAGGCCCTGGGGGCGCCTGGGCTGCTTGAGTGATCAGGTACCGGGGGCCTGGGGCTGCAGGGCTGGGTGAGCAGAGCTTGGCTGCCTTTGGGCATCCGGAGAGGGTGGCCCTGGAGAAGGGGCGGTGTGGGTGTGGAGTCCCCCTCTCGCCCATTCCACCGCCCTCTCTGTCCATGCCCAGTGCCGGGCCCGGGCTGCCGGCAGAGCCAGAGTAGGCCTGGTGCAGAGGTGTGAGCCCACCCCCAGAAGGCCGAAGGGAGAGCCCAGGATTCCCAGCCCTCACCTTGCTCAGCACTGATGGTGGGGGGCGCAGGCATGAGCCCGGGCTGACATGGGCTGTGTCCGGGCAGGCTCAGTGTTTTAGGCCCTCTTGCCTGGGCTCCTCTCAGGTCACTAATTCCTTGGGAAGAAGAGGGCTGGGAGGGCGGGGCTGTTGTTTAGCAGCCCAGGACGAATGTCCACCTTTACCTCCTTTCCAGCGACGCCAGAGAGAATTCTCAGAGAGTCACAGACCTTTTTAAATATGGAGACAGTGGCCATGGAGAGGAGGACGCGAAGGCGGACCAGGAAGCCAACGAGTGGGGCCGGAGTGGCAAGGACCCCAATCACTTCAGACCTGCCGGGCTGCCTGACAAGTACTGAGCTCCCTCCTCGCTCTGCTCCCTGGAGGCGGGCTGAGGGCCCCTGAGGGCGGGGGCGCCCAGCTACTGAGTTCATGTTTGCAGAGGCTGGTAGAGGGGGCATAATAGGTGCCTAATAAATGCTTTAAAGGATCGAATGTTGGAGAGTGTGTTGTTCTTTGGTATGAGGACTGCTTGTTTGGTACCAGGGGGATGGACACGTCGTGAAGGCTGAGCCGGTGCCTGTGAGGTTTGGTGATGGGGAGACAATCTCAGCATCGCAGGGGCACAAGCCCTGCCCAGCCTGCCCCTGAGTCAGACCTGCTCCCCTCGCCACGCCCCTCTGCCTACCTGGCTACTATTTCCAGGATTCCCACATCAGGCCTCCCCATCCCTGGGATTGTGTCCTGTCACCTTCCCTGCCCGCAGGGTCTCTTCCCCTTACTTTTGCTCCTCCTGGTGTCTGTCTCTGGGGGCTGGGGACACAGCAGGGGGAGGACGAGACCGTGGAATCCTGCTCCTGAAGCGGCCACCTTGGTCTTCCGTTCATTCTCAGAAACACCTACAAATCCGGTCCCTGACCAGTTTCTGTCCATGCCGCCTAAGAAAGGCTTCTGAGGCAGTTTCCCTCCACTCTACTTTCATTGTCTTAGATTAGCCTAACTGAAGTTGTGACCCCCTCACTGTGACTGTTTCCTCGCGTCTTCTGCCATTTAGCTGGGTCACAGCTGTGAAATGAATAGAGGAAGGAGTTCAGGGTAGAGAATGCTTCTCTTAACATGGATCCAGAGAAGAAACCAGCCGTAATTTGAAAAGGTGAATTTTCATACAAGGCATTATTACCTGGTAACACGATTAACTACTAAGGAATTGAGAACATGAGAAGGTATAAATCTGAGTAAGAGGGCTCCAGTAGGTTGAGATCTAGGACTTATTAGACCACTTTGGATGGCCGGCAGTTTGCTGTGTGTCACAAGCCACAACTGACAATAAGTTCCCCAAGGTGGCACCTATGAAATTCTGCAGGCAACGGCCCAGGTGTGCCGTTGAACTACTAGGAATGTGGCAGGACTCCTGCAGACTCACTTGGAGGCTGCCCACAATGGGTCAGAAGCTAGAATGCTGTTGAACTTTCTGGAAGGCAGCTGTGGAAGGCAGTACTGTGCACTGAAATGTGTCCCTCCCAGATATGCTAAGTCCTCATCTTCAGGGTGGTTGCATGTGGATTAAGGTAAAATGAGGTCATAAGGGTGGAATCCTGGCCAGATAGGATTGGTGTCCTTGTAAGAGGAGATGACCAGAGAGCCCACACTCTACCATGTGAGGACAGAGCATGAAAGTGGCTGTCATCAAGACAGTATAAGACGGTGGAAATTGGACGTCATCCAGGAAGTTGTCTAAAACATTTAACTTATACTTTTGTTCCCTATAAAATGCACTGATCAAACACATTTAGACATTTCCTGCACTGCTTTCAACCTTTTGCTAAAGAAGGCTTCTTCAAAAGTGGCAACAGTCTGGGACCCAGAGTAGGCACAGGTCTCCTAGGAATGGGGTGAAGGCCCCTGGGTAAGGCGGTCCCTGGCACACCGCCCTGGCTCATCTGTGAGACAGTGTTTGTTTAACGGGCACCGTCTCACTTCATCCTGAAGAGAAGGAGTTACCTGAGGAAAACCGCCCACAGTGATCGTGGCAACGTTGGTACTCAAATCCACATCTCTATAACCCAGGAGCTGAAGCTACTCTGTCTTGTGATTGAATCACTGATAAGCCCAGTGAGCAAAGGGGATGGAAAGGGAAAACACCCGATAAGAAGACTGCTATGGCCCAGACCCTTTGAGAATGAAAGTTTAAGTCACCTCTACAGGCAAGGAAGTACAATGAGCAGAGATGGAGAGGTGAGCAGGAATGGGTGGGGGAGGAAAGCCGGGGTCCATGCCAGCCACGGCCATGGGACTGGCTGCAAAGGACTGTAATGGTTTTGAGTACCTCTGTGATGTGACTATATGATTGTATGTATTCCCAAATATTTTACTTCTCTCTTGTTCCCTTACGATCATAAGGAATATGTATTATTAGTAGTTAAATGTACGGTCCAGTGTTTAAATTACAGTGCTTAAATTTAAATTTCAAAAAGGGAGCTTCATTCACTAGAAGGAGAATATCATGGAAAGAGAAAAAGGAGCCTTTAACTTCTTTGGGGGAAAAGGGTGGCATGTTTCCAGTATAAGTGGGATAGGGATATCATATTGGGGAGAAGCTTGACTTTGCTATTGTCTTCATTTGGAATGAAGTGTGGTTTAACGAAGTGTTCATAGGTTCCAAGTTGACAAAGGGTGGATGCGATGGGTTTGAAAGTCTCAGCTTGGTTACGCTGAGTTACACGTCCCAGAACTCCTTCCCCTTACGTTTCTGGTTAGGGTGGGCATCGAGAGATATTTTGCACAAAACTTGGAGGTTGGAAACGGGGCAGCAGCCACGTTGTTTTCACACGTGGAAGACTGGTGCAGGGGCGCCGGGGTGATCGTGCCTATCACTGCCTCCCTGTCTGCTCATCTCGTCTGCGTGAGGCACCATGTGGGCCTGCAGCTGCTCCCCCTTCCCTTGGATTCCTTCAGTGTCTCCGATTCCTGGGCGGGTGTGCATTCAGCTCCACGGTGAAGGGCGACAACTTCTCCTGAAGAACTCCATCTCATGACAACTGCGGGCACTGACAAAGGGTGACATGAGTTCTGGGGGTTCTCACGGGCTTTAGCTCATGCTCCTGGGTCCTAGCTTGTCCTGCAGATTTCAAGCTCCAGCATCAGACAGACGAACAACAGCCTTACAGAGGCAGTGCAGGCAGCACCCACAGGAGTGGTGAGGGGCCAGCCCACTGACAACTGCATATAGAATCTTCTAAAGGCACCGCCTGTCTGGCTGAACCTGCTCAGTGTCTGCATGCAGAGCCAGTGCACCAAAGTGCTGCCCAGTCTCCATGGCTTCCTGAGAAGGGCTTCCTCCAGTTTTGCATAACCTCACATCAGTTATGCCCTTTAAAGCTCACTGGAGAACCAACTGAGGGCTTGCCATCCCTGTCTCTGATGCCTAAAGAGCCGATGAAAAGTAAATGATGGGGTTGACACTTCTGTGAACAGCATGCAGGATAATCCCAGTCTCCCAAAGATAATGTGAGAACATACCATAATCATTCTGCATCTAACACAGTGGAAACCATTGGAAGCCGAGGAGCAGGTCGTAGAGGGAAGACCAGCACATCTTGTGAGCAAGATGACCACAGAGAACCTGGCCAGCTGCATCCACAAGGAGCTATAGAGGGGCCTGACCAGCAGGGCCAGGCTGGACCCAGAGAGAAGCACAAATAAGATCAGTCAGGCAGCAGTGATGAGATCAAACGCCTGACACTAAACATGGTCAAAATCCCGAAACAGGAGGCCACAGTACTCCCTTCCCGGATGCCCAGCAGCAGGGACAGGGCCCAGAGCAGGGCACCTATGACAGCTCACATGTGTCTGGGGCGGTGGCAGCGGTACCAGGTGGGCCACAGGACGGACAGGCAGCGCTCCACGCTAATGGCGCTGAGGATGCCCAGGCTCGCGAGGTAGGCGAAGGTCAGCGCAGAGAGGACAAAGGCGGGTATGCACCTGGAGAGGGAGTGGAAGGAGCCCATGGGTTCCTCCAGGGCAAATGCGGTCTGGAAGGACAGGAAGAGGAAGTCGGCCCCTGCCAGGTTGAGGATGTAAACGGAGAAGGCGTTCCTCCTCAGGCGGAAGCCCAGGAGCCAGAGCACAACCGCGTCTCCTGCGAGCCCACCCAGGGCAGGGATGAGGGTCAGCGAGGGCAGCATCGGGGACTCCACACTGAAAGTCTGCAGAAGGGCTTGGTCACTTCCGTTCGTTGGTGTGAGCGTGCTCGCCCAGCCTGGGATGCTGGGATCCATGCTCAGAAAGCCTCCACGGCTGCCCCTGGGAACACAAGAACGACGAATATAGCACTACCTATATAATCACGGACTCTCAGGGCCACGCTGCTTGTGGGAAACACCGTCCCCACGTGACAGAGGGGGAAAGGGAGGCTTGCAGAGATTGAAGGCCACACAGCTTTGGAGGGCTGGAACCAAAATTCATCCCCAAATCTCTCTCACTCAAAATCCTGGGCTCTCTACTGTCCCAGGGACCCACTGCTGACATAGGAATACTGTGTAGTCAAATTATTCCCCTCCCCCAAACCGCTCGCAGTCCAGAAGTTACATCATTCCCCAGAATTTCTTAGACAGAGAAGAAAATTCTGGCACAGTATCTGAGAAACCAGCAGAGGGCTTTGTCCCAAAATATTACTTCTTTCAAGTATTATTGAGTTTGAACATTTCTGTTTTTTGATTAACCAGAATTAACAGCTGGATCACTTGGACTCCCTTTCTTACCACTGGGTTTCAGCCCTGGGAAAGTTCATTCTTGATTCAGTGAGACCAAAAAATGACAATGGATTGTTCTTGGAGTGAAAGGGTCTATACCCAACTTTATTCCCAAGGTGGCAGGTCAAACACTAGAATCCCATCGGCCTCAGGGCACGTCTGCATGCAGCAAGCTGGTCTCTGCCTCTGGGCCTCTCCTCCCACACAGCCATCTCAGTCTCTGTCCTCGCGCTGCCACCACTCCAGCCTCTGCTTTGCTCTCCTGCAGCCGTGCAGCCCAGAGCACTGGGCCGAGCCTTTATATAGAGTCAGTAATAACATATTGCCCACACGTGTGCCATGAGCAAGCCGACCAGGACCAGGTGAGAGTCCTGACCACAGGAACTTTCATTTTCTCTGCATGCCCCTTACAGGATGTAAAGAATGCAGCATACATAACATACCCTTCTTCTTCCTTCATTCACAATATTGCTTTTTTAATTGTTCTTCAGTTGGTCTGTATATCCACTCTTTTCAGTCTTACCTCCTCTGACTTCAATTCATGTACTTCATGCTGCAGCCTTCTAAACCAATTGATCATTTTTCAACATGTCATTTGAATTCGGAACCATTTCAAACATTCTGGAAAGTTCTTCCATGTGTTGATTCAGGAGCTATTTAATGGCAAACACACTGTGTGTCCCAGGCATTGTTCCAGCTATGGAGTGTTGGTGGAAACAGCAATCACAGACAGGACCATGGCCTTTTGGGGCTTTAGCTCAGAGGCCTGGATGAGCTTCCCCGGAATGTGGGTGGGAAATGACAAGAGAAAAGGGGCGGGCCCAGCACTGGGTGTGGTCTCTGGGTGTGAGAAGTCTGGAGGGGTCGGATGCAGCAAACAGCCTGAAAAGGAACAGCTGTTTTGGCAGGAGTCAAACTAGGGGAGCTGGTGTTCCTGAATCCTAACTGACAGCTATTGATGAGTAGAGTCAGAGTCTGCCATGTGGTAGACCTTGCACCAGCAGTGCGGAGTCTTCTCAAGCCCATCAACGCAGTTACAGAGGAAGTGTGGCTTAGAGGACCGAGTGGGGCAGGCGTAAGAGAGAACAGCAGGTGTGGATGGGACTCCTGGACACCCCAGGCATCAACTGAAACACTAACGTACACACGGAGAGAGTTAGAACAAGTGGCTGGACCAAATTCGCTGTATAAACAATCAACTGTGTTTCTGGAGAGAAAACAAGAAATTAGAAGAAATAATAGAAAAGAAACCCCAACTACTTTTGATAAAGAAGAGTAATGAAGGCATTGAATCCTTCAATTAAGGCCTCAATAAGTGCAATAGTGCAGCACTGACAAATACATAGAAAACCTGTTTCTGGGCAAAAGCCTCAGAATTAGACACAAATACATACGGTGATTTAGTATATGTAACGGTTGCATGTCAATTAGTGGGTAAAACATGGATGGTGCAATGAATGGAATTGGGACAACTGGGTGGCCATGTTTAAAAAAACTTGAAAATATTCTTTACATATGATATCAGGGGATATTCTAAATATACTAAATAGTTCTCAATAAACAAAGAAAATACAAGAGTACCTGGAGAAACCTTGGGAAAATTCTTTAACAAGGCAGCCTGGAGAAAGTCTTTCCCACTTAGCCCAGAGTTCCAAAGACATTTTTAAAAATGAATTGAAATAATAAAGAAAAGGCATGTAGAAAAAAAAAATTTTGGGCACATGAGCCACCATAATCAAAAAAAATATTAAGCTGCAAAAATATTTGTAACTCATAGATAAAGTTCTGATTTTTCCTATATAAAAGTTTCTTATAAAATGATAAATAAGGACGTCCGGGAAGATGGCGGTGTGAGCAGGGCGGCAGAAATCTCCTCCCAAAACTATATTTATCTACGAAAACACAGCAAATACATCTATTCCTAAAAGAGAGACCGGAATACACAGGAAAGCGCACAGCGTGTAGCTACACCCGAGAGCACTCGGCACCCCAAGAGGCGGGTAAGATACGGAGCGGCGACCCGGCGGGACCCTCCCCCTCCCCCTCCCCAGCGCACCGGCGGGAGGAGAGGATTCAGAGCCGGGAGGGAGTGGAAGTACACCCCGCGAAGTAGCCAGCCCCAGTGATCTGCACGGGGAGCGCTGACCCACATTGCGCAGTGCAGCGGAGATTGGAGAGACAGAGGGGCAGGATCTGAGCGGGGAACGCGCCAGGGGGCTTGCAGCCGGCTCCGGGAAGGAAAAAAAAAGTGCGCGCTTTCCTCAGCGGTCTTAAAGAGACAGGAGCCCAGCGGAGGAGCCGGATCGCCCCAGCACACTCAGCCCAGCACGCTGGGAGTCCTGGGGAGTTTCAGACGCCTTAGCTGGCGACTGAGGAAGCGTAGCCATACTTAACACTTCTCACTGAGATCAACAGCCTCCTATTCGTTCCCACCCCTGCGAGAGGGATAAAGGGCCCTGCGGAGAGGCGCAGTCTCAGCTGTAGAATAGTGGGCAATAGCGCCACCTACAGCATTTCCACAGAATCTACGTCCGGTGGGCTTTTTTTGTTTGTTTTTTTTGTTTTGTTTTGTTTTTTGTTATTTCTTTCCTTTCTTTTTTCTTTCTTTCTTCTTTTTTTCTTTTTTTTTCTCTTTTTTTCCTTCTCTTTTTAAAGTCTTAAAGAGCCCAGCTGACATACGTGGCAACTATCAGTGACCAATTATATAGCCATGAAAAGACAGAGGAATATGGTTCAGACCAAAATCAACCAGACAACCCCAGAGAGGGAGTCTGAAGGGATGGAAATGCACAGCCTCCCTGAAAAAGAATTCATAATAAAAGTCATAACCATGCTGATGGACCTACAGAGAAATGTGCAAGAGCTGAGGGAGGAAGTGAGGGAACTGAGGAAAGACAATACAGAAATCAGACAAGCGATCGACGGGCTTAACAGCAGAATGGATGAGATGCAAGAGACTGTTAATGGAATAGAAAACAGAGAACAGGAGTACAGAGCAGCTGAGGCAGAGATAAAAGGATTTCTAGGAATGAAAGAATATTAAGAGAACTGTGTGACCAATCCAAACGGAACAATATTCGCATTATAGGAGTACCAGAGGAAGAAGAGAGAGAAAAAGGGATAGAAAGTGTCTTTGAAGAAATAATTGCTGAAAACTTTCCTCGCTGGGGAAGGAAGTAGTCTCGCAGTCCACCGAAGCTCATAGATCTCCCAACACAAGGGACCCAAGGAAGACAACACCAAGACACATAATAATTAAGATGGCAAAGATCAAAGATAAAGACAGGGTATTAAAGGCAGCTAGAGAGAGAAAAAGATCACCTACAAAGGAAAACCCATCAGAATATCATCAGACTTCTCAACAGAAACCTTACAGGCAAGAAGAGAATGGCATGATATATTTAACGTTATGAAACAGAAGGACATCGAACCAAGAATATTGTATCCAGCACGATTATCATTTAAATATGATGGAGGGATTAAACAATTTCAAGACAAACGAAAGTTGAGAGAGTTTGCCTCTCATAAACCACCACTACAGGATATCTTAAATGAACTGCTCTAGATGGAAGCACACCTAAGGCTAAAAACATGTCACCAGAGAAAATAAAATCAAAGCAAAGAAAACAGACCATCCAAATATTAAATAAAGGCAAAGAATAAAACACCTATTATAGAAAGAATGGAGGAGGAGGAATAAGAAGGGAGAGAAAGAAAGAAACATCAGACTGTGTTTACAATAACTTAACAAGAGAGTTAAGTTAGATTGTTAGATAGTAAAGAAGCAACCCTTGAACCCTTGGTAACCACGAATCTAAAGCCAGCAATGGCAATAAGTACATACCTATCAATAATCACCCTAAATGTAAATGGACTGAAGGCACCAATCAAAAGACACAGAGTAACAGAATGGATAAAAGCAAGACCCATCTATATGCTGCCTACAAGAAACTCACTCAAATCCAAAGATATACACAGACTAAAGTGAAGGGATGGAAAAAGATATTTCATGCAAACAACAAAAGAGAAAAAAAGCAGTTGCAGTACTGGGATCAGACAAACAGACTTCAAAACGAAGAAAGTAGCAAAAGATAAAGAAGGACATTACATAATGATAAAGGGTTCGGTCCAACAAGAGAATATAACCATTTAAA
>JAVSCE010017724.1:0-357765 GCA_032199065.1 Smutsia gigantea | reverse complement strand
CTTGGCTAGGAAGAATAAATATTGTCAAAATGGCTATACTACCTAAAGCAATCTACAGATTCAATACAATCCCTATCAAACTACCAACAGCTTTCTTCAATGAACTGGAACAAATAATTCTAAAATTCATATGGAACCACAAAAGACCCCGTATAGCCAAAGCAATCCTGAGAAGGAGGAATAAAACAGGGGGAATTACGCTCCCTGACTTCAGCTCTACTACAAAGCCACAGTAATCAAGACAATTTGGTATTGGCACAAAAACAGACCCACAGACCAGTGGAACAGAATAGAAAATCCAAACATTAACCCAAACATATACAGTCAATTAATATTTGATAAAGGAGCCTTGGATATACAATGGGGAGATGACAGCCCCTTCAGCAGCTGGTGTTGGCAAAACTGGACAGCTACATGTAAGAATGAAACTGGACTACTGTCTAGCCCCATACACAAAGGTAAACTCAAGGTGGGTCAAAGACCTGAATGTAAGTCATGAAACCATAAAACTCTTAGAAAAAAACATAGGCAAAAATCTCTTGGACATAAACATGAACGACTTCTTCATGAACATATCTCCCGGGCAAGGGAAACAAAAGCAAAAATGAACAAGTGGGACTATATCAAGCTGAAAAGCTTTTGTACAGCAAAGGACACCATCAGTAGAACAAAAAGACATCCTACAGTATGGGAGAATATATTCATAAATGACATATCTGATAAGGGTTGACATCCAAAATATATAAAGAACTCATGCACCTCAACAAACAAAAAGCAAATAATCCAATTAAGAAATGGGCAGAGGACATGAATAGACACTTCTCCAAAGAAGAAATTCAGATGGCCAACAGGCACATGAAAAGATGCTCCACATCGCTATCATCAGAGAAATGCAGATTAAAACCACAATGAGATATCACCTCACACCAATGAGGATGGCCAACATCCAAAACACAAACAACAACAAATGTTGGCGAGGATGTGGAGAAAAGGAACCCTCCTACACTGCTGGTGGGACTGCAAATTAGTTCAACCATTGTGGAAAGCAGTATGGAGGTTCCTCAAAAAACTCAAAATAGAAATACCATTGACCCAGGAATTCCACTCCTAGGAATTTACCCTAAGAATGCAGCAGCCCAGTTTGAAAAAGACAGATGCACCCCTATGTTTATCGCAGCACTATTTACAATAGCCAAGAAATGGAAGCAACCTAAGTGTCCATCAGTAGATGAATGTATAAAGAAGATGTGGTACATATACACAATGGAATATTATGCAGCCATAAGAAGAAAGCAAATCCTACCATTTGCAACAACATGGATGGAGCTAGAGGGTATTATGCTCAGTGAAATAAGCCAAGCCGAAAAGACAAGTATCAAATGATTTCACTCATATGTGGAGTATAAGAACAAAGAAAAAAACTGAAGGACCAAAACAGCAGCAGACTCACAGAACCCAAGAACGGACTAATAGTTACCAAAGGGAAAGGGACTGGGGAAAATGGGCGGGAAGGGAGGGATAAGAGGGAAAAAGGGCATTACGATTAGCAGATGTAATGTTGGGGGGGCACGGGGAGGGCAGTACAACTCAGAGAAGACAAGTAGTGATTCTATAGCATCTCACTGCGTTGATGGACAGTGACTGTAATGGGGTTGGTGGGGGGGACCTGATGAAGGGGTAGTTTAATAATCGTAATATTGCACATGTAATTGTAAATTAATGATAATAAAATAAATTATATTAAAAAAAAAAGGATGTGGAATACACACACACACACACACACACACACACACACACACACAGGAATATTACTGAGCCATAAAAAATAAATCTTATCATTTCCTACAAAATAGATAAACTTAGAGGTTATTATGCTATGTGAAATAAGTCAAAGAAAGACAAATACCATATGATTTCATTTATATGTGGAGTCTAAAAAATAAAAACAATGAATAAATAAACAAAATAGAAATAGACTCATAAATATAGAAAACAAACTAGTAGTTGTCATAAGGAAGAGGAGTAAGGAGGTAGGAAAATAGGTGAAGAAGATAAAGAGAAAAGAAAAATTGGCCAGGATCTTTGCCTGTTTAATACACACAATTTTCACAATTGTTGGAATTGGCATATTTCTACCAAAGGAGATATATCTAAACCAAGGGCCTTGTGGACTTTGTGGTTGGGACATAGCTAAAAGGATGCTACACTAAGACAACAGCACAGACATGAGTTATGTTAAATAACAAATGTATTAGATAAACCAGATGACAGAAATCCAAACTCTTACAGAGTTTTCAGGGTTCAAAAGAAGGGGAAGGACATGTTAAAAGAGGAGTAGTACATCATAAGTTTTGGGCAAGAGGTGCCAGCAGACATGGCATGTTCCAGGAATAAGGACATATTTGATATGGCCAAAACATGGGTTATGTGGGACTAGGAAGTGGCAGAACCAAGGTTAAAAGGAAAAAATCAGTTTGGCCAGATGATGAAGAACTTTGATGTGATGCCATGAATTTGGATTTTTGCTTCTAGTGTTGGATTACACGTTTTGTTTCAGATTGATTGTGAAGGAGAGATTCAGACTGATTGTGTCTGACATATATTTCAGAGGAAGAACCAATGAACCAACTGAATGGGGAGGTGAGGAGTAGTGTAGAGTATCTGAGAGGATAAGAAGGGGTGAGAATTATCAATGTATAGTGAAAACTGAAGCCATGGGCTTAGCCAGAGAAGGCCAATAAAATCCAAAGCAAGGGAATGGGGGGTATTTAGAATAGTAATACTGTCAAGGAGTTCTCACATGGATAAAATATCAAATCTTCCTTAAGCTTGCTTAAGTCTTAAGACCTTGTAGAACTGAGAACCACGCTATGCTGCTGAGTATATGAGTAAAAGAGACAGGGGTCTGTAAACAGGTACATGCATATCACCAAAGATTACTCTGGCTACACTCATGATTTTGGTGAGAGTTCTTCCCGTGCTCTTAATTCCTAATTATGAGCTGAATTTCCTAATGCAAAAAAAACAGAAATAAAGCAAGTGACGTCAGCTTGCCCACTGACCCTGGGACACCACCTCCCCTCCAGCTCCAATTACTTTGTCGTTTCTTGATTCCTCCCCCAGTTTCGGGGCTGATCATATTTTGTTTTCCATCATTTCCCTTTATTTCTTCCTTTGCCAGTTGCTAAGCACTCCCTTGTTGCTAAGTGGGATATGAGCACTTAATTTACTCCATTCTTTTTTCTCATACCAGATTTTAGAAATTGCAGATCCTGTTTAATCAATGTGTAAATGCAATGCTTTTGATGTATTTTTCCTAAGAGCAATATTTTGATCATTCTTAATGATACTTAATGAAGTCACCGCATGATTTCTGATTGTACCTAATTGAAGCTTGTGACTTGCATTTCAATATTATCATCTTACAGATTTAGTTCTATGAGATGAAAATTTTTCAGGGCCCCAAAATATTAGAAAACAAAAGAACTGATGTTTTATTTTAAATAAAAAATTATTCTAGAATAGATGTATATGCTTGTGAATATATATATATGAAATTAAATGAAAACTGAAACAAATTTCCCAAAATGAGCTTCATATGTTGATACTAAAGGAAGCAATCTTTTTAATAAACAGTAAGTTTACCCACTAGTTTTAAGCTTTACGAAGGAATGTAATGGATTTTGATACTGATAGTTTCGTATGAATCCCATGCCGATAGAATCCAATACACAAGCAAATTCTGGCCCTTGAAAAAGATAATAAATTGGATAGTTTTCTTGAAGCCTCTCCTGGAGACCCAGTCTCAATGATTTAGTGCCTGAAGCCTGAATTTTAGTTAGCCCCAAACTTAGTCTCACATCTTCAATTCTGCCTTTCTTTCATCAAAACGAGTCCATCATGTGCCCTGCTCCCCCAAGGGTCCTTTTCTTTGCTATTGGACGGTGAGTGGTAATGGCTTAATCAGAGACAATAACCCTGCTAATATGTTAACTAGCTAATATATGAACCCTCCTAGGATAACACATTAGCCTTGAACCAGATTAAAAAAAGAACTATAGCTCTACTAGAAGCCCTTAAGGAATAATACCATTATAGCAACTTAACCCCATAGCAAGCCAGTGGGGGAGCTACTTAAGGGCAGCTTTTAACATCCATGATACCATATGCCATCTCCATGTTGGGTCAATGGTGGAAATAAATTAGCAATTGTGGTACTGACAGAAATCAGACCCATTGGTTACTTCTAATACTTCTCTCATGGATTCCCATGGAAAATCATAAAGCATTTCCAAGGCAAAGATTGGACATAATATCTTTGTAAGGGTAGAAAATCAAAGGGGAACATACCAGAATCAAAAGGGAACATACTCATGTCAACATCATTTTCTTTTCCTTTTTTTCTTCTTTGTTCTTTTCCTAGATATTAAGGGTTCACAGAGATATTTCTAATTATTTTTTTCATAAATAAAGAAATGAAAACCCAGACAATCTAAACTGAATAAAGTCTGAAGCTTAGTAAATATGAAAGGTGAAACTGAAATCCAAGACTTTTAGTTCCATGGCTGGGGCTTCTATCTATTTACACAGGTATTTACCACCCTACTCCTCACATAGTTTAGGGAAACCAGGTATAACCAGCATATACGTGTAATCACACCAACAGCATGTGCTTGATTTCTGGAGCACTAAACCCCACCCTCCCCTCCTTAGAGCCTCCATCCCCCAAATTCCTTAGAGAAGACACTAATTCTATTGAAGCAAAGAGAGTCTACATAATACCAGTAAATGAGTTTTCCAGTAAGTATATTGTCATAAGAGGTGGTTAGAAACTGTATTATGACTAGTAGTGATAGTTGTACATGTAGTGATAGTACATAGTATGACAATTATCAGCCTGATTCTTGTTTGGGCATGCCTTTGCAGATTAGGTTAAGATTCTACTGAAAAAGGCATTCCAGGTCTCAAACTGTTTCATCTATGGACATTAGACAAATCGCCTATTCATGGCATAAGAGATATCTGAATAAGATTGTATCCTTATCATCAAAGCACTTAAAATATAAATATGGAGATATATACATAAAAGTCAGTTATGAGCCAAAGCAAACTCTCTAAAGAACGGGTATCTTCAGAATTCAGAAAAGAAAGGGAGCACTTAACACAGTTAAATAATTTTCCTGAAATTTTCTCTTATCTTGTTTAATCTTCCCATTAAAGTATGAAAACAGGTATTATTATTAGATTCATTTTACAAATGAGGAAACTGAAGTTTAGAAGGTAAGCAAGCAGTCCGATTCACACTAGGATTAAGTGACTGAGGCAAGATTTGAATCTAGGCATCAACCTTCTGAATACAGACAGTGCATGCATCCTTCTTAACCTTGGTCCCCATTCACTCAGATTAAGAGATGGAATCTAACTGGGAGGAAATAAAGAGGAACATTTCTTAAAAATTCTTACAATCTACTTTGGGAGAGTGATATAAAATGGTTTAAACTATAGTAGCACGAGATATTCTCAAATTTCTTTTTTTTTTGGTATTAATCTACAATTACATGAGCAATATTATGGTTACTAGACTCTCCCATCATCAAGTCCCCACCACATACCCTATAACAGTCACGGTCCATCAGCGTAGTGAGATGTTATAGAATCACTACTTGTCTTCTCTGTGTTGTACAGACCTCCCTGGGCTCCCACCTACATTATGTGTGCTAATCGTAATGCCCCTTATTCCCCTTATACCTCCCTTCCCACCCATCCTCCCCAGTCCCTTTCCCTTTGGTAACTATTAGTCCATTCTTGAGTTCTGTGAGTCTGCTGCTGTTTGGCTCCTTCAGCTTATTCTTTGTTCTTATACTCCACATATGAGTGAAATCATTTGGTACTTGTCTTTTTCGGCTGGGCTTATTTCACTGAGCATAATACCCTCTAGCTCCATCCATGTTGTTGCAAGTGGTAGGATTTGTTTTCTTCTTATGGCTGAATAATATTTCATTGTGTATATGTACCACCTCTTCTTTATCCATTCCTGCTGATGGACACTTAGGTTGCTTCCATTTCTTGGCTATTGTAAATAGTGCTGCAATAAACATAGGGGTGCATGTGTCTTTTTTAAACAGGGCTGCTGTATTTTTAGGGTAAATACCTAGGAGTGGAATTCCCGGGTCAAATGGTATTCCTATTTTTAGTTTTTTGAGGAACCTCCATACTGCTTTCCACAATGGTTGAACTAATTTACATTCCCACCAGCAGTGTAGGAGGGTTCCATTTTCTCCACCAACATTTGTTGTTTGTCTTTTGGATGGCAGTCATCCTAATTGGTGTAAGGTGATATCTCATTGGGGTTTTAATTTGCATTTCTCTGATGATTAGCAATGTGGAGCATCTTTTCATGTCCCTGTTGGCCGTCTGAATTTCTTCTTTGGAGAAGTGTCTGTTCAGCTCCTCTGCCCATTTTTTAATTGGCTTATTTGCTTTTTGTTTGATGAGGTGCATGAGCTCTTTATATATTTTGGATGTCAACCCCTTATCAGATATGTCATTTATGAATATATTCTCTCACACTTTAGGATGTCTTTTTGTTCTACTGATGGTGTCCTTTGCTGTACAGAAGGCTTTTCAGCTTAATACAGTCCCACTTGTTCATTTTTGCTTTTGTTTCCCTTGCCAGAGAAGGTATGTTCATGAAGAAGTTGCTCATGTTTATGTTCAAAAGATTTTGCCTATGATTTTTTCTAAGAGTTTTACAGTTTCATGACTTACATTCAGGTCTTTGATCCATTTCAAATTTACTTTTGTGTATGGGGTTAGAGAATGATCCAGTTTCATTGTCTTACATGTAGCTGTCCAGTTTTTCCAACACCAGCTGTTGAAGAGGCTATCATTTCCCCATTGTATATCCATGGCTCCTTTATCATATATTAATTGACCATATATGGTTGGGTTAATATCTGGACTCTGTATTCTGTTCCACTGGTATGTGGGTCTGTTCTTGTGCCGGTACCAAACAGCCTTGATTACTGTGGCTTTTTAGTAGAGCTTGAAGTTGGGAAGCAATATCCCTCCTTGTTTATTCTTCCTTCTCAGGATTACTTTGGCTATGCAGTTTCTTTTGTTGTTCCATATGAATTTTAGAACTATTTATTCCAATTCATTGAAGAATGCTGTTGGTATTTTGATAGGGATTACATTGAATTTGTAGATTGCTTTAGGTAGTGTAGCCATTTTGACAATATTAATTCTTCCTAGCCAAGAGCATGGGATGACTTTCCCTTTATTGGCATCCTCTTTAATTTCTTTTAAGAGTGTCTTGCAGTTTTCAGGTTATAGGTCTTTCACTTCCTTGGTTAGGTTTATTCCTAGGTATTTTATTCCTTTTGATGCAATTGTGAATGGAATTGTTTTCCTGATTTCTCTTTCTGTTACCTCATCGTTAGTGTATAGGAAAGCAACATATTTCTGTGTATTAATTTTGTATCCTGCAACTTTGATGAATTCAGATATTAGTTCTAGTAGTTTTAGAGTGGAGTCTTTAGGGTTTTTTATGTCCAATATCATGTCATCTTCAAATAGTGACAGTTTGACTTCTTTAACAATCTGGATGCCTTGTATTTCTTTGTTTTGTCTGATTGCCATGGATAGGACCTCCAATACTATGTTGAATAAAGTGGGGGAGAGTGGGCATCCCTGTCTCGTTCCCGATCTTATCTGAAAAGCTTTCAGCTTCTCACTGTTAAGTAGGATGTTGGCTGTGGGTTTGTCATATATGGCCTTTATTATGTTGAAGTACTTTCCCTCTGTACCCATTTTGTTGAGAATTTTTATGATGAATGGACGTTGAATTTTGTCAAATGCTTTTTCCACATCTATGGAGATGATCATGTGGTTTTTGTTCTTCTTTTTGTTGATGTGTTGGATGATGCTGATGGATTTTCGAATGTTGTACCATCCTTGATCCCTGGAATGAATCATACTTGATCATGATGGATGATCTTTTTGATGTATTTTTGAATTCAGTATGCTAATATTTTGTTGAGTATTTTTGCATCTATGTTCATCAGGGATATTGATATGTAATTCTCTTTTTTGTTGGATCTTTGCCTGGTTTTGGTATTAGAGGGTTGCGGGCTCCCTCCCCTTCTATATTTTGGAAAACTTTAAGGAGATTGGTATTATGTCTTCTCTATATGTCTGATAAAATTCAGCAGTGAATCCATCTGGACCAGGGGTTTGTTCTTGGATAGTTTTTTGATTACTGATTCAATATCGTTGCTGGTAATTGGTCTGTTTAGATTTTCTGTTTCTTCCTTGGTCAGTCTTGGAAGGTTGTGTTTTTCTAGGAAGTTGTCCATTTCTTCTAGTTTTTCCAGCTTGTGAGCATACCGATTTTCATAGTATTCTCTAATAATTCTTTGTATTTCTGTGGGGTCCGTCATGATTTTTCCTTTCTCATTTCTGATTCTGTTTATGTGTTCAGATTCTCTTTTTCTCTTAATAAGTCTGGCTAGGGGTTTATCTATTTTGTTTATTTTCTCAAAGAACCACCTCTTTTTTTCATTGATTTCTTTCTATTGTTTTATTCTTCTCAATTTTATTTATTTCTTCTCTGATCTTTATTATGTCCCTCCTTCTGGTGACTTTGGGTCTCATTTGTTCTTCTTTTACCAGTTTCAATAATTGTGACTTTACACTATTCATCTGGGATTGTTCTTCCTTCTTTAAATAGGCCTGGATTGCTATATATTTTCCTCTTAGAACTGCCTTTGCTGCATCCCACAGAAATTGGGGTTTTCTCCTGTTGCTGTCATTTGTCTCCATATATTGCTTAATTTCTGTTTTAATTTGATCATTGATACATTGATTATATAGGAGCATGTTGTTGAGCATCCATGTGTTTGTGAACCTTTTTGTTTTCTTTGTACAATTTATTTCTAGTTTTATACCTTTGTTATCTGTGGAGTTGGTTTGTAGAATTTCAATCTTTTTGAATTTACTGAGGTTCTTTTTGTGGCCTAGTATATCGTCTATTCTGGAAAATGTTCCATGTGCACTTGATAAGAATGTGTATCCTGTTGCTTTTGGGTGTAGAGTTCTGTAGATGTCTGTTCAGTCCATCTGTTCTAGTGTGTTGTTCAGTGCCTCTGTGCACTTACTTATTTTCTTTCTGGTTGATCTGTTCTTCGGAGTGAGTCGTGTGTTGAAGTCTTCTAAAATGGATGCATTGCAGTCTATTTCCCCCTTTAAATGTGTTGGTATTTGTTTCATATATGTCGGTGCTCCTGTGTTGGGTGCATAGATATTTATAATGGTTATATCCTCTTGTTGGACTGACCCCTTTATCATTATGTAATGTCCTTCTTTATCTCTTGTTGCTTTCTTTGTTTTGAAGTCTATTTTGTCTGATACAAGTACTGCAACACATGCTTTTTTCTTATTGTTTGCCTGAAATATCTTTTTCCATCCCTTCACTTTTAGTCTGTGTATATCTTTGGGTTTAAGGTGAGCCTACTGTAAGCAGCATACAGATGAGTCTTGCTTTTTTATCCGTTCTATTACTCTGTGTCTTTTGATTGGTGCATTCTGTCCATTTACATTTAGGGTCATAATCGAAAGATATGTACTTATTGCCATTGCAGGCTTTGGATTCGTGGTTACCAAAGGTTTAGAGGAAGCTTCTTTACTATCTAACTGTCTAACTTAACTCTCTTATTAAGCTGTTATAAACACAGTCTAATGATTCTTAATTTCTCTCCCTTCTTATTCTTCCTCCTCCATTCTTTATATGTTAGGTGTTTTATTCTATACTCGTTTGTGTTTCCTTTGACTGCTTTTGTGGATAGTTGATTGTGTCTTTTGCCTTTAGTTAGTATTTGGTTGGTCTGCTTTCTTTGCTGTGAATTTATTTTCTTTGGTGACATCTATTTAGCCTTAGGAGTGCTTCCATCTAGAGCATTATCTTTAAAATATCCTGTAGAGGTGGTTTGTGGGAAGCAAATTCCCTCAACTTTTGCTTGTCTGGGAACTGTTTAATCCTCCTTCACATTAAAAGATAATCTTGCTGGATACAGTATTCTTGGTTCAAGCCCCTTCTGTTTCATTGCATTAAATATTTCATGCCATTCTCTTCTGGCCTGTAAGGTTTCTGTTGAGAAGTCTGATGATAGCCTGATGGGTTTTCCTTTGTAGGTGATCTTTTTTCTCTCTGTGGATGCCTTTAATACTCTGTCCTTGTCTTTGATCTTTGTCATTTTAATTATTATTTGTCTTGGTGTTGTCCCCCTTGGGTCACTTGTGGGGAGATCTGTATGCTTCCATGGTCTGAGAGACTATTTCTTTCCCCAGCTTGGGGAAGTTTCCAGCAATTATTTCTTCAAAGACACTTTCTATCCTTTTTCTCTCTCTTCTTCTGGTACCCCTATAATGTGAATATTGTTCCGTTTGGATTGGTCACACAATTCTCTTAATATTCTTTTGTTCCTATAGTTCCTTTTATCTCTCTCTGCCTCAGCTTCTCTATATTCCTGTTCTCTGATTTCTATTCCATTGACAGTCTCCTGCACCTCTTCCAGTCTGCTCTTAAGAACTTTTATTGATTATTTCATTTCTTTTATCCAGACTTCATCCCTTAGCTCTTGCATATTTCTTTGCAGGTCCATCAGCATGGTTATGACTTTTTATTTTGAATTCTTTTTCAGGATGATTGGTTATATGTATCTCACCAGGCCCTCTCTCTGGGGTTGTCTGAGTGATTTTTGACTGGACCAGATTATTCTGCCTTTTCATGGTGATAGAAATGGTCACAGGCAGGTGTCACGTATGTCAGCTGGGAGAACAAAGTCCCTTCCTGCTTGTTGGTCACCTTGCCCTTCTCTGCTGCCTGTGCAGTCTACCCGCACACTGGGAGCAGTCTCTGGGATAATCTTCTGAGCTGCTGTGGGCCAGACCGGCCTCGGGATAGCCAGGAGCCCTGGAGGTGTTTGCAGCCGTGCCGGGTGTGTTCTCTTTTGAGAACAGTGTCCCTTCGTGCCTTCCTGACCTTGCTCTGGCTTCTGATGCCTGTGCCATCGACCCGCACACCGGGAGCAGCCTCTGGGATAATCCCCTGAGCTGCCATGGACGGGGCAGCCCTTGGGATAGCCTTGAGTCCTGCAGGTGTTCACCGCCATGCTGGGTGTGTTCTCCTGTGAGAACGGCTCCCCTTTGTACCTTCCCGACCTTCCTCCAGCTTCTGCTGACTGTGCCCTCTACCCGCACCCCAGGAGCAGTCTCTGGGGTAATCTCCTGGGCTTCCGTGGGTGGGGCAGCTTTCGGAAAAGCTTACCACATTGCGGGGGGTTGCAGACGCGCCAGGTGTGTTCTTCTGTAGGAACAGCGCCCCTTCGTACCTTCCGGACCTTTCTCTGGCTTCTTCTGTCTGTTCCCGTTAGCTGCGCACTGGGAGGAGACTTTGTGTAGTTGCTGTGGGTGGGGCTGTTCTCCGGCTGCTCTGCAGCTGTGGCGGGTCAGCTGGTTTGAGAGCAGCGCCAGCTTATGGCAGGCTGCTTATCTCCGTGAGGGGCTTCGGAGCTGCGTTCACCCCCGGGGGTTTAGAGAGCCTAAAGTTCCTCAAGATTCCCAGCCTGCTGGGCTTAGTGTGCTGGGATGATTTTGTCCAGCTGTTGAGCCCTTGTCCCTTTAAGACTTTTAAATAGCACCCGCTTTCTTTTGTCCCAGGGGAGCTGGCTGTGGGGACCTGCTCACAGTTTCCATCTCAGATTTTACTTTTCCATTTCGCTAATATCCAGTACACCATGCAATGTGTGTCTATGCTTCCGGTGCAGATTACTAAGGCTGGTTATTTAGCAGTTCTGTGCTTCCACTCCCTCCCCACTCTGATTCTTTTCCTCCCCCCAGTGAGGTGAGGTGGGGGGACTGCTCTGGTCTCACCGGGTCACGGCTTTGTATGTTACCCTTTTGTGAGATGCTGAGTTCTTGTAGATGTAGATGTAGCCTGACTGTTGTACTGTATCTTCTGGTCTCTCTTTTAGGAATAGTTGTATTTGTTGTATTTTCAAAAATCTATATGGTTTTGGGAGGAGATTTCTGCCACCCTGCTCACTCTGCCATCTTGAGCCCCTCCTATTCTCATATTTCTTGAACATATAGAAGAAGTTTATTAAGTGGTCATTACTGACTCAGAAGCAATTCTCCAATGTGCTATATTGATTAATATTTTTCTCCTTTCTATTTATAATGATTTAGGAGCAGTGTTTTTCAGAATCACCTGGGTATTTGGGTTAAAGCAAATTCTGATTCAGTGGGTCTGGAGTGGAGCCTGAGAGTCTGTATTTCTAACAAGCTTACAGGTTATGCAGACACTGCTGGCCCACAGATTACTCTTTACGTATCAAGGATGTAGAAGACATATTATTCTTACAGGCAGATGATGAACAGCTGGTAAAAGAATGAATGCTTGAACTATTTCAAATATGTAAGTTTTGGATGACTTGACTAAGATTTTAAAACACCTTAAATATCTGCAATAAAGTCCCTAAAATGGAAAGATAACATTTAATTGAGAATAATACATAAAGGTGTGTTTAGTGTATTGGTTTGGTGCATTAAGTGAAAAAACTGTCACACGTTCTCAGTCTTTTCACCTGTGCATGGTCCAGCTGGGATCTCAACCCAGTTAGATCTGTCTTGAAAGTTAATTATCATACTGACTGTACAAACTGCCTCTGAAAGGGTATAGGTTAGGGTATATGTACAAGCTTTATCATAGGACTTTGAAAATTATTCGACCAGGGTCAACAGCATAGAAGAGGAGAAATGAGGTATAATGCCAAGGAAGAATAAATGTAATATAAAATAAAATGATAGTCCTGTTGAACCCTTGCACTCAGACTTATCAGACTACATCTGGAGTGTTACATTTAGTCACGAGTCACAGTTTAGGTATGATAAAACATGAAATATGTTCATATGAGAGGACAAGTCATTTTAGAGGAAACGGAAATACATCATAGGAGGTATTGAAAGAACTAGTGATAGTAAAAGTAGAAGAGAACATAGTAACTACTAAGAGATGTAAGAACAAATTTACTGATAATACATTTAGTGGGAGATGTGGAAGAAGAACATGGAATTGTTCCATGCATCTCTGGAGAATACCATTATGACTAAGGCATGGAAATTGTAGCAAAGCAATTTTTCAGTTGAATATAAAATATCAGCTTTGGAAGTACTCAATTAGAGGGTCACCAAAAATCTTCCAATAATCATGTATTTGAGATGTGGTCCTGTTTGATAGGTAGGAGTAGATCTACCTCTAAGTTTTTACCTAAATACTATGAACTTAGGAATCACATGGCTGAGTCTCTCCACAACATTGAATTCACGAAGCAGTTCAGCAGCCAGAAAAAAAAATTAAAATGAGTTTCATAGTTTAGTTACACATCTTGAGGGATGTTAAAGGAGACCTAATTCATGACTCACCAAAAAAAAAAAAAGAACTGTAAAAATCACCTCCTCCTCTCTCCAATTCTTTTGTACCCAGTAACTGTTAATAATATACTGGATGCCCTAAATCAAAAACATTTCCACACCAGACCAGCCACATAGGACATTTGTTTTCCCTCTCTCCTCCCTCCCTCCAACAAGAAAGAATCCTTCCTTTTTAGTAAGTGGAAAAAAGGGAAGGGTTTCTGAGAAGATAAAGAATAGTCTCCTTTGGCTGGATTGGCAAGAAAAGCAGGTACCAGTTCTGACTACCCACATGAGACCAGTATTGGAAGTTTGGAAAGCCTTTGTTCTGGTTCTCTCTGACTGAAGAACAGCTTAGGCCGCAGTGTGTATATATGTTTGGGTGGAAGAATGATATTGTAGCAGCGATTGAGAGGAGGAGTGTGTGGGAGAACTGGCTTGTTCCCCCTCAGATTTATGGGACAGGAGCACAATTATCACAACAAAATAGAACCTCTATTCCCTCCAACTCTACCACCTTATAGCCTGTCTGAAAAAAAGACAAAATTGCAATCTAAAATCGTGTACTTGCCAAATCACCTTCTGTTCCTTTAGAATCTAACTCACTTCCTTGAAGAAATTGATCATCATTTGATGATCATAGAATTTCTTGCTGGCTATAAAACAGAATCTGCAGAGATTGTGACAGTTTTTTTTTAAATCACTATTTCAGTCAATTTGCTGAGCACCAACTACGTGCTCAGTTATTTAATTGGTGGTCTGAGAGGATAAAGAGAGAGAAAAAACCTGGTCTTTTGAGTCTTAATTTTGAGTTCAATACTAGTTTAGTAAGTCTTTCATTCTAGTTCTAAGCCTTTGAAAGTATATGTTCCTGTGTGTTTGTGTGTGATTGCATCTGTATATGGGAGTATGTTTGTGTATGGAGAATGGTGTTAATGAAACAAAGGATTCTTTAGGATTCTTTTTACTAATTTGGTGCAAGACAACAGTTTAAGGCTTTGAATTAGAGACACTAGTTCTAGGAATCTGTCTATCAAGAAGCTTCTACTGTTTTCTGTAAATATAATAATGTCTAATAAACTTTTGCAGATTTCTACAGCACCTGCAATAATTGCCAACATACCAATGTATGCATCTCAGCAGAAGTTGGGGTAGTGGTTTCTGTAATGGCTGTATTGTAATGGCTAATGCACTATCTCTAAAGCATCATATAGACCATGACAGATATACCTACTGTATACATAATACTTATTGGGTATTGCACACTGTAAGGAAAATGGCTCATAAAAATCCCAATGTCTTTTTTGTCCTCTCCTCTTTCTCTTTTTCACCACATGTGTTTGTTCACAGTGTCACTGTGCTATGTAAATAACTTCACTGGGGTATGTGATGGATGAATGAGCAGATGGATAGATATCCCTGTCATTTTTGTTGATAGTTCTAGAGACAATTCACTTGAACAATGAAAGGTAAAAGTTTAGATGGTCCAATAAACAAAAATTGTGTGCCAAATTTAAAAGACAAATGAAGACAATAGAAAACATATAACATTCCTGAGGCCTAATTTGTTAGTCTCCATGAGACAGCTTATGATACAATGAAAGATACTAGATTGGGAATTAGAACACCTGAGTTCTTGTTCTGGATGGCTACAAACTACTGGTGTGACCTTGGGCAAGTTGCTTATCTTTTCTGAATTTTAAAATGTTGGGTAGGGTTTCTGTTGGTCTCTAGATCCACTTCTGGTTTTCACATCCTTGTTTTGTTGATTCTATCAGAAAGTCATTCAGCAAGCCTTTATTAAATTTTTTAAGCAGTGTCCCTTATGCTGTGAAAATATAAATAGAGGGCACTGCCCTTGCTTACTTGAAATCAATTTCATTAGATAAAATATAAATCTGGGAATTGCAAAGCATATAAGCAAAGACTTGTGCATGCATCCAGGTAGTAACAGAGTAATGAACACAATAGAAATATCTGTGGAAAAGAGGTTGATGAGAATAATTCATATGTGCCAAGTTCATGATTTTCTCTAGACTACAGAGAGAATCTGTGGAAAGATTAGGGAACTATATATCATGTTCTTTGCCTCTGCCTTTGATGCTCAACCTCTCCTTGAGTCTCACTTCTCCACAAAGTAATTCTTCCTTCCCATACCATTTACCCTACTCATGAAGTATTTGTCCTGATTACTAGTCATTAATACTTGTCATGGAGGTTAGGAACCATATATCTAGCCTGATTTTTTAAGACTTATATTTTAGAGAAGTTTTATAATTTCTCTGTTTATACAACAGAATTGAGAAGAAAATACAGAGATTTTCCATATATGCCTTATCTTCTCACATGCAGAGCCACCCCATTACCAACATCACTCAAGATAATGGTATATTTTTTACCAAGGAGGAGTCAATATTTACCCATCATAATCATCCGAAGTCCATAGTCTATCTTACGGTTCACTCTTGGTGTTGTACATTCTATGGGTTGAGCAACTGTATGATGGCATATATTCATCATTATAATATCATACAGAGTATTTTCACTGACCTAAAAATCCTCTGGATTCCATCTATTTATCTATCCTGCACATACCTCAGAGGCAGCCACAGATCATTTTATGGTCTCCAAAGTTTTGTCTTTTCCAGAATGTCATAAAGTTGGAATCATACAGTATTTTGCTTTGTCAGATTGGCTTTTTTCACTTAGCAATAAGCATTTAAGTTTCCTCCATGTCTTTTCATGGATAGTTAGCTAATTCATTTTTTAGTGCTGAATAATATTCCACGGTGTGGAAGTACCATGTTTTATCCATTCATCTAATGAAGGAATGATGGTTGTCCAGTCTTATTTTAAAGTGTGAAAGTTGACATTACCAAAGGATGTGGGATGCAATGTGGAACAATGAATCACTGAAATCTTAGAAATTGCATAATGGAATAAACAAGCTGTTCTTTTTATCATAACAATCCCTATTATTAGGGAATAAATTTCTTAATAGCAAAAACTACAGACATAAAATTAAATTGTCCCCAGGATTTCAATTATCTTCCAAGTTGAACTACTTATAAGCATAAGTGTCTAACTTAGAGATATGTTTTTCATATAGAGTTCAAGAAGACTGGTCCTGTTGAACTAGAACCACTGTGAGGTCCTCAAGAATAGCCCTAGAAGACATATTATGGTTCCCTTTTGATTAGAATCTGGTGGAAATTCTCTCAGGGCTTGTCATAATTTTGGACAACTGTGGAAGCTGCATATTTTAGCTAATAAAGCTATATTGATCCTGACAGCTTTTTCAGACCTCCTTTCTCCTCCTGGCTAGGAAGGTAACCAAATTCTATCTCTTCTATCATCTTATTCCTAGTTGAATCAACAAGGAGGAGTGAAATGCCCTACAGAGGTTCCAAAGTGGAATTTCTAATATGAATGATAATCTTTGCATTTGCATGTGAATCCTAGAAGCAGAAGAAAGTGGTGAAGTATAAGGTTCTGGCACTAGTCTGGTTTCAGCTCTTGACTCCTAAAATTATTAGCAGTTTGACCTTGGGGAAAATTATTTAAACTTCATTATTTCAACTTATCTATTGGTAATAATACCTAAACCTATATTATAAGGATTTAAAAATACCATTCATTTAAATAATTTATCACAGTGCCAAAAATACTATAACTTTGCAATAAATCTTGTGGTAGTTGTAGTTGTAATCTTTCCTGAGACTGGAGAATGTTGAATCATTCTGTGTGTACAAAGACACTAGGAAATACATGTTTGATAACTACTCCTCAACTTTCCTTGCTTTTGTATTTTCATGGCATAATGGCCCTCCTGAGACTAGTAAGTGGCCTAAGTGAGACCAAAGAAAGGGAAAGGTGAGAAAGCTAGGAAACTATTGCAAAGGGCCTAGGAATTGATATGTAAAATAAGACAACTATATGTTAAAGATTTTATTTATGTATATGTTTTCGAATATATATCTTTGTGATTAATTGAATGTCCAGAATGAATTACATTCTTATAGTACTTAACATAGTAAAAAATGATTAATAAAATATAAATTTGTATTGCTAATTACTGAATTACACTATGCATGCTGTAAATCAAGATATAATAACCCCTACTACCATGCAGAAGCTCAGACAAAGTTGGGACATGCAAAAGTTGTCTCTGCAATAGATCTATTCAAAATGTCTGCCAAAAGCACATATCTATGTGACCTCTGTTATGATCTCCTATTGGTCTGGTCTCCATATCATTAAAAATATTCTGCTTGGGACAGAAAGATATGATTGGAACTGAAGTGAACACAAAAGATATAAAATTTGTTCTGTAAAGATTCCAGCTATTTTTTTTTTTGGTGCTTGATATATGGCATTAGAAAGTAAAGGGGAGATGACTCATTCATCTTCGTTCCTATATAGCTAGTACAGAAATGGAACCTTGAAGAATGTGGCTAGAGGAATAGAAATAGCACAAATATTATGACGTTTGGAGTATAATTAAAGCTTTATGACAACATTTTGCTGATTGAGATCCCAAGAGAGGAGACTAGAGTTAATTCCAATGAGGTGAGCATCAAAGAGTAAACGGTTTTCTCATATACGTGGTGTACTGATCTGAATCAAGCGGTGAATTTTCTGCTCCTGAAGGATATTCAAGCTGAGATGTGCTGTGGATGTTGGTACAAAGCAAATCCTACTCCAGAAGACTCAGCTGGATGACATTTCAGTGAGATGGTTTTACTCTTTAAGTTGGAGAAGAGAGTTGGAAAGGGGTCTTAAGGAGACACTTAATTTTTCAGTTCTCCTTGGACTGACCTTAGTGGGAGATTTTGATTACCATTCATCACAGACAAAGTGAAGCATAAAGCCAGGATAAAAACTCATAAAAGTTAGCCAAAAATATCATCTTGTTCTTAAGAAGAAATCAGATTTATTGCTTATATTTTGGTCTGACTTATTTAGATCAGCTGAACATCCCAAGTGATTGTTTTAGATTCTGCTCAAGAGAATGTAAGTTTTTATAAACCATTTTGTGAGAGAGTGTGGGTGCTGAGCATAGTGAGAGAAAAGAAAGGAGGTCTCACAAATATCCTCCATGTCATGCTGAATCCACTTGCCCTGTTTCTAGCTCTTCCACTCACTGAAGCCTAGAAAGGACCCTCCCACATATAAATCATGGTACACTCTTACTTCTTGGGATCTTCGCTCCCCAAAACAATGATTCTATATAGAGGCAGTACAGCTCTCTGGGAGCATTTTCATTGTTAAAGATGTTGGTGGATACTGCTGGAACTTAGCAGTTGGAAACCAAGAGTCTCGTCTAGTCCCATGTGTAGAAAATAACAGGCAAAAATAGATCACAGATTCCGCACAAATTTTGAATGCCTCACCACTCTTTTATGTATATAAGCCTAGAGACTTTACACCTGTTTTATACAATTTTAATATACACTGGCTTTTCCACATATACAACTATTTAGCAAACCACAGGAAATCATTTTTTGTTTTGTTCATGATTTTATCAAGAGTTTTGTGTCATTACAGAAAATCACTGATGACAATACCGCTCCTAATATTTGAATACCAGTACCACATGCTTCATTAGCATGATTTGTAGTTAATTCATTCATTAAAATTTTATGTTTATGTATAGGTGAAAGCATCCAACTAATTTTATTATCTTTCTTAGTATAGTTCTGCCTCTGCATTTAAGTATTAAAATACATATTCTTATTGTATAGTATATTCCCTTTATCTTAAAATTGAAGTTTAGATGTTACATTTTTTAAAATTCTGTGTGCTGTAAGATATTATTCATGAATTTTGTCTAAAGGTACTATACTGAATGCTAGAAAATACTAGTTTTAAACAAGAGACATTTGTGGCTCTTAACATTAAGAACAATTGCTCTGTACTTGTCCCAAGTACAAGGCTTTCTCCAGTCTTCCAAGCATCTGACTCCTAAGTCAGAATATTTAGATACATGATGATGGAACTTATGATTCTTATCCCTAGGAAACAAATTCATGGAAAGCCTATTTAGACTAATATCTTGTCCATGTAATCTTTCCAATTTGCTTATATATTCCTTGAGAAATTATGTGGTGTAATCAAGCTAAAAGGGCATTCCATAATATACCAACCCAACTTGAAGAATCAACATACTCATTGATCATCAGGTCATGTCATGGCTGACACCCAATTATTTAAAGTGTCAGCTTCAGGTGGATTAGGTTTATTGTTAAGTGAAAAAGAGCAATTATGAAGTGGGGAAATGGTTCCAATGAGAGTTGAAGCACTAACTAAACCACTTCTTTTATAATTTGAGGTAGGATGAGATTAAGATTAATTAATAAAGTGAGGAGGAACAGACAGAGGAGGAAAGGAAAGAATAGAACATGTTCCAGGTTGAAACTGAAATTGCTCAAAACGTTTGCTTTCATCAGCATGGAAAGCCAGTGGCAGAAAGTGGATATTTGTATTTTCTCTTCTATTTCTGCATTTTGCCTACATAGTTGGGAGAGAGCATCTACTCTTAGAATCCTCCTTTTATGGTGAAACTTAAGAGAATTTGTTTTTTTTTCTTTTATACCTTTTTAAAATCAAGTTTTTAAGACCTGTCTCTGTCTCTGTCTCTCCACACACATACACGCACCACAAATGTACACTACTTTCTTTTAATGGATACTCAATTCATTTCTTTAGATGATTTTACGGCACATTTTATCTGCCTTACATAGTCTTTAGCTCTCTAATGATTCTCATTCATGTCATGAAAGCTTATTAAATCTGCATCTCAATTAATGTATTTATTCAATATATCAACTTAACTATTAGTAGATATTTATTGAGTCTCTATTAGGCACAAAACATTCTGCCAGATGCTCTAGGGCTCTGAGATATACAACACTTCATTTCTTAAAGAACTTACATTTAAGTTGGATAGACCAGAATACATATAAAAGCAATAAGTAAATTTTATCAAGAACTTTAACAGACTTTCTCTTTGTAGATCCTCCTAATTGTGAGGTAGAAGTTATTATTATGATCATCTTCACTTTACAGGTTAATATAATGAAGCTTACAAAGGCTAAATAAAATTCTTAAGGATGATGGACCAACAGCTAGGTCCCTTGTCTGTTGACTGAAAGTTGATTTAAGTTAATTCCACTGTTGATGATGAAAATAAGGAAAAAAAATCATACAATAAGCCATCTATAATTCAACTCCAACTAAGGGACTGTGGACAAGTACTCTAGGAGCTCAGGGAGGAAAGACACCACTACAGGTTTGAAGGGTCAAGGAAAACCTCCTAAACACAAAGGATATCAAATAAAGAATCAGTTTCAAGTATGCAGGGAAGGGAAACTTTTCAAAGGGAAAGAAGACAGTGTGATAAAAAATTCAAGGTCTCACATCAGAGGGAAGGTTTGGGTTCAGGAGGGCTGGCCCCAGAGCCTGTGGACTTAACTACAACCATGCCATACTACTTCTACAAGAGCTAGTAAGGTGGAATGAATAACCAAGTGGGAAAAACATCTAGACTACAGCCTCAGCTTACATATTTTTCCTTTTGCCATCTGAATTTATTTGTGACTTTTAGTTATCTGTATTTGCACTGTGTTGATGGAGAGGAGTGATTAGTTGACTTTTAAAACCATTTACCCAGTACATGTAATAATGCATTTATTTCTTATTAGAATCCTATAATGCAGACAAATCAGACAAGATTTTTATTTAATGGAAATATAGAATAAAATGACATACCCAGGGATCATGCAGTGCCAACATCGTCCTCTATTTTTCATTGCCTCTCACACATTGCAAGTTGGCTGAATTGCACCCTGCTAGGAGATGTCACCATCTTTGCTACCTCTTACTCTCTCTTCTGGCTCCATACCTGGTTCCTATACAGTCCTCCTACCATGCTACATATCTGAAAGAGGATAGGAATGAATTCTCTTAAATTGTAATTCTGAACAAGGCAGAATACTAGAAAATGGGGAAAAAGCAAATTTCAATCTTCAGAGGTTCCGTCTGCCAGCAGCTATTGGACCTGAGTGAATCAGCAACCCTAAAATTCTCCTATATGGGAAAGCCACTGTATCCCACAATAGCCATTCCACTGGGCAGGTTACAGACCCTGCAGGAGCTGGAAGAAAAAAATATCTGTTACTTATGAACAAAATAAGTTGCATGCCTTGGTTTTTGACTTGTTTTTGACTCAATTGGTTATATCCCCTACAGAATTTCTTATTTCAATTAAAAATAGAGAGAAGGAGAAAGAAGGAGGGTAAAGTATGAAACCATAGGAGATTTCAAGCAATAATAGACTTTAACCCTATTAGCAGGTCTAATTTTCAGGATTCTTATCACCTCCACAATCTGTCAGGCTGTTTTCCTTTCTTTTATTCTCTAGGAACAATTATAGGGAAGCAGTCTGGACCAGTGGCCAGGCCTGGCTGAACTGCTCCTGGAGGCCCAGGCTCCATGTTCAGGGCCAGACCCAAGTGCTTGGAATTGGGCAAAGGTTTCCATCTTCACACTCATTATGGCACGGACCTCTTTAAAGCAGAACTGTCCGCCAAGACCCAAGTACGCACATCCCATAATGAAGACAAATGTCCCTTGATGCGAGTTCCAACTGTGGAATTCATTTTGTTATGGAACTTTATTGCCTTCTAATTAGAGTGACATTTGGTCAGTCTCATTATATCTGGAATCAAACCAAAGACTTGGAGGTACAAGCGCCTCTATGCACTGCCCTCTTCTCAGAACTGATGCGGTGAGCAGGGGTGGACAGCGTTCATCTCTTAGAGTCCTCACCTTCACAGCCTGATTATTACTGAGGTCGTTACTCATTAAAAAAATTGCCAGAGTCAAAAGCACTTTCTGCGTTCTGATCTTCTTTTAAAATGCGGTGAGTCTTTACTCAGCTGTCTCCCCTCTTCCTGAGCAAACGTATGCCAGGGTAGCCTCCTCCTAGAAAGAGGCACAGCTATGAGATCGCAGGGTTGGGCATGCGTGGGGGGGGCATCCTTTCCTTTGTGAGATAATTGGCAGGAGGGAAGGAACACAAAGCAGTTAATTTGGTGAACTGTTTTCTAGAGAAAACAAGTCACAGCATTTAAGTTATGTGGAAATAAATATTTGCTGGATTCAAGTGCAGTTAGGTCCAGGCAGTAGAGCTTCAGATAGACCTGGGGAGCTGGAGGGAAGGGAATGAGCAATCAGAAGATTGAGGGTAGGGGAATATATTATAGCTACTGGGGCTGGCACACATACTCGCAGACCACTCCCCACATAGCCCTCATGTGGCATATTAAGGATAGGTCGCATTTAACAGGATCACTTTGTCAACAGATGCCTGGCCTGTGAAGGCTCAATACCCTCACAATCTAGGATGTTTTATCTATGCCTACCCTGGAATAGTTCTTCTCTTTCCCTATCCTAATACCTTCCTTTCCCTCCATAAGTTATACCAAGTCAGTCAGAAGTGCACAGCATATAAGGTAATTGGATGCCTACTCCAAATTTATACATTTCCAGATTATTAAGCAACAGCCTCTTTCATTAGTGCCCTTAACATATTAATCATAGTTCATTTAAATTCCATGTTTGATATTCCTGCCATATCTAAATCTCATTCCCATGCTTTCTCTATCTCTTTAAATTGTGTTTTTTGCCTTGCAGCACCTTGTAATTTTTGGTTGAAAGCTGGACATGATGTAATAGGTAAGAGAAACTGTAGTAAATAGACCATTAGTGAAATGGTGGTAAAATGTGGGGGTAGAGAAGCATTCTATAGTCCTATGACTAAGTCTCAGTCTTTCTGGTGACCCTGTCTCCATTTATTGTGAACTTCAAAAGTGCTTCTCAGTTCTATTCTGCTTGGTTTTGTTTTTACTCCTTTTTTCAGGACAGGGTGGCTAGAATGGGCTGCAGTTGAGTATTGCCCTTCTCTTAGGTTGGTTAAGTTCTGATAAAACCCCTGTAGGTTGGGCTCCTGTAAATAGCTTCTTTTGAGGGCAGGCCTTGTTAAGAAAAGAATTCTTTAGTGAATTTCTAACTGGTTACTTTTTGCCTTCTTCCCCAAATGAAAGTTTTTTTCCAGTCTTCACTGTGACAACTTGATAGACTTCCTGGAGGTAAACAAAAGCCCTCCTGGAGAGCTCACAGAAGTGTGCCCTTGTGCCATTACTGGATGGCTCTGACATTTTTAACTCTACATTTAGCCTCTAGCAATTAATCAATGCAGTTTAGATTTTCCAACCTTGGTATTATTTTCTGTGGTGCTTTTGGTTCTTGGGTTTCTGCTCTGGGAAGTTGTGATTTTCTGTATCTGCCTCTCTGTTTTTACAATTCTGGGGAAAGTTGTTTGCTTTGTTTTTTCAGTTCTCTGATGAAACTAAGAAGAGTTGCTTATTTTCAGTTTGTTCAGCTTTTCACTTGTTGTTAAAATGGAGTGATAACTTCCAAGCTCCTAACATGCTGAGCCTGAAACTAGAAATGCAACATTTTCTTTAAACATTCGTGTTTGTTTAGTCTTCCAAATCCTCCACTATCTAGGGGTGACATTAGACTCCCCATAACGTTGTTCTTGCATTTGTTCTTCACCCCTTCTATATCAATAGTTCCATAATTCTTCACTCATGACCTAAGAATGATACCAAGTGTCTGTATGACTGAGTAAAATCAAGCATATTTTGAAGCTGATGGGTGGAGGGAAGATGCCTAATGTGGCTCATATTACAATTATGTAATATGAAAATTTTTTAGGCTCCAGATACCTTACCATTACCATCAAATAATCATTACTATTATTGGAACAGTTACCCTGTATAGTGTTAGATATAGACTTTTGACTCTAAAACTCTCTTTGGGTTTATATACTTGAGCCCATGTATGGCAAACTTAATACTTACTGGGTCCAGTAGATAATGATTTAAGTCAGCAAAGTAGGTCTGGGATAATCAGGAACTCATGCTCTTGTCTGAAGAGAGCAGTTGTATTCAGCTCCAGGGTCTATTGTTTTGAAATAAGGCAGGCCAACTCTTGCTAGATTATCAGGCTTTTCAACAGAAACTCCAAGTACAGATGTTTATTTTAAATCCCTAAATTAGTTAATGAGTTAATGATGTTAACTACTTTGAATACTTTTTAAATAATCAAAAAAAAAAGCCATGCCTTTATACTAGAGTCCTTTGGTGGGCTCCCCATTGTGCATCTTCTATCGTAGGGCACTATTGTAAAGACTCAGGGACTTTCTCCACTTTGACAAGAGAAATATTCTTTTGTCATCTTCTTTTTCCACTGCTATCAAAAGAAATGTTCCTTAAAGATGAGTAAAATTTTGTATGTTAAAAATAGTTATATCAGCCACATTTACTATTAAGCATAATACTTAAGAATGGGTCATGTTCACCTGATCACCAATTCACATGGACAAAGGTCCATGTCAGTAGATCATTGTGCACTAAACAGTTGCTTATTCTGTGTAGATCTGCAAATGTTTATTGAAAAAATTCTATGGGGCATTCATTTTGCCACATACAGCTGATTTAGATTAGAAATAAAACATGATCCTTTATTAAATATTTTATGCATATTCATACAGTGGAATATTATATAGCTATAAAAAGAATGTTTTAAAAAAAATATCCTGATATGGAAAATCCCCAGGATATAGTGTCAAATGAGAAAAAAAAGTCAATGATAGTAAATATGCTGAATTCACATTAAAAGGGGAAAAAATATATTTATGTTTTTTGTAGACATAAAAAAAATCTCTTAAAGAACACACAAAAATTGATAAAACTGTTCCCCTGCACAGGAAAATTGAAAGTACAAGGGACAGCATAGGGGAAGGACTTTATAGTTTTGTATAAATGTAACCCCTTAGTTAGGTTTACTATATTGTCAGTTATGCTAATAAAATGGCAAAGACAAGATATCCTTTAAAATGAATTTATCAGGGGATTCAAATGGTCACTGAATGTGTTAGATAACATACAGGAGACACAAAAAGGCATACTAGAAACACTTTCCTCCTTACCCCAACAAACACATACATTTTTAAAAGTCAATAAATTAATAGAAAATTAACAATATGCAAATGTGTTCAAAAGAAAAGCTCTCCATGGCCCATGCAGCTTTTGTTTGCAAGAAGCCAGCATTGTAAACTATGAAGCAAATCCCAAATTGAATTTTCTTGGTCCCCAAAATGTATTCTGGCTGCCCTGCTGGTAAGAGACCAGGGGAACCACAGCATAAATCTCTTAGTTATTCATAAATTCTTCCTCTTAAAAAAAAGTTGTTGTTGTTTTAAACACAAGGGTGGAGATGAACACCAGTGCTTAGAAACCATTTTCATGCAAAACCAGGCGGCTCAGTATACAAATAAAGACCTAGCTGGGACCCCAGAACAGAGCAATATAAATACTCACATCTGGTATAAATAAACAACAAGATACATTGTTTTACGATTAATGCCCAGCTCATGAATAAGTACACACAATGGAGATAGAAATATTTAATTTCGTGTTGTAGAACATAATTAGAAATTATTAAACAAAGTCAGAACACAGTACAGACTTCTCAAAATGCACAGGCCCCGGGTGCAGTCTGGGTGTGTTTGGAACCAGTTTTGGCCAATGTCACATTTTTTTTTAAAAAATGAAAAACAATCAAGAAAAGCTACAACCATAGCTTTTCATTAAATAGTTAATGAGAGTCTCTAACTCTCTTTCTTTCCCCAGTTCCTTCTGGGAGTTTAATGCACTGTGATAAGATAAATATCTGCCTTTTAATGATGATCACACCGTATTAAAAATGTCTCACCCTGTTACCGATAATGCATGAGATTATGAAAGATGAAAAAAAAGTAAAAGTTCCATTTTTACATTTTCTCTTCCCTGCTGGTGCTGTTTGTTTACTTTTTGCATGTCCCTGGTTTAGACAGTGAAATAACAGCAGCTGATTTTACTGGATTTCTGTTCATTCCATTTTGATTTCTCTCACACATGAAATCCCTACCTCACCTTTGCTTTGCTAGATTACAGAAAACAAAGACAGGGCTTTTCTCCTCAGAGAGAATTGTCCCCTGCTCCGACTTTCTGTCTGAATAACCTTTCTAGCTGATTTATCTCCTTCTTAGGGACCAAAATGATAAGGATGCTGAATCTCTACTTCCTGGCCTTTTTCTCTATTCCCCTGCCAGCAACTTAACTCTTATTTGTTTTGAAAATTAGCCATTTAACAGGGCATTGCCTTTACTGGCGATTTGTTCTGCTGACCTATGGGGAAAGCTGGAATTGGTGCTGCAAATGTGCTCCTCTAACAGGTCTGTTATTGCATTATTCCTTTATGGGGGCTTCCACATAATTACACCAAATGTTGTTATAAATCCCACTGGAAGCCACCTCTCAGCTGAAGTCTAGAGGACACTTTCAGTGTATATATCCCTAATCTGCCATTAGCACTACTCCATGTTCTTCCCAGTATATTAGAGGACACCCGGAACGGGGACAAGGACTACATGATCCAAATGGAGAGCGAGTGATTTGACAAGAAGCCAACCAGCACTCTGAGCAAAACTAACTACCATTGAAACACTTCGTTCAACGACAAAGGTTGAATCAAAACCCTATTCCCTTAGCATATGAATTAGAAGAACAATTGTCTGATTATGATTTTAAAAAAAAGCATTACATTTTATGTTCAGCTATAATTGGTATTTATGACAATTTATGTAAACAGTAATGAAGCCTATGTGATTTTTGCAGGGAAATTGCATTATGACACCAATGATCGTTACTGTTAATTTTCCTGAAGATGATGGCAATCAGCAGGCATAGTTTCATTGTAAATAGGTTAATTTAAAATTCAAACACTGCTGGTATTTCAAAATGAGTTCACATTTGATTTCTGAAAGCTTTGGCCCAATCTTTTTCCATGTCAAGATAAAAGTGTATGGATGATGTGTGTCAATATAGAAAACTTTGTTCTTCAGGACTGTGTGTATATAAACATGGGTGTGATATAGATATGAATGTGTGTCTTACATACTGTACATACTTTTAATTTGTGTTCTGGCTTTGTGCTACAGAAATGTGTTTCAAAACTTACTTCTAATATCACAGAATTGTTAGCTTTGTAGTGTAAGTGAGGAGTGACATACTAGCATATTCTATTATTTCTAATGTGTATTTGAAGATCACCTAATCAAAATTTTAACAAGATATAAAACCATAAATGTATCTCTCTTTATTGACCTTGGGTTCTGGCTAGTTACTGAGTTAAACTGATGTCCTGCCAGTACATATTTTCAAATCACATCAATCAGTTAATAATTTATTTTTCCTTTTAAGATATATGCTCCTAGGATTTAGATCAATTCCTGCCAACTTGTCCAAGCAAGGTGAAAGTGTCCAATTTTCACCCTTTGACACTTTTTAAAAAAAGGTAGATATATCTTAATATATTTGCTTTCATATACATATATATATGATGTATATAATATATGTTCGTGTATATATATACATTTATGTATGCATATATAAAACAACAAATATAAGAAGGCACTTGGAATTATAAGAAAAAGGAAGAAAACATTTTAAATGTTGGTCTGTGTCTATTTTAAGCAGTATTTAAGTAATCATATAACATGTTTTCACATCTTTAATACATAACAAAACTGTACTAATGTAAATTACCAATTTTCCTTTAAAAATAAAATACTATAGACTATGACTGCAATAAACTTTTTTAATAGCAGAAATCAACCACACCTGTAAATATCTTCCGTCTCTGTCCTTCAGTCTCTCTGTCTCTGTCTCTGTCTCTTTCTCATTCCTTTTAAGGGCAATTTCTAGGTGATCAATTCATTGCTCATAGTTTGTTATTCTATTGAGAGAAAAAATGTAAGCATATGTTATGATTTTGACTATATTACTTCTACCACTTTGATTTTGAAAATTTCATTCTCTGTAAAGAAGTTCTATGACTGTGCCCATCTTATTTAAAATGCCATTTGAAAAATAACATGCTCAGATAGTTTTACCCTGGACCACTCAGTTAAAAGAATAGGAATGAGAACACACATTTTAGATGAACAAATACCTGGAAAGGTGGAGCAAATCCTATCAAACTTAGGTGTTTATAGCCCTGAATTAATACTACTTTATATCGAATATAATGAAAGCCAATTATTTTTATATAAACTAAAAGTATATTTACATGAACACACCTACAGCTATATGTTAAGTATATATACTTTATAATTTCAACCAAGTACTCATACTTCCCTCAGGAAAGGGAAATAACAAGGTACCAAAGAGGTCTGATCGGTGTTTGTTTTTGTCTCAATACTGGATTGTAACTTGTTTCTTCACTAAAATAGCTATTGTTAGCAGACTAGGAATAGCCACTAGAATGTTTTAAGGAGGAAATTATGGAAATAAATATTAAAATTAAGAAAATTATGTACATTTATTAAAGGTTCTGGGAATTAGATGAGGGCCGTTATTTGAATTACTGCCTTTGGCAGATATTCCTTCTCAGGGAGTTTATATTGAGAATTACTGCTTTAAAATATAATCAAAATGATATAGATCTGTTGCTGAGTAGATTTTTTTTTAAAACCATTTTTAATTTGATCAGCCATTCTCTGATGATGAAGCCAAATGCCTGCTTAATTTTTGGGTGATCCCATTTATTGTCCTTCCATTCCCCCATGGACAGAATGATCCCTAAATCCAGATAAGCCCCCTAGTTAGAAAGAGTCAATTGCTTAACACAAACCTTTCCCCATATTTCAAAAACAGAATCAATCCCACAAAACAATACAAAGACATATATCCTGCAACTGAGGATTCAGTCACATTGAGTCTTCATTTTTCATATGAACTGTGAGAACTGTCTTGTTCCTTCACAGAACTGTTTTGCAATACAATCTCAGGATTCTTTAACTTCCAAATCTCTTGTAATCCCATGTCCTGTATGTGTCAGTTGTTAGTAAAACCTAGCTATATGGTATCAAAATGGGTGGTAAATTGATTTAGTTAATATATAGTCAAGCAAGTGGAGGGTTATTACTAAAAGAAGGTTTCAGTCAAGTTAGCCTGTTAAGTATATGTGAATTAATTTAGGGTGGGGAAATTCATATCAAGTCAATTATCAGAAAACAAAAACACAAAAAAGAAGGGAAAAGGAAAATAAAGAAAACAAATCACTGGAAGCAAAATGTCAGTGTGAAACATGCCTCAGAAAGTGACCACTATGTTAGTTGGCAGGACCTCTTTGTGTACTCCATGGCTAAGAATTTGGTTTGGTTATAAGACAGCATGAATGGGTTCTGAATCTTGGGTTTAATATTATTACTATGACTCCATTTGTAGACTGCATTTCTAGTTTAAGCCAAAATATGCCACTAAGCTTAAACACAAACTGTGCCAGTAAAACCCTCCTTTACCCAGTCTGAAATCTCACAGAAGGGTATGGGTCAATGAGAGAAGAGTTGGTATTAGTCTACAGTCATCCCTTCAATTAAAACAAAAATCAAGCAAACAAAACACACTTACCACTTATACTCTATAGAATATGAAGAGATCTCTATTCTATGTGAATTTGCTTAATCAAGTCATCACCTCTGATGCTTTTGAGTTCTTTGTGGGTATTTAACCAACATACTTCAGCTATGCGAACAGATTGGAGACCCGCACTACCCTACGTCCACAAGCTTCTTACCTTATAGGTGGGGCACTACGGCACAATCGGTAGGAACAAAAGAGTATCCATAAAGATTTTCTTCATGTATGTATCCTAACGATTTGCCATTACTAGGGTTTCAGAAATGTTTGCTGAATATGGCTGAAAATTACACAAGTTTTAAAGATCTAAGCTTGTGATACACCTTTTAAATTCCTTGATTTTGGTAGAAAGAAGATAATATGCCACCAGTTACCATGTCCTCACCTTGAAAGGGAGTACATAAGTGCATGAAACAGAGTTTGCAAGCAGGGGTACTGACGTCTTGCACAGATCACGTCCCCACTGTAGAGTTGATCAGCTGGTTATTCATATTCCTAGTTATGTTTGGGTTAAAGCTTACAAGGAGTTATGCAAGCCTTATGCTCTCTGTCCTAATGGGGGGAAGATGGCTGACAAACTGATTCACCTTTGGAGTTTTTGATCTAAAAAGAGGCAGAGTGAGAGTTTAATTCCGTTTGTTAGTAGTTGCCTCTCATCACTCAGGGCTGATGAGAAAGAAAGAAAATCACATTTAAAGAGCATTCTTTATTTCCAAGAGGAAAAGATATTTGACCACAAAGATGACAGTTACAATTCTTTACCTTTAAGGGGCAACCTTTGGAGGATGGCTCTCTCATTCTAAAAATTCAGACATAGCTTTTTTCTTTTGTATTCTATTAAGAACTGTGCATGAAACCACTCAGAGTAGATGAGAACTAGGGGTCAACAGAACAGTTAGAAAGGTGACAAACAGCAATTCATTTCACTGTTTGTTTTTCAGACGATGGCTGCCTCTTTCTCCCAGTGTTCCCATGTTTCTGGGGTGCTACACAATGAATTCTCTGTTCTTTTAAATTGGGGCAGAGCTATCCCCGTGTAAACTAATAAATAGCATAACTGAAGTTCCCATGGTCATGAAATACAATGGATTCCTCTCAGTTACTTTATTCTTTCTCACGATTATCTTTTCTAAAGAAAAAATAAGTTATCTTATGACTTTATTCTGTTACGGATTCATGTTTTAAAACTAATGCTTGCTTCTCTATACTTTACATGAAGTACAAATTTGTACCAAACTTGTATTATGTTTGCTGAATTAGATTGAAGACCTGTGTCTTTTCTAATTTTTTTCCTGATTATTCTGACTAGAAATATACCACTTTTATTGATTATTTTCAGAGAATCAATCGTCTTTTCATTTCATTGACTTTATTGTTTTTTGTTTTCTATTTTCTATTTCTGCCTGATCTTTATTATTTCATTTGTTCTGTGTATTTTTAATTTGTTCTTTTGTCTTGTTTCTTAAAGGGGAAGCTCAGCTCAGTAATTTGAGACCACAATTATGTTCTATTATAGTTATTTAATGCTATATATTTTCTCCTGTTTTAAAAGATGTTTTTGTTGATTATAGAATTCTAGGTTGGCAGTTTCTTTTTTAGGCTTTAGAGATGCTTCTCTCTGTCTTTTTTCACTTGCTTGTTTCTGAAGAGAAATCTCTGTCATTCTTCTCATTTTTCCCATGTGTAAGAAGTGACTTTTTAATGTGTTTGCTTTTTAAAGGTTTGCTCATTGTAACCGGATTAGCAATTTGATTATTATATGTCTTGCTGTAGTTTTCTTCATGTTTCTTTTGCTTGGGGTTCATTGAGCCTCTTGAATTTGTGGCTTTATAATTTTAAATAAATTGAGCAATATTCTCATCACTATTTCTTCAAATATCATCTTTTGTTTCCCACTCTTTTTCTTTCCTTGGAGGACAACCAATTACATATATATTAGGCCACCTGAAGATGTCCTATTGCTCATGTAGTCTTTTTCAGTTTTTATTCTTTTCTCTATGTTTCATTTTTTATTGTTTCTATTACAGCACCCCTTATCATCTTAAGTACTTTATTTCTATTCTTCTTGATAACTCACATTCACCTTTCAGATCTCAGACCTGAGACCTAATTTTCAGAGAAACACCATCTGACCTCCTAATCTCAATCACTTTCCTCAAGTACAGTATCTTACTTCAACTTCCATGCTTAAAACCTTTATCATAGCTTACATATCAATTAAAGCTATAATAGAAGCTCTTTCTTTACAAACAAATATTTAAAATGTAACAGCTCATATGATAGAAATCTTTTCTAATTAGTTTCTGATTTTGCTTCTTGAGAGGACTTCTTTCCACTGTTCTTCATGGCTCTTGGATCTGTACTCTGGGAGACAAATCTCTGTTAATTAATTGCCATAGCCATATCAGAAGGAGGCATTGGCAAAAGTCCTCTTTGAGGATGTACAGTTTCCATACCAAGCTTGAAGGCTTAAAGTTTGCTACTATTACTTGCTTATTTGGTAGAAAATTAAAAAAAAATTTTCAGCCTGTATTTGTGGCTTCTTTGTTAATATATTTCCCTAAAAAATCTGGTAGGCTTCTGATCCATTTGCTTTTAGAGATTTTTATGTAGCATTACATGTTGGGAAATAATTCTCTGTGAGACCATCACAATTCTGTACATCTTGCAACCAGAGGCACGGACTGCCTTTACTTCTGGACTATTTTTTTAAGGATGTTTGTATAGCAAAGGGCCTTGGAACTTAGAGAAAGTATTTAGCTCTGAAACAAATAACTGATTTACTTACAGCCTTAATATAGAGATAGTATCTCCTTCTAGGCAAAGGTTCGGCATGCTCACTACCCATTACAAAATCTCTGAATTCCCAAAGCTCATAGTTCCTGTACTATAATGCAATCCACTTTGTGTGCAGATGTCATTGCATTGCCCTATGGGAACTGGGATACAGGAAAAAATGGTGGAAAAAAAAAGCCAAATCTTCAGCTACAGCTATTACTGTGAATAAATATTTCTTTGCTTTTGACGCAGGATTCTTGTATCTTTTGCCAGCATCCATGCAACTGTGTCAGGCCAAATAGTTAGGTTCCAATAAAATAGAACCTCAGACTCTTCAGAGTTATTGGCAATACATATGCCCAACATTTTCCCATAATATTCATGCCACATCTTACCACATCTTATTAAAGGCAAACAACAGTAGCCATGCCACACTAGTGCACTCTGTCATCAGTGGAACACATTGTGTTTCCCTGATTCTTGTTTTCATGAAGGAAAGAATTCAATCAAAAGACAAACGTTTGACAGTTTTAAACAGCAGGAGTTTATTAAGCAAAGCAAAAGCACACTCTCAAGAAGGGTGGAGAGCAGGCTGTCCGCAAACCAGAAGCAGTCCTGCTATTAGGGTTAGGTTGGCTTTTATTTTTCCTTAAGGTAGCAGGAAGTCCTGTCCTGCATCTTTTGGCATTTGATTGACAGGCTGACTGACAGTTCTAGGTTATGTAACTTTTTTCTCAGTGTGCAGGCACCTTACCCATAAGTATGCAAGTGTAGCCCACAGGGGATCCAAAACCACAATGCTAATTAGGTTTAGATGTTATTTTTAACGAGGTGGCATTATTTTGGACAAGGTCTTCAGATTTTGTGCATGCCCTGTAATCAGAGAAGCCCTGCCAGTCTTGGGCCTCTTGAAAATCTTGGTGTCCTTGACTGTCTGGGTCTCCTGATGAGCTAGGCATCCTTGACCCTGGGCCTGGGAACTAAGGACTGCTTAGGGCTGGCCATGGAGGGGTCTTCCTTGGTGATGGGTGCGCCCCTTCCTCCTGCTTGTGTCTAACTAACTGCCTACTTTAATAGCTCTTTTTAACCACTTGCCTTATAGCTATCATCTCAAAACATACATTATTTTCTTTCCAAGTTATTACAAAGATCATTTTGACAAATATTTTGCCACTGTACAGCATGAATCTTCATCTTTTTAGCCTGTGAAACATGTTCTGTCACTGCCCACTACTCAAATGCTCAACTGTTAAGCCAATGTTAGACATTTTATTCTTTTTTTTTATATATAGCGACCATTCTCTCGAAGGTACAGACTTTTGCATTTGCAAAGCAATAACAGTAATAATAATAAATAATAAAGGTAATAATTAATAAATCAAACTAAAAATGTGTAATAGAACATTATTTCTCATCAATATGAGGTCCAAAGTGGATGTCCTTGTCTGCAGATGGTCTTTCTTGAGGCAGTGATTCAAGAACCCATTTTGTGGAATACTATCTTCAACACATGACTTCCAAAATCACTATATCATCTATATCAGTATGGTAAACATTTTTGGATAATCAAAAATCACAATCGGTTTATGGGCCAGGACTGGAAGTTGTGTATATTGCTTTCAGTTATATTATACTGGCCACTTAACTATAAGATAATATGGAAAACATGGTTTAACTGAACAGTTTGCCAGTCTCTGCAATAGCATACTAATACATTTACTGATAAGGTTATTAAATGTCTATCTCTATCGCTATTTATAAGCTCCATAAAGACAAATTTTATGTATATTTGTTTTGTAATTACGCTCAATACTTAGCATTCAATAAAATATTTGTTAAACAAATGAGTGAAAGAATTAAGGACATTTAATATGACTACACAATTTTTTAGTGATAATAAAATAGAAGTTACAATTATAATTTGCTTTGCCATTTCATACAGTCCTAAAGTTTAGAAAAGGGACTAAATCCCAGCTCTGGAGGCTACTCTTTTGATATTCTAGGTAATTTTATACATACTTATCAAGAAGTTTCAGTGGTTAAAATTATAATTATATTCAGATACACATTGGTCTTAAGAGATACAGAAATATGAAAAATGTTAGCATATTTTTAAAAGAACATTCACAGCATCTATTTAGAAAGGATTTAGTCTTCAACTTGGGTATATCATGTCTCATATTCAGCTTCCTCTAATATGTATGAAGACATGTTCTGCCCAAACACTTAAATGTTAGTAATGAAAAAAATCAGTTTAAACCCAATTTTCCTTTCCAGTTGTACCACTTGTTCAGCTCAAGCCTAATGACCATGTTAATTTTTTTTCTATTATAAATCCTTCCCTCCAACACCAGGCTTACCTTATGTGTAAATATAATCCTATATTATATTCAAAGGGTTTTCCAGAGATGGAAGTAGTTTATTGTGATCTTTAACAAAACAGTGCTCCAAAGACAATGTCACAATGCTGGCCATTGTAATCATGATAGTTGTACTGGTATGAGAAATTGTGTATGTTTGGTATGTCTTGAACATTAACTAAGAGCAGTGATGTATTTCCATATTGGGAGAAAGATGATGAGAGAGTCTGGAAGATAGTTCAGACTGAAGATTGTGGAACACTGTCTACATTTCTTTCTGACAAGGTTGACTCCAAGGGCAACATTAACAACTTGTTCTCTGTCTAATGACAGATTTAGATTAGAGTTTGCAATGTACACAGTTTCCATTTTTTTCTTCTATTCATTGCCAGATAAGATGCTTGATACGTATCTCCACAGCAACCTTTCAGAATTCATTTATTTAGATGAACCAAAATAATGAAATGCCAAACGAATTAAGAATGATATTTTTATATCAACAGAAAACAATTTAAATAGTCTATATGCATAAGCTCTGTGGCATGAATGATATTTTCATTTCATGGTTAAAAAAATTGAAAAATTTGTTAGTTACTATTGCTGTGTTATTGTGTACAGAAGAGGGGAGAAATGACTGCATACTGGGAATTTGTTGTTACCCTTTCCCTAGGAGTCTCATTAGACCTACTATAGCCAGGAATACAGTGAGAATACACAACTGGAAAGCTGATTTAAATTTCTAACATTTAAAAATACGTAATGATAGAAAGTTAAATTTTCCTTTGTTTTCTTTCCTTTTGAAAACTTTTAGCTTGGATTTCAGGAGCATGTAAAGTAAAAACAAGGTCAACAGTTTTAAAATTGCTGTATTTTTGTGATTTGCACAAAATCATTTGGGATAATTATTTGCATCTTTTCCTTTCTACTCTGTCCTGCCCCAGTTTTCTTTTCTTCAAGAATCTTACTTACCTAAGTTAGAGAGTAATGCACAGCTTCCTGCCACTAGATTTCTGGCAGAGGGTCCCTCTCCGTGATCTCTGACATATTCTGCATGTACTCCCTCTTGGTGAAGTCTCAGTAAGTATACTATAGATTTGAGCACCCTGACCAGTCCTCAAATTGCTTCACATGTCTGTGTCTTTAAAAATCTCACATAGATTTTCATAGGCAGGAACTGTGTAATATCCTCCTTTTAAATCTCTCATAGCAGGTATTATAATGTTGCATGCATGGCAAACATTTAATAAAGAGAATTAATTGAATAAGTTAAATAGAATTGCTATTTATGACCCTGCAATTGTCTGCCTTATTGACAAGAAGACACTGGAATAAATGAAGCCTGATATTTGTTGAAAGGTTGCTGAATGCCATTTCGTCTAACTTTCCATTTATTCAAGATGGCTCCCAGCATTCCTTCTTGTTCAGCGGATAACTAACGTGGGACTACAACAGAGAAGCATGGGCAGATGAAATGCCATACTCATTATCATGTGTAAATGTCAACAGAGTTCATGTTTAAAAAAACACCTTTTAATGTGAGAATAGGCATTGGGCCATGCTTCCACATGTACCATCTGTCACATCACCTTTGAAGTCCTACTGAATCCTCGTCCTTTGAAGTCAGACACTCATCCCTCTACATAAAGGAAACTGCTACATGCAGCAGCAGCAAAGAGATGAAAGAGTGCTCCTCAGCTATGCTGAATATACTGTTGATGTTTTAATTTAAAAAGCTAATATTCACCTTTGACATAGAAAATTGGCCTCTGGTTGCAGTTCCTCTGAAGTGTGTTTGGGTGCACATAGCTGCAACCTTTACAGACCTCTCCCTATGTAATAGTTTCAATTGTAAGCTTTTTTCATAGATGCTTATTATAATGTGATAGCAATGATGATAAGAAACATTAAAAAATCAGTAAAGCTGAAAGTGTCTCTCCTTTACCAAACTTTCAAAATGCTCCTCTAAGTCCTCTTTTTTGACTAAGGTCTTGTCCTTGGGCCCTGTCTTCAGCCTGCTGATTACAGTTTAGCAGGAACACCCCACCCTTGAAATCTGATCATATCCTCATCTCCCACACTGGATATCTGATAAGCCCCTGTCTTCAGCAAGAATTTCATAAAATATATTTATTCAGGATTCCCCTAACCTTAATGTCTCCTTTTAGTAATATTCCATCTACTGACCCCTTCATTCCACTTGTTGGCTGTAAATCCTTACAGCTCCCTGCTGTATTCACAATTGAACCCAGTTCTATCTTAAGCTCTCTTTTTTCCCCATTACAATGATTTCTAATTCTACTTTAACTACTATCCAACTGTGTTTCCCTTAACAAAGTAAATACCTCCATTGTACAGATCAGATGACTGAAAACAGATATGGCATACTGTTTGTAGTGGGTTTATACAAGCTAGGATTCGAGTCTCCTATAACTTTGTCTATGATCATAAAAATTACTTCAATTGACAGGATAGAATTAGGTTTCCCAGTAAAAAAATGGATTCTTTATTTTACCTTTCTGTCAGAAGAGGCATTACCAATCACAACACATTTATTGGAGGCCTGTGATATATCATGCAATGTGCTAAGCCTGGGATTTTTCACAAGGAAATTAATACAAGGAAATCCAGTTCTTCTATGAACACTTTGTCAAATGATAAGCCAAATCAATAAACATATTTATAAAATATACAATTCAGAAGTGCAAAAGTAAGGTGCTATAGACATTAAAATCACATTAAGGGATTGAAAAAAAGCATTCTGGAGGTGGTAGTATTTGAGGCGAGGTATCAGGTAAGTAGAATTAACTGTGAAAGTGGAGTGTTGTTGAATTAAGAACAAAAGGGAAAGGGGAAGATGGAATTCAGTGTATTCGAGGCTCAAGAGCAGCAAAAGAAACCATAACCATGAGATAGGGATAGGCTGGTGGCACTCCAGGTGTGATCTTGGGACAAACTTTGAATCAGAATCATCTGAGTTGGTGAAAAATCCACATTTTGAGGTTGTCCGTAGAACTGCTATTCCTAAATAGAGACATAAGCAACATGAGTAGCTATGGAAATTTAAAAAAGAAGAAATACACTCATCGATCAAAAATAATATATTTACATAGTACATATTACAAGTGATCTGCAGAAAAGAAAAAATATCATTGAGAAGAGAATTTAGCAAGATGGCTAGATATAAGATCAATTATACAATTTATTGATATTTTAATATACCTGCAAAAAAGTCAGTTTAAAATATTGATATCACTTACAATGAGATTTAAAAAATAAGGTCAGAAATCTAGGACTATATTGACAATAAGATATTCATGGTCTTTATTGAGAAATTTCAATCTTTGATGGAAAAATCATTAGAGAAGAAGTGAATATATATGCCATGATTTAGGAGAATCATGTCACTTCTCAAATTTAGTTAACAAAATCCCAGTCAAAATATCAAAAGGTCTATAATACACTTGCCAAAGCTCTTTTTAACATGTACACGTAAGAACAAACTCCAATCAATAGCCAAGACATTCCTGAAAGGAAGATACAGTAAGACATAGTAAATGTGGAAATTCATTCATTATGGGATACACATTGATAAATTGACAAACTACCCAATGAAATAAAACTCAAAGACCAAAAACAGAACCACACAGAGAGGTAAGCTTGATCTGTGATGGAGATAATATTGTAGATAACTGGCAAAAAAAAAATGTCAACTCTGAAAAAGTAGGTGGGAAAATTCTTTTTGATTGTTTTCAAAGTTTTTAAATTACTTTGTAACATTCTTATTTTCAGATGCATTAAAGTCTTAATGACTCTTGGAGGAAGACATAGAAATATAGATTTATGACATCAGATTATGAAAGAAGTCCTTCAAATAGGTGTAATTTCCACAAAACATAATAGAAACAGTATAACTGACTATATTAAAATCAAGAAATTTTACTTCTGAGAAAACTACCATGAAGAAATTAAACAAGCCACAACTTGCAGAACATGGTTCCAACAACCCACATAACTCCCAGATAATGTGTGTCTAGAATATAAAAGACTTGCAAATTGCTGTAGACAAAAGAAATGCACTAGCATTTCAAAGAAGAGAAAAATAAAAATGGGCAATAAATATACAAAAATACATAATTTTTTGCCCACAAAATCAACAAAAATTTCATCTGAAACTTAAAAATTTATGAGAATGTGGAACAACAATCTTCTGCCACCACTGGTGTCAGTATTAACTAAGTAACAACACCTTTGAGAAACCATTTGACATGCTCCTGTTAAGTCATACATGTGCATGAATTTTATCCATCAGTTCCTCTCTTAGGTACCAACTAGACCCTCTCTAGGCTGTACACAAAAGAGATATACACAAGAACAGTCATTCTATAATGTGACAATAGCAATGTAACAGTACAAAAATACAAAAAATATCTAAGTACCCATAAGCAAAAGAATGGATAAATATATTTATTTGATAAATATTCAATTGAATTCAGAAAACAGTTTTAAAGCATGGGCTTTGTGTAAAGCTTAATTCTTGATTTTTAAGCACAGTGGCGTGTTTGATCCCTCTACAGTCTGCTGAGACCTGGTCAATACAGACTTTCTGACAAATAATTTCTCTTAAAAATGAAGTCCAAAATAATTTGTATAACATGGACAGAATTGAACGCTCCAACCAGATAATGATCTCCTATGGTTAGTGAAAATAAGTATCAGGGCAATGCGGACACATTTATTTTCAAAGCAGGAGGCTATTTTTCAATCAAAATGTCCAATTTCATTATCCTTAATACTATTAGAAGAAAACAGCTTATGGCAAGAAATGAAAAGTTAACAAACAAAATTAACAAGAGCCCGGTGTTGATGAGCTCTGTGGACTTCTTCTGATTTAGGGGTTAAGTGTTCCTAGATGCTAACCATTCTATTTAGCAAAAGTAGAATTAGAAAAGTCAACTGTCTGCAAGAAATTTTGCATTTAGGTTTTTCATGAACTTTGTGCTTAGAGACTGCTTTTCTTTATAATTTATTTCAGCAGATTTTAATGGCTCTGTGCTCCCATTGGCTAATGTGAATTTTCGCTTGTTTCTAACCAGAGATACAAAATCTACTTGTCCACTGAGAGACAGGCAAACCATAGGAGGTGATTAGACTGTAAACCTAAAATACTTGTTTCAAACTGTTTTTTAAGTTTGTTGTCTTTCCTTTTGTTTTTGTCTCATACTGGGCAATTCAACTTTTCACTTCAGTGCCTGCCTAGATGTAAGTCTTAGATAACAGATCCCAGAAATGCTGAGCACTTGTGAAATACAGGCACTACCAAACAATGAGAAGTACGTTCTTCCTCTGACACAGGAAGATGTTGTGCTGAAAGGCATTTTTATTCTAATATCTGTATCTCACTAATGTTTATCCATTGTTAACAGAGGCTGTGGAATTTGTAGATTAATCCTGATGTTTCTAAAAATCTAAATTACAACACAAAAGTTCTCAATGGTTTATTGTGAGGCACATGAAGCAAAAAACAGCAATACTTCCTATCCTCTGAGAAGATTCCCGCGCCATCAGCCCCTATTTGAAAAGATGTAATTATCCAACTCTCATATTCCATGTTTAATTGCACAATTTTAAGGAACAGTTCAGGTGAATCACTCTATTCTTAACTAATGAATTTCTTTTCAGGCCTTTACATTCTTTTTGTGCATCTTTTAAGGAGGCTCATTTTGGCTTTCATTAATACCTGGAATCCTAGTAATACGGTGTTGGTGGTATTTAAACTCATCCCCACTGGATCTCACTCTTGCTCCTGCTTTTGATTCATTCACCTTTGGCCATATTTTCCTTCTAATCCAGAATGATCTTCTCTCCATCCTTCAAATCAAACCCATCCTTCAAAGTAAACTTGAGGTCCACCTTCTCCATGTTATTCCCCTTACTTCTCTGCCCCTGGGCACCTCTCTCTTGGCCTTTGGTGTTGACTCCATACTGTTGGACAGATGCTTTATGTGTATAAGCCTGATCTCATTAATTAAGTTAGAACCTCCTCAAAAGAAGGTATTAGCTGAGTACTTTACTCTGTGGTCCTCACAGCATCTAACAGAGGTATGGCCACATGTTGGGGCATGCCTAGATGAAGAATTAAATTGAAATGAAAAATGAATGAAATACAATTGAGTTGAATAGAAGCTTTTATTTTCCAGAATATTTTCAAATTGTGTTTTCCAGACCGTATTTTCCAGAAAAAATACTGCTTTTTACCTAAGAAACTGTGTTTTATTACCAGTTGATATCATGAGTGACTTTTGAATTGATTCTTTCACCAAAGGATCAAAGGCCTTCGAGAAATCCATAGCCAGTGAATATAGCGAAATGAGAAAATATTTACATTGAGTTGAAAAATCTCCTTTAGCTGAAACATCTGTGCATTAAATGAGGTTTAGAAGTCAGCTGGTCTGTCCTTTCATTTCTGATACTGACTTGAGATGACCTTTTGTAGGATGCCAGTTACTCAATGCCTGTTTGATGATCCCCACTTCCCCAATATAGAGCCTCTGATCTCTGAAGCTAGAAACCCAAAAGGAGGGACTCCAGCTCTTGAAAGCTTTCAGTAGTTGATTTCTAATACTATGATCATAGGATGATTACTCAGATCCCTTTCATCTGAGGCTCTTTCAAATGAAGTATAAACTAATTACTAGTGAATAATAAACAGAAAACCGCCATGCCTTCGTGCATTAGTTTTTCAGTCCTTTTCTCTACCCATCTCTCTTATTTTTATTCTATTTTTCTTTCTTTCTATCCTTTCCCTATATTTACAAAAAAATTTGAAAGAAAAAGAAAGCTTGTGTTTATATTAATGGACAAGATGGATACAGGGACCAAAAGCGTTAGCGTTCCCATTCTTGGAAATCCTTATTCTATACCATTCCTATGAGCAGTTAACTTACCTTGTCAGGTGCAGGTTTTTCTGTAATTACAGTTGAATTTCATGGTCTCTACTGTCATGTTTATCTCTAATGCACCATGAGTCTTAAGCTGACTCTTTGTTCTGAGGGAGATCTTAGAAAAGAATTGCCCTTGGGAAAACCTGAAAAGGAGGTGGAATTTATTTTTAGGGACAGCTCTCTGTTTCTATCTTTCTCTCTTGCCATGAAGGCATTGTCATGGAAGCAATGCCTGCCTTCTTCCTAATCCTGCCCAGGGCCCATATGTTACCACTGAAGCAGCACTTGCTATCTTTGAACAATTTCCCACACTGTTTTCCATTTTGAGTAATCTCCATAGTAATATTCCCATCTTTCATTTCTTGACATTGAGACAATTCTAAAAAATTGGTAATCTAATAATCTAAGTGATACCATGCAAATTCCCATGGGAGAAGTTACAAAGTATTAGCAACCAGGCAGAGGGGACTCCTGCAGATGATGTGTATTTCCCTAAGAACCCAATCCCAGTTTGTGAATTTTCAAGTATTGTGTCAGACCAGTGCTGGAGATAGTTTTGCTAACAAGTGTCTTCCCCTGAGGCCACTGCCCTCTTCTTTTCCCAACAGATCAAATGGGTACGTTTCTACTGTAGTCACTGCCTAAAATGTTTAGGATCTTTAATACAGGCAGGGAAACTGAAGGGCAAGGTGCTATCAGCAGCCTAAGAGCCTCTGAAAGGAGATATTGGAGTCAATGCTCCCCAGTTGAGAGATGTGCTTTATCAGAGATACTTGCAAGGGTAGTTAAGTACATGAGTTTTATAGATAGATCTGGGTACACACCAGACAGTAATGGCTTACAGGGTGACTTGAATCTTTGAAAATTTCCAAATTTCTGTCAGTTCTTTTTTCTTAACCAAAGCAACCCCAAGTAAAAAAAAAAGAAAAGAAAAGAAAAGGGAAAAAAATTAAAATCAATATGATTGTTAAACAAATGCAGTTTTAAGACACATGCACCAATACAGCTTCCCAACCAAATCATTTCTGTCCTTTATAAAACCATGGAGCAACTATTAAAAGCTATATTTTAACTCGCTTCAATGTCCCATACATATATGTGGAGACTTGCCACTTCAGTGCCTATCAGAAGTTTGCCAACTACCATTATTTGCTTGAAGGCTTCCTCTGAAGCAGAGAAAGGTTACTCTGATAATGGTTATGGGGAACTGCCACTCCTCCCAGCAACCTTCTATGACTGAGCAGAAATGATGGATACATATCCCAGCTCCCACCCACTGGGATTGGGATAAGTCTGAGGAAAGTATTCCTATTTCTAAGAGTTTCATAAGATAAAGCTCTAGTAATATTGGTCACTGTCTCTTCAACTTCTCAGTTCTCTTCTCTGTACTGATCTTTCCTGTACTTCCCAACGGACTACTTTTACTCAGATCCTTAACTAGGATCTTCTAAACTAGGACAACTTGGATTTGCCAGTTATCAGGATAGTTACTCTCTTTTGGCCTCCATTTCTTTATAATTCAAATGGAAGTAACAGTTAACCTGCCTCATAAATTATTTTGTGATGACTTAGTGAAATAACACTTGTAAAGTGCTGACCACAGTGAATGGCAAATACATGCTAAGAATTCAGTAAATGTTAGATCAGATAGTAATTGTTACTGTATTTCTCTCATGATTAGCAATAGGACACAGCAAACTTACTAAGGGAATTCAGAACTACATTTAAAGTATACACATACGTAAATATAACCCACCACTCTATTGTCTACAACTACAGGTTATTGTAGAATTTAATTATCCATATTACCCATGCTGACTGTTCCACGAACATGTTAAGATGAGAATTTTTCTATTTGCACCAAACCGTACTGATTAAGGTTTCAACAGGTGGCTCACCGAGACGGCATAGGAAGCACCAAGTGCTGCAGTGCATACCATACTCTTAAGGTGTAAAGTTCCATATGCTTCCGGAGGGAAGTGGGAATATCATACTGGTATTGTCAAGGGTGAGTGAAAATTATTGATGGGTTCATGAGTTCTTTTTGTGTACTAGCTTACTTTCTAAAATTCATAGGTCATGGTATGTTCAAATTGATGACAATTCCTGGAGTTAAGGAGAATAAAGGCAAAGCCTCACTTCTGGTAAGTTTATACTGCTCACCAGTCTGTTATAAAATTACATTCAACACAATGGAGTAGTGCCATGCAAATGATATCATTAAATTTTTTAAAAATTCTAAGAACTTTGAGCAAGTGTCGATAACCCAAAGATAGATATAGATAGATGATAGAGACATAGATAGATAAATGTAAATATATGTGTGTGTTTGTAAAAAAATTATACATTTACAGAAATTAGCTGTCCCCATCAAATATCTTTGAAAAACCTACTCCTGCCTGAAATACTGATCATTGTCATTGTGATTATTGTTATAATTTGAATTATCCATGTTAACTCCACCAATTTTCTAGAATACATATTCTTCTCATAAAGATGTGCATATATATATATATATATATATATATATGCCAGAGAATACTTGTAGTTGAATACAAATAAGTTTATATGGAAGTCCGTGTACATTCTCTTGAGAAAACACAATGGTTGGAAATTAATTTTTCTAAGCATAGATTTCATTTTAAAAATGGTGAACATGTATTAACAGACAAGTTTTAAGACTAAGGTGGGATATCATTTTGAATCATATTTAATTTAGTTGGCCAGTTATTTTTTGTCACTTTGATTTTAAAAACATTAAAAAAAAAATGAAATCAAAGACATCAAACTTGAGTTTTGTAATGCATGCAAATCTTCCCAAATTGTTTTCTAGAGGAAAGTGCTAATCTATATATTGATATACCTTGTGCCCACCTCCGCCTAGAGAATTGACCTATTATTCTTAAATCAAAAATACAGGAGCACTTCACATGAGCACATATTTAATTCCTATGGACTGTGATACAATGAGGGGTGTGTGCGTGTGTGTGTGTGTGTGTGTGTGTGTGTGTGTGTGTGTGTGTGTTTGATAGAAATGGCCAGAGGAAATCAGACAATTTGAGTTTGCACCATAATATATACACACAAGGAAACATGAAAAGATTATAATCGAGTGGTGAAGATGTGTAGCTTATACCTCATCTATATAGCCATATGCAAAATCAACAAGAGAAATGAGGCCAGCTTCCAATCTCAAATGCACTTTCACCTGATATATTTAGGTCAACCACTGAAGCAAAAGGAATGATTTCATTTGAAAGATAGAAATAATAGCATGGATTTTCCTTATCAGTACATACAGGAGCTTAACCATGTTTTGTGGGTTTGATAGGAATTCATTGGAATTATACACTGTATAACAAGAATGAATATGAGGTGGAATTTTTGTATGTCTGCAAAGCAGCCTGCTCTTTGGGTTTACATTGTCTTCACCATAGTGTTTTCATTTGCATGAACTGGCTTATGTGTGTGTGTATGGTTTATGGGGATGAGGGTAACAGAGTCGTTACAAAAGAAACACATATGTTTGTGGGTGATTAGATGAATAATACTTTTATTACTACCCGTTAGAGAGAGTACTATGCCTTGTCCCCCCAAGGTGTGAGTGGGAATTAAATCTAGCTGGCAATTACAAAGCTCCTGCTGCTGAATGCGAGAACAGGCACTGCAGTTACTGGCAGACATTTCTCCCCCTTTCCTTCTTTCTTAAGGCTTAAGACAAGTTTGGAGGCCAGTCGTTTCTCCTCTGCACTCTACTGGCTGTTGCAGCCTGAAGCTAGCTTGTTATAACCTACTTAGGCAGTGGGGAACTGTCACTCACCACTTCAGGATCAATGGTTGCAGATGGAAGCTTGGATGCAGTGCCTTTTCCCCCTGCAGTAACAAGCAGTTAATAGATTTTATTATAATTATTTTAACTGCATAAGCTCAGAAGAAAACTTAGAGGAGGTGTGCAGGTTTGCTAATCAAAATCTCATACAAAGGACACACAACAAAGGGCAATGGAATCTTTTGAAGGCATCACTCTCAGAACTGAGTTATATTAATAACAATACAAATAATAAGTTCATTCCATGGGGATTTGTTTGCATGAACCTGAAATGTTGGTTCAGAATTTTGCTAAAGGAAAGAGTCACCAAGCTGTCATCAAGGGAGTGATATTTTGTTTACATATATGTATATGTACACAGAGCTATACCTCTATGGATATGTACATATATATATATACATAATATATACATATAAATTTAACTCTAGGAATACAAATTGTATATATTAGTTGCATTGTTATTTCTCTCAGTGAATACAGAGTGTTTAAATATTTTAAAAAGTTGAGGGTCACATCTCAACTCAAAGGAAGAAACTTCACATATTCTTACTCTCTTTGTTAAAATTATCAGTTATAATTCTTAATCTGGAATTTGCATTAATCTAGAGATTGTTGGGAAAGCAAAGGGTAAACCTTTTGCCATAAGTTTAAATCTGTCTTTATCTATAACTGTCTCCTGCAGCTTGATAATCACATTGCCTCTCCTTCATTTTCTAAATGTGATGGTAGGAATTAAGAAAAGCTCTCAGAATAATTCATAAAATGAAAATCAGTAATAAAAAGAAAAGGATCCATAGAAGGATCAATCCACCACATACTTTTAGGGTTACCAGGAAGTCCTCCTTATTAAAAAAAAATTCCCTGGTCCTTGAACTTTGAATTCCACCAGTAGTTACTTCATTCTTACCAGTTAATGTCTTTTGTTTTAAGAAATATGACACATTGGGCAAAACTGGACAGCTACATGTAAGAGAATGACACTGGATTACTGTCTAACCCCATACACAAAAGTAAATTCAAAGTGGATCAAAGACCTGAATGTAAGTCATGAAACCATAAAACTCTTAAAAAATATATAGACAAAAATCTCTTGGACATAAATATGAGCAACTTCTTCATGAACATATCTCCCCAGGCAAGGGAAACAAAAGCAAAAATAAACAAATGAGACTATATCAAACTAAAAAGCTTCTGTACAGCAAAGGACACCATCAGTAGAACAAAAAGACATCCTACAGTATGGAAGAATATATTCATAAATGACATATCTGATAAAGGGTTGACATCCAAATTACATAAAGAGCTCATGCACCTCAACAAACAAAAAGCAAATAAGCCAATTAAAAAATGGGCAGAAGAGCTGAACAGACACTTCTCCAAAGAAGAAATTCAGATGGCCAACAGGCACATGAAAAGATGTTCCACATCACTACTCATCAGAGAAATGCAAATTAAAACCACAATGAGATATCACCTCACACCAGTTAGGATGGCTGCCATCCAAAGACAAACAACAACAAATGTTGGTGAGGATGTGGAGAAAGGGGAACCCTCCTACACTGTTGATGGGAATGTAAATTAGTACAACTGTTGTGGAAAGCAGTATGGAGGTTCCTCAAAAAACTCAAAATAGAAATACCATTTGACCCAGGAATCCCACTCCTAGGAATTTACCCTAAGAATGCAGCATCACAGATTCAAAAAGACATATGCCCACCCCCCATGTTTACTGCAGCACTATTTACAATAGCCAAGAAATGGAAGCAACCTAAGTGTCCATCAGTAGATGAATGGATAAAGAAGATGTACTATATATACACAATGGAATATTATTCAGCCATAAGAAGAAAACAAATCCTTCCATTTGCAACAACATGGATGGAGCTAGAGGGTATTATGCTCAGTGAAATAACCAGGCAGAGAAAGACAAGAGTCAAATGATTTCACTTATCTGTGGAGTATAAGAACAAAGAAAACACTGAAGGAATAAAACAGCAGCAGACTCACAGAACCCAAGAATGGACTAACAGTTACCAAAGTGAAAGGGACTGAGGAAGATGTGTGGGAAGGGAGGGATAAGGGGGGAAAAGGGCTACTACAATTAGCATACATAATGTAGTGGGGGTAGGGGTGGGGTAGGGGCATACGGTGAAGGCAGTATAACACAGAGAAGACAAGTAGTGATTCTATGACATCCTACTATGCTGATGGACAGTGACTGCAATGGGGTAGGTGGTCGGGACTTGATAATAGGGGGAGTCTTGTAACCATCATGTTGCTCATGTAATTGTATATTAATTATAGCAAAATAAAAAAAAGAAAAAAGAAAAAGAAATATGACACATTCTTCTATTATTAGGCAGTGCTGTACACACCATTTCCTTTTCCTTTCTCAGTCGGCCTCCCAAAATGGAGGCAGAAAATGCCAGCCCTTTTATTCAATTGAGATGGTATATGACCTGGTTCTAGCCAATAAGACATGGAGGAATGTCTGCTAAAGGTGTCTGGGAAATGTTTATCTCTGTTATAAACACAAGTAAACTCTTTCCCCATGCCCCTTCCTTTGGACATTTCCAGAGAGCCACTGTGAAGATTATTGTAGGAGCTGATGTCTTATGACCAAGAGAAGATATCACTCATTCACTGATGAGGACAAAATTGGAAGATGGGAAAAGAGCCAGCAAGGATATTGGTGAGCCAGTAAAGAAACTCTGGAGCCATCTATATCTAGGGCAATTTTTGAGAAAAAACATCCAAGAAAACCTTTCTAGGTTTTCTTTCTCACAATTAAACAGATTAGAAGAACAAACAGAGCTATAATGTTTAATAAATATAAGTCAAAAATATAATAGTACACACTCTTGATAACACTGTCATTTAACTCAAAATTAATTGAATTTATAGAAAGTCAGTGACTATATATTATATTAAATTGTAGCTTTGTCCAGCATTTTTTAAAAATATAGTATGCCATTGTCTCTGTCACACTTTTTTTAGACCTAATGTGAGGCAGGCTTTTCCACAATCAAAATGTCTGAAAAATATTGGGGAAGATAAATTAAATTGGGGAATAGCAAATATACTATTTATGTTATAATGTCATTAAATATTAACTCTATCATGTGATTCTGCAGCCCCTACATTCCTTTGTGTCTGAGGAGAAGAGAGTGTTGAATAAAGGAACCAACTATGATTTGATTGGCAAATATAAGGTGACCCTTTCACTTTTCCTTACATAACGTGACAACTCAATTAGTTTCTAAGAGTGAAAAAAAGAAACAGGGTATGGGCAGATTAAAAAAATAATATGGCTGAGAGGTAAAATTTATCTTAATAATATTTCTTTTTTGTTCTGCCTTTTGAAGTAATGCAGGTATTAAAATAACAATGCATATATTACCTTTTAAACCTCAAAATAGTGTTTGTTGAGAATATACATTTGATTTTTAAAAGTGGTTTTGATTCTATAGTAAATACATTAAATAATGCACTTAAATTTTGCATTACTATGATGAAGTTATACAAAACCTGTTTCTTGACACCAGAACCCTGGTTCTGTGTGACAGCATTTGAGTGTCCAAGTCCCTCGTTGGATTGGATCTCAGATCCCCCTCTGAGTGGTCATCCTCTCTCCTCTGGTCAGACTCCCTTTGGTGCAGGTGACACCCTGTCTGGAAGCGTGGGAGGAACAATAGCTCAAAGCATATGCTTTATGATTTTGATTAAGAGAGGAAGGTTCTTATACTGATATTACCAAGTTTCATACATTTATTCACGGTTATCTATCCTCCAAGATTGTTATGAATAGACCATCAATGGTCCAATCAATGGAAGATATTTGTCTTTATAATACAGAAATTCATCACTCACATGCCGGCATTTTCTCTTACTTGCTCATTTATTAAATCATTCAATTATTCATTTGACAGATTTTATTGATGACCTACTGTGAGTGTTATACTCTAAAGAATACAATGTTGGTGCAGACAGAGCCTTTTGTTGTCAAAAACCTTATCATCCAAAAGAAGAAGCTGATGTCTGAAAATATGATGTAATTAATGCCCTGAAAGTGCTATAGATTAAGAGAAAAGTAAAGAAAGACAGGAGAAGTTATCCTAGATCAGGCCTGCTACTTTGCAGTCATTTTCTTGCAGATTTAGCAAATTCTCCCGCAGTAAAGTTGAACAGCTCAGAATGATAGCTAAAATAGAGTACAGAAAAGTTTTAATTGTTTCTCATATGCCAGTGGCTCTCAAACTTCAGTACACCTCAGAATCCCTGGAGCTTATACACAGATTGTATGTCACACCCCCTTTTCCCACTGCCAGAATTTCTGATTCATGAGGTCTGAGAGTAGTATTTCTAACAAGTTTCTGCTGCTGTTTGAGAGCTACAATTGAGATGCACAGTCATGCTATGGTTTGCTTCAGTTCTCCTGATGATCTGTGGCATTTTGGAGACATGGGTGAACATGTAATGAATGAGGTCTGTAGGAAGGCCTTCTTTCCAGGCTACTCTACACAGGTGCACCTCTATCTTCCTTCTGTTTCTGAAAAATTTCCTAGAAGCTAGGTTGGGCTACCAAATAGAGAACTGGGGAAGAAACCTGTTAATAGGATTAATTGCCTTGTGGTGTCCCTAGAGGATCATCCAAATACAACAAGCGATATCTATACTGTAGAATTAACATCATTAACACACACTTTATTCTCTAAATCAGACGAAAGCATTATCCACTCTTATGTTACCTAATTCCAATGGAGAAGAAACAGAAAATGGATGATATATTTCTTTCTTCCAGTATCTGAGTCTCTTTAATGCACATGTAACCCATCCCATTCCGTGTGGATTCCTTATTACACAGACGAAGACTTGTCTTTGTGTGTGTTTATAGGTTCTCATTTAATCCATTTGTGTTTCATTTTCCTCATCTGTAAGGTGATGATAAAAACAGAATCCACCTTAAAGTATCTTTGTAAAGATTAAAAGTCTTATAGATACAAAGCATTTAAAGTAGTGAAAGCGACATAAATGTAATCAATCTCTTGATTGATATAAGCTAGAACTATATATTTAGATCTTTAAATATTTTAGTGTAAATATTTTTAAACACATAGGAAAGTTGAAAGTTTTACAGTGAATCCCTTATATAATTCATCAAGATTTTTAAGCATTTCAAAGTCAATTTCAAATATCAATACTCTTTCCCCTAAATATTTAATCATGCAAATGACAAATTATAATTCAATTTTTTTACAGATTTTTCCTTTTGAACTAAAGTTTGCATGTAAAGAAATCTTAACTGTATATTAACTGGGTTTTGCTGAATGCACACATTTTTGTGAACCAATCTCCTACCCTATCAGAACATGGAATGCCACCTGCACCCCAGAAAGTTCCCCCTGGTCCCTTTTCAGTCAACCCCTGCCTTTATTCCAACCCTCTCATGCCCCACACCTCCAGAACCGTGAGTTCTGGATGTTATACACCTTTATGAATGCTTTCTGTTGATTATTTCTCTAATGTTGGTTCACAGAAACTGGTGCTTCATTATGATTTTCTTTTTAGTCTTTCTGATGATTAATTTATTGGAGTATTTTTCATGTGCTTCATGTAGGCCATTCACATATCTTATTTTGTAAACGGTCTGTTCAAATATTTTGCTATCTAACAAATTAAGCTATTAGTCACTTTATTTTGAGTTGTAGTTCTTTTTATTTTTGATACAGTATTTTGGCAGATATCTGTCTAGTGGATATTGTATCCCAGTTTGTGACTTTCTGACTTATTTTCTTAATAGTGTACTTTGATGAGCAGAACTTTTAAGTTTTCAGGAACTCTATCATTTCCTTTTTTATCTTATGGCTGTTGTTATATATTCTGCTTAAAATTTTGTCTACTCCTAAATCAAAAAAATAGTTTTTATTTTTTCCTGTTTTCTTCTAAAATCTCTGTAGCTTTAGCTTTTATGTTTAGGTTTAAAATCCATTTTCAATTAAGTATTATATCTGTAATACCAAATAGACATATAGATAGATGATAAATTGATAGATATATAGGCATACCTACATATCTATATCTATAGATACAGATTTGTTTTTTCTCATAAGGATATCTAGTTATTCCAGCATTATGCGTTGACAAGACTTATCATTACCCATTGAAATGATTTGGCTTTTCAGTTGCAGAGCAAATGACAATGTAAATGTGAACCTATTACAGGCTTCTCTATTATAGCACTTTTATCTGTCAGTCAATCTTTATGCAATACCACACTTTCCTGAATGCAGTAAATAATTTAGTAAAAAGTCTTGGAATCAGTCAGTTTAAGTTCTCCTACTTCATTTCTTTTCATTTTAAGGTTGTTTTGGGAATTTAAGATTACCTTGTTTTTCATGTCAATTTTTGAATAAGCCTACCAATTTATACAATTCTATTGGAATCTTAATTAGGATTATATTGTCTGTATTCAAATTTGGACAAAATTGTCAACTGAATAATATTGAATCTTTAGACCCTTAAATACAGAATATTGTATGGTTTATTTAGGCCCTCTTTATTTTAGTAATACAGTATAGTTCTCAGTATGAAGATTTTATACATCTTTTGTTAAATGTATTCATACATGTTTGATGTTTTTTGATGCTGTTATAAAGGGGATAATTTTGTAAGATTACCTTTTACATTTTTACTCCTGGTACAAAAATTTTCACTTGGTTTTGTATATTAGGCTTATGTCCTATGACTTTGATAAATTCATTTTTGTTTCTAATAGCTTTGGATTATCTGCATCAACAAATATGTACTCTGTAAATAGAAACCATTTTAATTCTTCCTTTTCAATATTAATGTTTTTCATAACTTTTTTCTTATCTTATTGCAAACAGCTAAGACATACAATACAATGAAGAATAAAAGTAGTAAGAAGGTATGTATTTGCCTTGTTCCAGATCTTCTTAGAAAAGCATTCAATATTTTAAGATTAAGTATGATGTTAGATGTATTTATTTAATGTTTTTCACCATATTCAAGGAGTTCTATTTTATTCCTAGTTTTCATAGTATTTTTATCATGAATTGGTGTTAAATTTTACTGAATTTGGTAATGAAATCAGTGCCTTTAATCATTTTGGAATATTCAGACTTTCTTTTTCATCTTGGATCTACTTCCGTAATTTTTCAAGTAATTTTTATGCCTTATCAAGATTATTGATTTTGGTGAGTTAAAGTTGTTTGAATGATCCTTATTATCCTTGATAATCTGCCAGTTGTGTACATATTTTCTTATTTCTGGTACTGGTAATTTGTATTCTTTCTCTTTTTAATAAACATTATTAATAATTTCAAAGAATCAACTGATGTTTTAATAACTGTTCCTGTTTTATGTCTGTTTTTAATTTTATTTATTTCTCCTTTTATGTTTATTATCTTCATTTGTTTAACTTAGGAGTGCTTTGCTCTTTGTTTTCTAGCTTCTCAAGTCAAAACTTTTGGCCATTGGATATAGACTTTTTCTTTCTTAATATAAACATGTAAATCCTTAAATATCACCAAGCACTGAATCATCATAATCCACAAATTTTGATGTCATTATCATTCTGTTTGAAATATTATCTATATTCTCTTCTTTCTTTCTCTCTCTCTCTCTCTCTCTGTGTCTGTGTGTATTTTGACCTATGGATTATTTAGTTCATTTTTTTATTTCCTAAAATGTGTGTTTTTTCTAAGTAAATTGTATAACTGCTTTTTAATTTAACTCTATTTGGTCAGATAATATATTCTGTATGGTTTCAATCCCTTTACATTTATTGAAACCTATTCTATTGCCTAGCATATGGCCTATGTTGGTGAACATACAATTTGCACTTGATTTATAATCATCAGTTAGGTAAAAGGTTGGATAACATTGTCCAGGTCATGTAGTTCTTTACTGATTTTGTTGTTATTGTTGTTTTAATTTATAAGGGAGTGCTCTAAAATCTTCAACTTTGTGTAATTGTTTATTTCTTTGTTCATTAATTTTTGCTCTGTGAATTTTAAACATTTTATTAGGCTTATATATATTTATGGTTATAGTTTATTCCTCATGAATTGACACTTTTATCATGGTTGAATTTAAATTTCAACTTTTTTGGGTGACATTGGAATCTCAGTTCAGTACTTCCGTGCTCAGCTGAAAGACTTGAAGTCAGCCTCACACATGTGTGGCTCAGAGGTAAGACAGAAACTCCAGAGGTGTGTTCATGCATTTCTGTATAACGTTGACTTTCAAAAATCTTTTATTCCTGTATTTCATATACAGATAGTTTCCTATGTTCTCCACTTGCCCCAGACCCAGTCTCATTTTTCCCTGGGATTGGGCTTGACCTAAATGAGAAGGTTAACTCCCCTGCATGATTATTTTCTGGATTGCATCGTTCCCAATATGGAAGAGAAGTAAATTTTATTAGAATGATTTTCTGTTTTTCCAAATCAAGATTCAGCTCATATCTATATTCACAGAATAGAGATACTCAAAACTAAACATCTATTATTCTGAGATATTTAAAATTTTGTCTTTTGCATGAGCAGATATTTTGGTAGTCATTAAGATGTTTTCCGAATGCATGCAGTTCTCCTTCTTCCTATGCATATGGTATGATTGTACTTCTGGCTTTTTGGTTCAGTGAGGCCAGGTGACTACCTCTGGCCATCAAGTAGTTAAATCCAGAGCGCTCAATTATACATCTGAGACCATACAAAGCTTTCACTCATTTGCTATATCACAGAGATAGCAATGTTTCAAATACTGGCTTCATCAACAGCCTGGTTCCAAGTGGGAATGACAGGCTGAAGAGCCTCTAGCCATCCTGAGGAACATGAAGGATAAGTAAAAAATACACTGAGATTTGAGGGTGATTGTCACATCATGTAGATATTCTTGATTAGTGCAGGCGTAGGTTTAGCTTACAATTGAGGGAGGGAAAATGTTATATATATACAAAAATCAAAGATACATAAATTTTGAGTTTGCTGTATCTATGCAGGTTACATTAATGACATTTTCACAAAATTTTCTTCATATTTTGATAAGCATTCAAGAATTTAAAAACCTATTGTATACAGATATTATGCTAGCATTGAGATAGATTAATAAACAAAAACCAGAGTTGGTATCTGGCCCTGGGGAAATTATAGTCTGGTTGGGGAAACATACATTAAATGACATCACATACTCCTAATTTCTGTGTCCCTGTATATTTGGGCTGTGTTCCAGCTGAATCAAACCAAGAAGAGGAAATAAACTCCACCAATATTTACATTGTATTATTGATAGGGGTAATGCTTTGAGGCAGGAAATTCATACTCATGAAAGGATATGTCACATGGGATAATATTTAAACAAGTAGGCAAAGTTCTAGTTCTGGGTGATAAGTCTGTGTTTAAATTAATACAAGGACAGGGGTTGTAGGAAGTCAAGTCAGATACCAGGGAGTGAATCAAGTTCAATGGGTTTCAACACAGGTCATCAGCCTCAACAGAAAGCTGTGACTTAGAAATTTCAAGTAGGCATCAGCATGACAAAGACTGCAAAAGCCAAGAAAGCATGCGATGCTCAAGATTGATGTGGATTCTACATTTAAGGAGGCAGAACTAATTAAGTTCGCACATGGTTTTTCACCAAGTTTGCTAACATGCCCTGTAAAGTTCACGACAGCTTGAATCTCCTTCAAAGAGCAGCAGAAACTGCACCTTAGCAGGGATGAGGAGGCCAAGGTTTACATTTCAGAAGCAGGATGATTTTTCTGAAAACTATTTTATAGACTCACTTGTCTCAAAAGTTGCTACTCAGAATATATTCATCGAAGGAGTAAATGAAAAATCAGAAAAGTAGAGTCCCAGCTATCCAAAACACATGAATAAAATTAATCATTTGGATGAACTCATCAACAACATAATTTGTCTTAATATTCTAAGTTCCACCCAACCCCTTCACATGGTAGACACTTGCATGTTTCCACTGACTCTTTCATTTCCAGGAGGACAAAAGCTTGGACTTCTCAGTTTTCTCCAGGGCACTTGTAGTTGATGTCATTAGACATTTCTTTGGAAGCTCAGAAATTGGGATGGCAGAAAAGTCATTAAACCAATACAAAATGAGCCAGGGTTTGTGTGTTTAAAGTTTTTTTTTCTTTTCTCAAGAAATGTATTTATTTTAATTTACATTTAGATGAGGTTTACAGCAACAGATGGCAGGAATTTCAGTAAATTTGTAAGAAGCAACAGGCATTTTAGCCAATGAGACAGCAAAAAGCAGTAATATTTGTCTTTCACCTTACCTTTTTGGACAACCATGTTAGAGAAAAATTTAAGCCACTGAGAATTCCTAAGCCAGATAAAAAATACATATGTATATTTCTTCTTTTCAGATGGAAGAAATCCAAAATTTTCCAAAAAGTCCATTTAAGCATAGAGGATTCAAATCTCTAAGGAAACAGTTAACAACTAGGTAGATTAACTATTAGTTCACCTGTATCGCAAACATTATTATTTTTATTCCAAAAGAAAAACTTCTAATTATGACAATGACAATGCTTATGGTATGGAAATAGGATACCTACCTATCTGTGAGTTTATTTCCATAACTGATTCAGTATAATGACATTCTGAGCTTTAGTTGCCTTTCATCAAATATACAGCAGATAAAATTTGGTCTACAGATTGTTATAAAAATTAAATATATCTGAAAATGTATATGAGATATGTGTATGAATGTTAATTTCTCAATCTTTGTTATTACAATTGTGCATAAAAATGAGGAATCTATCATAGGATCTAAGGGAACAGTGAAGAGATGTTTTGAGAATCATTTCAGAATGATTGTTAATTATTTTTAAATGGTTAGAATGTTTGTATTATTGAACATAAAAACAAAATTTAGGCATTAACCAAGGTACATTAACATATTTATCCAAAATAACTTTCTTTTATTCATATGATTATCAAACAATTGATCAGGTGAATTCCTCAGCTATAGGAAATTTTGTTTTTAATAAGAATTTTCCACAACTTCTCATAATATTACATAAAAAAGTTAACTTTTTTAATCATTATGCCCTAATACTGACAAAAGCCTTAAGAAAGATTCTTTTTTTTTATGTAAGGATTTACCCAAATTTCTCATGTTATGCAAAAATATTTAGGAATATCGGCATATATACATTTAGCTTCTTTAAAATATCTGAATCATTATTTACAAACAATATTGATTATGTATGCTGTAGTAGAAGGAGTATTAGGATATGAAAACCACCTAGATGCATGCCATATAGACTGGAAGTATATATGACAAGAAACAGACAGTCAGGAAAATGGGTAAATTATTGAAAATCCACACATGTAAATTTCTGGCACCCACAGCTTTACTACTCAGTTTACCATTATGATTGTATGACCTGAAGGGTTTTTGGAGGTGGAGGGATTCCATTTCTGGCATAAAAAAAACACTGAAGGCCATTAAAATGATCCAATTTCTTGGTCCCATTTCTATCATTTCTGTCTTAGTAGATCTGGTTTGAGGGAAGGACTCCTTTGATTTGAGCAGTCTCATAGGTAATTTTGATATGCAGTAATGTCTGGAAACTAGTAAAATAGTGTAATTTCTTTATTTTGCATTTTCAGTGGAACAAAATGAGCTGTTAAGAATCACACTGAATTACAAACTGTTCTTTGGATTTCAAGCTCATGTCCTTTTCTTTCCGTGTAAGAAATTATAGCAAGTTATACACTTGTTTATGATTCTATGTTACTAAATACCATATGGATAGTCAAATTTTACAAGGTTTGATTCAAGGGGATAGGAGAAGGTCTCCAATCATACCACCCAATAACAGGAACTTTCCAACTAGTACTTCACCAATAAACCTTATCGATATGAAAACTTTTGAGATATCAAAAATTCACTAATCCAATCAAAATGCATTGGTGGGGTGGAAGAGAGGTCACAACTTATATATTCATTAGACAGAAGTTTTAATTATCTGATAAAACTTTAATTATCATCAGTTCTGTTCTGGCAAATGTTAAACGTCTGGTTTGGCTCCTCTACCTTCCCCAAATCCCAATTCTGTGTGTGTATTTGTATTATATTTGTTTATATATATAACATACAATACACATTTGTATTATAAATTTAAAACAATGTATGACACATATTTTACAAACAATAACAAGATATACAATCCTTAGTGCACATTTCACATGACCAACTGGTACTCTTAGAATGATTGTTGATTTTTTGCTGATCTCTTATAGCTGAGGTCAACCTATGATTGCAAATGACTAATGAATACACTTTAGACTTAATGTTGGTTGATATTTTGTGTCTGTTTACAAATGAGAAGAAAGGAAATGAATCTTTACTTACTAGGAAAATAGTTTTCAAATACTGTAAAAATAATTTCCTCAGGTTTTGTCCCATTCACAATGTAAGGGTACGGCCACAATACATTTTTAAGCTTTATCTGTGTTAATAACACTGGCTCTATCACTTTATTAAGTCAGGATAATCAACTAAACTGTAAAACATACTCTAATTTATATTTGCTGGTTTCTGTGAATTTCAAGCCACCAATGTGATGTAACCAAATGTGATGTTGGGAAGGCCCTGGCATTGCACATCATTGTATCACATTTCCACCCTAAGGACAGAATAAAAACATCTTCAGAAGCATAGATTAGAGCAATAAGTAATAAAATATTTAAGAAGATATGCAATGAGTATTCATTTTTTTGGTTCCAATATGCTACATTTAAGTAAAGTGAATGCACTTTAATATTTAATAATAGTTCTATTTAATAACTGGCTTACAATATTCTTGAAAATTTACAAATTGGTGCTTATAAGCTAGTATACCCAGTCCACTACCAGTTGCATTAATACTCTGATTATAAATATAAAAAAATGGGGAGAACATGAATATGTAACATGAATTTCAATAAGGGAGAAAAATGATGCTCCAATTAAAATTGCATACTTTAAGATGATGCAATGCAAATTTAGAGGTAAAATTTCAGCAAAAGAATTTCTTCTCTAGGGTCCTTTTTCTGTTTATATTTGGTGTTGAAGTGAGTTCACTCAGCTAAATTTAGGAAATCATATTTACTTTCTGGAAGAATGATTTCACAGCAAGTCATAAAGTCAAAAAAACTATTTGTAAGAAATTTGGAGATAAACATGATACAAATAAGGACTGGCAACCATACTAGGTTTAATAAGTTGACCACCATCCCTGCAAACCCCTGTATTGATCTATTGTTGAGATCCTATTGCAGTTTGAGAGTAACTTATATTTTGTCGCATATATTACAGATGAACTTTACCAATAGCCTCCAGTCCCATACTTTCATGCCTGGGCTAACTCTTGGAAAAATGGGCAGAGCTTATTAGATGGTTTTGTTATGAGTATTACCAAATTTCAAAAGACTTCCTGTGAGTTTATATACTGTAAATAGAATATTTTTTTAAAACAAGCAAAATATAAAGGAAGGATATATGTCTCTAACGTTTCTTGTCAATTTTTTTTTTTATCTCTACACAAGAAAATTGTTTTTAACCTGTAAAATTCATTTAGCAGCTATCACAGTTCAGGAAAGTTCGCTGGGAGGGTAAATAACCTAAGCATTTAATCAAGTTAAAGAGTGAATTCCTCAAATATGGAGCAAGTTTGGATAGAGTTCCTAAGGAAAAATTAATGGTACCTTTTCTGTTTTTATTTTTTCCTACTCCAGCTAGAGTTATCTATTTATTCCTCAGGAACTTCAGCTTTACATTGCCAGAAAATCCCGTGGTCTTTGGAGGTCACAAAAGACGACCCAAGAGAAGGGATCACGTTTCCTGCTGAAGCGGAGCTAATAAGCTAGGGAACTCACTAACTCACAAAGAAACTATTAGAAGTATTTTAGGATAAGATACAACCATATTCTAAATTAAATGCTTAAAGACAGAAATTATATAGTATGAATGATACAGGTTGAAATATATGAGAATGTTATAGATCCTCATAAAGAGCAAAAATGTGAGTGAGTGAATATGTGTACAAATTCATAGATAAAAGTTGATAGGGGGGACTTAAAACCTAAGACATGTTTTCTGCCCTTTGGGATTTTGCTAGGTGGTCAGAGAAAAAATAAAGCAGAACGTATACACAAAATAGTTAAGCAGCAATAAAAAACTGATGTACTTGGCTCCAACACTACACAACAGTGCTCCCTGGGCTGGGTATGTTAGGAAGGGTGGTCTTCTCAGGATGAATCAGCTGGGAAGGCCTGGCAGAGAAGTAAGGATTCAGTTGAAACCTATAGGCTGGTTAGTGTTTCTCTCTACTCAATAGGAAAAAGAAATTCCAGGAAGTTAGAACAAGGGAGTCAAGAACTTGGGATCTGAAATGAGAGTGGGATGTTTGAGCAGCAGCGATGATCAACTAAATGGGTAGATCAACTGAGGATTTAAGAATTAACACCAAATGGGCAGCAGAGGAGTATACTATGGTGGACTTGGGAAACTACTCTAAGCAGTTGGTACTTCATCCTCATGGGCAATGAGAGACCAGAAGTAATCATTTCTTCTTGAGAGGGACTGAGTTAATAATAGCACAGGGTTAACACTTTTTCTAAATGTCCTGGGGTGCCAGTGTTTCTCTGAGCTGATGAAGATATCCAGGGCACTCACTAGCTGCCTTCAGCTGTCCTTCTACAGCAGTATCTGGTGGTTCGAAAACTCTTATTGCTGTACCACCATATACTGCATGCCCTGGGTGAGGACTAGAGAGAGGCGAGTAAGGCATTCACCTCAGCATGATGTATGAAGCACGTAAGGGGTATTAAGAACTCAGTAATCAAGATAAATATTTATTTTAATGTAATATTTAAAAAATTAAAATCAATGCCAAATTCCACATGAACAAAATATCAAAACATTAAATAAAAACAGGTTCAGTGTTCACCATTTGTCTCTGCATGCCCTGTCTCATCCTAACAATCATCACAAGACATCCACTGTTCCCCCATGTCATTACCACGGGTGATTAAAACTTGAGAGTTTCACTCACTTGAGATATGGTGAACTGCAACCAAACTAGATATTCCTACAACAAAAGTAGTTATATAGGGAACCAGGCATGTTCTTGCCTAGATGTTCTCTAAGTAGAATTGAGGAAGGGGCAATTATGAGAGCTCAGAACATTCATGGTGCTCACCAATTTAAGCCCAGGAGGTTTGCTGGGTATGATGCTGATTCCGTGATACACTCTTCCACCTGTGTATTTCTGTTTGGACTTGGTGGGAAAAACAAAGCTTGGGAACATCCCAAAAGAAGAAAAAAATTTAAGAGATTTCCTTTGAAAAGAGACTGAAAACAAACTGCAGAGTCTAAATAGAAAAGTGTAAATCACATGCTATTCATATGCAATAATGTATGGCCCTGCTATTTCATACACCTGCACCTGGTCCTCAGGATTAAAACTAGCTGAATCTACTTGCATTTGGCATAGTCCATGAATTGTATTTACTAGTAAAAACAACTCAGATAAATTTTATTTATTATTTAGCCTATGAGGATGGCTCGAAGGTCACTAACAGGCACTTTTAATTTCTCTAAGCCCACATCAGATTTGGATCCAGGGTTCTGATCTACACCTCATGTTCACATCTGCATTTGCTTTCATTTGCCACTTGGACATTCATACTCACTCCATCTGCACAATGGTCTCTGCCAGCCCAGAAACTGGTCAGTTGTGCTAGGGGGCTGGATGCTGGGCGTGAAGATCGCAACAAGGACTTTAGGAAACAGCATCAGTATGTAAGAGGCCAAGGCCTGAAGCCAGAGCTCACATTCAGGCTACTGGGCTTAAGAGTCAGGGCTAAAGTGATAGGTGCACTGCAGGTGGACTGATGAGATCACCGGGCAGCGGCAGTTTGAAGTTGGCAAGGTTCTGCTCACAGTGTGAAGGCAGCAACCTTATTAGCATGGCTGAAGCAGTAGCTTAATCCACTGGAATTTCCTGACAAACACATTGTCCCACTTTCAAAACTCAAATAAAATCTCAACAGGAAAGCAAGCCTCCTGCATGTGGAAAGGTATTACTCTTGACCAAGCACTTTGCTTCTAGTGGAAGAGAGAAGGAGGGAGAGGGCGTTACCACCCTACCAGGGTAGCAATAAATCTCTGTTGATCTCAGCTATCTGGACTACAACATGGAAATAATGTTCTTACCTATATAACAGATATGTTATGAAAATTAAATGAAATAATGTTCATGACACAGCTTTAAAAAGAATAAGGCCTAATATCTTAGAATTTGATTATTTAAAAATAGTACTGGTTTTAACTATGCTAGAAGTTAGGTGTCCTTTTTATTGCCCCTAAGAAGGGATTCAGAAGTGATCTGAGTTACCATTAATCTTGCACCATTTCTTATCCTCAAATTCCAATTAAAGTTTAATTTTGCATATTCCCTGATCATAATCTTTTGTATATCTTCCGATTTCCATGCTGCAACTCATGCTGTTTTTCTGCCTGGAAAAGTTTTTGCCTTCTATTTGTCTAAGTCAGAACTTGACCTATTTCTTCAAATCCCACCTTAAACATATTCTTCATGAAAAATTTCCATCTCCTTTTTGCTACTTGAAATTTGAAAACAGAATTTTTGAATTTTTTTGTGGTACAACTTGCCTCCTCCTTGCAATACAGTCATTTATGTCCTTGAATTATTCCTTCTCACATATTTTAATATTGTTTGGGGCAAAATACCCATAGGGCCTGGGGAAGGCCTCCACCCACATAACTCTTCAATTGATTTTGTCAATATGAAGCAAAAACTCATCCTGGACTCTTGCTCCACAAATTTCTTTTTATAAAGTATATTTAAGAAAATCCAAATGTGTTTTCAGTGTTTGAAATAGTAGTACTAACGCATAGCAAGAATTTCATTTTTTGCTTTCTTTATGTGAGAAAAGATGGTAATATAACAGGAGTTACTTCTGAAACAGAAATCTCAGTAAGCTTTTCACAATCATGAGAAAACTGGCACAAAGAGTCCTGCAGAGGGTTTCCCAAGTAACTCTAGGATCCACTGGAAAGAGGGCCACTTGTAAGTTGCACAAGAATTTCATCTGATTGCACTTGGTAAAAAAAAAAATTTATTCAGACTTAAAACACCATGAATTATGGTGATATAATGTGAAATCCCCTAGCATATCTCTGGTAACCAATATACCCAATAAATATTCAGCATATACCAAAGACAGAAGAAGCAGTAGAAAGCATGGCTTTCTCTTTGTCCTAAATCACTAAATAGGGCAACAGGTATAATAATGGAGGAAAAGCCACCTCCATTGATCACTCCCTCTGCTTCAGACCCAGGACACACCCACTCTGCACCCAGTAAATTAGTGAGATATGTACATATGTGCAGGTCATCATGCTTCTCACTGACAAGTTGACCAAATCAGAGTTGATCATGTCAGCCTAGTTTGGTTTGCCCAAAGGGAAGCCATGCTGTCAGATTCCTTTACCATTTCAAGGCCAGTGAGAAGCCAGGAGCATGCAGTTGCAACACAATTCCATTTATCTTAGGTCAGCAGTTTGATGTGACTCATCTTCAGACCTTGGGAAAAATAATCAATGCACGTTTTCAGGTTGTAGCTAACTCACTTGTTCCAAAGCACTCTCAAAGAGACTCCAGGAAACCTGCTTTCTGGTATTGTGTAGTACTTATAAGGCATGTGATCAAGCCATTTAACTCCCCCGTGCTTTAAGAAAAGGCTGCCAATTTTTCCCTCATTTCCTGTCATGGTCCTTGTTTATGCCTGCAGCCATTGTCTAATTATTAGTACCATTTCTTTTAATTTTTCAAAGTGCCCACGTTTGAACAATAAATTATACGGTCATCTTACTTTACAAAGAAGGTGGGCCAATGACGTATAAAGCCTTTTGCTCCTGTAGGCTTCTATCAAGTTTAACTATCTGGTGAAATCTAAAATGAAACCCAATTACATATATTTGAATGTCATACTGTACCCATATTTTTATATTCCATTAGCAATAAATTCATAATACCTCAAAGACCTTTGCAGAGTTTAGACTCAACTCAGGAAACTCTGATATCCCCCAATCCTCTACCAATGCTCTTTGATAAATAGTTAAGTATAGACAAAGTAACTTCACAGATTGATGTAAACCTTATCTCATTATTTTTTTTCTTTTTGCTTGTTCTCATCTTTTCCCATCTATAAAGAAAGGGTATGCTTTTCCTTCCAAAAGCCCTATCTTTGGGAGTTCATTAGGCTTCAGTCCTCTTGAAGTAATGTTTCTCAATAAAATAAAATTTATAACAGCAAGAAATGTAAATTTAGTTTGTGAATAAGAGTGAAAGCATTAAAATAGGAAGGGCTGCCATGGATAGAGGCAGGTTGACAAATGCCTCTGAATGTAGGAGAGATAAATGTTAAAATATGAGGAAAATAAGAGAGTGCATGAGACTGGCTGGGTCATATCCTTGACTGTGGATATTTGTCAGGTGTGTGACAGCTGTGCCTCATAGTATGACTTCTGGAAAAAGGCTCTTGTACTTGTCTAAAGAGGAATTCATACACTTCGTCAGTATACTGGAGGTAGATATATAAGGGAACAGTTAAGATAGAGCAAAATACCCTCTCCCTCCTCACACATGCAAAACACACCTAGTAACGTGTTCCTCGGTCATGGTTTGGGTGTGGGTGACAGGCTTTTAGTAAGTTGAGAGGAAGAGTAATAGTAAAGACAATGATGTATGATGTCTTTAAAATTGCTTTGACTTCAGCCTGTGTCTTTGTCTCCTAGATTGCTCTGTTTAATGATGTTAAATAATCTCAAGTACACTTTGACGTTGGGTAACCCATAAAGCTCTTCTTTCTGAATAGCTTTGAAGTTAGATTCTGAAAAGCCTCAATGGAAGTATAATTCATGAATCTTGAACGTGGTAAACATTTTCAGTCACTGTGATATGAAAAGTGGTCAGACAAAGGCTGCATCTGAGAAGCACAAAGTCAAATGTGTAGTTGAAAAGTTTGCCTGTGAGGACAGCCACTTTTAATATTAAAAATGAAATTATTATTTATGTGCAGAAAACATAAATTTTAAAAGTTGTAAGTGAAAATGATTTTATACTTCCTTTTGGGCCAGAATACAACAAAACCTGGAAGTAAAAAATAAACTGGCAAGTGGTCAGAGAAATGGTGAGGCTTTAAATCAATGTGGCTGCATGTTTAAGATTTCAAGTTCCTAAAAAGCAAGAATGAGGAAATGTGTATTTATTCTTGCTTTGTGCCCAGCACAGCATCATATAAACTCTAACTCTTCCTGCAGCTTTCCAGCTGGGGAGACCCAGGAAATCACAGAAACCATTCATCTTACAGAGGTAACTGCTGCTGGCAAGACTTGGGCAAACTATTTGGGAAAATCCAAAGAAATGAAAATCGGTTCCCAACCTTTTGTAACCCAGACCAAATGTACTAAATAGAAAATGAGACCAAAAGACAATTTGGCACACCCATTAGGAAATAGGTAACTAAGAGGAAATACATATGGTCATTAAATATATGAAGAGGTGCTCACATGCTTCAGGGATGAGGGTAATGCAAATAAAACCCAAAGAAGGGCTATATTTAAGGTCATTTTATTGGCAAACATTAGCATCTATTACCAAACGCTGGAAGATCAATAGGATCTTTTAAACACTGCTGGCAGAAATACAAACTGGCACAACCACGATGGAGCACAATTTGGTATTACCATGTAAAAAGAACATTCATGCATCTATAGCCCCAGCAGTGTGACTTTGACATACATACCCAGGAGAAAAGGCTTGCACAAATTCACCAGAAGATAAGCAACAGAATGTCCATAACAGCGCTATTTATATGAGCAAAAATCTTGGGGAAAAAAAGCACCTGCAAATTCTCATCAACAAGAGAACAGAAATATAATCTGCTGTATAATAACATCATGGAACAGTATACATCTGTGAAAATGAACTGCAGTCATATGCCAGAAGTTGAATGAATCTACGTAATAAGAATATTGACTGGAAAAGTAAATTCCTGGAAATTATACATTAAGAGGTTAAAATAATACCTAATGCTGAACTTTATTTCAGTAAGTTTAGTCCTAGCTCTGTGTGTGTGTGTGTGTATGTGTGCATGTGTGTGTGAAATCACACAACCTGGGATCTTGAACTTCCCTACTCAAATATCTTTGTGTGTTTTATGAAAGTTTCAACCTCCTAAAAGATCTTGTTAGTGTGCACATACCCTGAGGTGAATAGCATCCAATGCTTTTAGAAGGAAGTGGCTTTAAGACAGCCCAGAAAAATGAATGTCTGGCTGGGAAAAAAGGCAGACATTTACTGGGGTGTCCAGCCCCCAAAACATTAGGGCAAGACCAGTGAAAAGAAAGTTGGAAAGGCATCACAATCAACCATTCTTTCCATTTTTACGCTGCCAAGAGCAGCATTGAAACATGACTTTAAGAGGTGAATTTGGATATACTTCAGCAGTCCAATCTCTCCCCACCAGGGCGAGCCAGGTCATTTCCCTATTTTGGTGCTTAACCTAATTTGGAATCCTCCTTTGCAAAATGCCTTTACCACCTGCCTGAGGTGAAAGGAACAAAGCTCATGCCAACTGACAGGAATGTTTTCTGCAAGGCTGAGTTAACAGGGCGACCTTACATTGTGTTTTGCTGAATAAGGAGATTTTTCCTAACAGTGAAGCCTGAGAATGTACTTTTCTTTATTCTTTTAAATGAAACGCAAGTTAAATGGAAAGCAGCCAAAGCAGCAGACTTCACACATTGGGGGCGATAGTGATGTTCTTGTACCTGAGGAATGAAGGGAGACACGGGAAAGAAAAGTGTGATCTCTCTGTAGACCATTTGTGTAGAACACAAATCCCTCAGTACAATCTATGGAGGAAATGATTTCCAGTGACAACAACTAAGTTATTACTTCCCATTATTCATTTTGAAACATAACTCTCCTGGACCATTGTACTAATTTTTAACTTCCCTACCTAAAATATAACCTTTGCCTTTTCTCCAAGTTCTTCTCCCAATATTATCATCATGTTTCTCTATGGCTCAAATACTTCCAGGCCCCTTGAGCACTTACAGGATGAAGTTTGAGGTTAAGTTCACATTGAAAGTCTTCATACATGCAGGCGCTGGTTCACCTTTATAAACAAAAGCCCTGCTAGTCTCTTCACAGAGGCTCTTCCAAGGCTATGGCTCTGTGGCCAGTACATTCTATTGGCTGTCATTGATTTGCCATTTCTACTACTTTATCATGTAGTTCCCTCATTTGAATGTAATATATGTTCTTTCATAAAATCCTACCTACCCTTTATGTTTTCCTCCTCCTCCCTAAAACTTTCCTGATTACTTCAGCATGTCCCACTTTGCTTGTCTCTAAATCTTTTGTTTTATTTATGGCCAAGAGGACCCCACCCTATGCACTATGTCATAATACATTTTGACTTACTGTGTGTATCAGATATGTTCATTTCAGTCATTTAATCGACTAGTGTGACTAAATCATTACTTACTCAAATTCAATCCCTGAGTCTTAGGCTGATTTCTCTCCTCCCACCAAAAACTGGTGCAATCGCCATATTCCTGCTGACATTTGAAAATGATTTTGCATTAATTTAAACCATCAAGAAAAATAATTAAGTGCAAACCATCTCCATTATATGCACTATAAAATTCACATTGACTGCAAGGAAGATCAATTATGGGTGCAATTTTTTAAAAAGTCATTGATGTTTTTAGCTTCAGGACAAGTAGCATACAAGATGATGTACTGTGTTGCATCGCATCCATACAGAAATTTGTCTACTCAGAACCGCAGAATACGACCTTATTTAGAAATAGTGTCTTTGCAGCTGTAATTAGTTAAGTTAGTATGAGCTGCAGATCCAAGACAAGTAAACCAAAAATTGCTGAGAGCCGCCAGAAGCTAGGAAGAATCAAGGAAGGATCTTTCACTAGAGCTTCAGAGGGAGCATGGCCTGCTGACGTCGTGGTTTCAGACTTCCAACCTGCAGAACTGTGAGAGAATAAATTTCTCTGGTTAAAGCCACCCAGTTTGTGGTGATTTGTTATGGCAGCCTGAGAAAGTAATACAGATGCTGAGTGTTAATACTAAGTGTCCCGAATGCGAGCGAGGCATATCATTCAGAAGAGAGATTTTAGAAGATTTTAACACTAGCTGAAAAACAGTTCTGTCAGAGAAAATCTCTTTCTATAGAAAGCTTTAAAAATAGAATAGTTTCTCATTTTTCTGGGATGGTTTTGGTGTGATCCTACTTGAAAGGAGGTAAATGAACCAAGTGACCTTTGAAGATCTTCCTCAATCCTTTGATGCTAGGATTTTATGAACTCTGTTCACTTGATAATCTGGGCCAGCTTTACTTATGCATTTATATTTCCAGAAAAGTTCTCCATCTCAAAACTTCTACTAGAGGCAAATAGATAACTGCATGCCCCCCATCCCCCTCTTTCTACACACATACACTGAAACACAGTCATCTTTTTTTCACGGTGATATATTTGTTCTTACTAATACCCTTTGAAGGAATGCCTCTACTGAGGTTCCTCTGCTGCTTTTGTTCACTATTTTGAGACGTTTGATAATGTTTTGTTTGTGTGTTTCTTTCTTTTCAGCCCATGAGATTTAAAGTGTTCCATCAGATTAGATAGTGATAGTCTGAGTCTGTTTGGGCTTCTGTAACAAATCGCTGGAGACTGGATGGCTTATCAACAACAGGAATTTGTTTCTCACATTTCTGCAAACTGGCAGTCTGAGATCAGGTTGCCAGGGTGGTTGAGATCTGGTAAGAATCATCTTCCTTGTTTAGTACATGGGTGTCTTCTTGTCGTATGCCAACATGGCTGAGAACAGAGAAAGTAGAAACAAACTCTCACTGTGCCTTCCTATGGAGCCACTTACTCCATTCATGAGGCTTCCAACCTCATGACCTATTTACCGTCCAAAGGCCACATCTCCTAATACCATCATATCAGGGATTAGGATTTCAAAATCTGAAGTTTCCAGGGGCACAACAATTCAGCCCATTACTGTAGTATTTCTTAAAACTTCTAAGTAAATCAGCATGGGACAGGTTGCAGTAATAAACAATCCCAAATTACAGCGGTTTAAAACAAGTGTTTCCATCTCACTTACCTAGAAAATCCCTCTTGGGTCAACAGGAGGCTCTACAGCACATCCTACTCATTTAATAAGGCAGAATAATGGGGCTTTAGCATTTAGAATATCTTGGAAGTTGGAAGGAAATGTGCCGCATGCACTAGTTCTAAAAACTACTTCACATGAAATGCATCACCTATCGTCACATTCCACGGGCCAGAACAAGACCATGTCTAACTTCTAAAGGGCAGGAAAATGAAATCCTTCCATGTCTTTAGAAGCAGGAAGACTGTAAATATTGGTAATCAGCATAAATGATGACCATTATGCCAAGCCATGGTTCAGATTATTTGTTATTTGACTTCATATACAGCATAATAGGTATTCAGCTATATCATCCTCCTAGCCTTAAAGGAATTTATATTTCAGCTAAGGAAGTGATTAATTTTCTTTGATGAAGGAGTCTCAGATATGAACAAGCATTTGAGCTGATGCTCTGAAGAGGAAATAGGAGTCTCAAGACAGATGGTGATGGACTGAGCAGAAAAAATAGAAGTCCAAGTCCAGAGCAACAGAAACACTTGACTTCCATTGTGTTTGGGCCCAGGGAGGAGAAAATGGGAGTTTAATGGAACTAGAATAACTGAGTGCCTTACTCTCCTTTCTTTGTTACCATAAATCTGCCCATACCTCTATAAAAGTCCCTTCATTAGTTTCATTTGAGCCTGGGGTGAATTCTGTTTCCTGAGAAGACTGACTAATACAACCTATTTAATCCCAAACTTCCCCATAATATAGAAATTAATTTGCATATTTTCCATAGGTGAAAGGGAAGGAAGACAGATTCCTGTTGTAGTTATTCAGAAAGATTCATGGAGACCTTTGCCTGAGGCAAGTTTCCAGTAGATCACATTTATCATCCATTATTATGATGTTTTCCTGATTTCAGTATTATGGAAAAGTCTATCTTTCCTTGTACCCTTTAAAATAGCATACAAACCCAAGATTTAAAATAGTAAGATAATTAAGAAGCTCATGCTTTCCTTATACCATCCTGAAGTTTCTTTAGAGAGAGAAAAAAAGGCTGTTTCTGTGGTCATAAGAACCCACCAAAAAGTTTATAAAGTAAACAAATTCCCCTTGGGCGGTAATCAGTGGTCATACAAGTATCTGACAAACACAGCAGAATTTTAGCAATTGCTTTAGGACTGTTCTTAGTTCTGGTCAATTCCTTTGCTAACTGGGATATGAAAGGAACCCAAGCGAAAACAGTCCAGAGGAAAAAAAATGTAAGCAAGATAATGTAAAACAAACTCATTATATTTGGAATATTAAGCCTTTTCCATAGAAGATTTTCTTCTTTTTGCCCTAGAGCACTTGAAATTCTGAAGATCCATTTAAAGTAAAGTCAAAATAATATTTTACATAATGCTTATTCTAGGTTTAAAGGCTTGCTACAATGAAACTACAACTATAGTGAACTTAAAGCAGCAAAATAAACTGCAGATGCCCCATAAAAATATATAGGCAGTAGCCAACTCATGCAAGCAAATGAGCTTTATGGTATGAAACAACTGCCTTGAATTAACACCTAAATTCTTTCAGCCTCATTCTGGAGTTCTCATGCAGTAGTATCTCTCGTCCTAGACTTTCTCTTCTAAAAGGAACAGCAGTTCTACTCCCTGACTAATTAGATTGGTTTATAATTAGATTTTGGCCTGTAGGAAAGGATTAATCTCTTTAAGAGGTAGAGGAGATTCAGTGGCTTTTGTTAGCAAGAGGATTCACACAAGCTTTTATTTATGTATTTTTTTTATTTTGAGTTTCACTTGACAGAAGCCTTCATTCCACAAATTTCCTTTTGATGTCAGGATTAAAGTAAATTTTCCAAGTTTCCAACAAATTTTAAAGTAAATTTTTCAAATTCACTTCCCTTAACACACAAATCTCCATGTTTAGAGTAGCCTTTGAACATCTCAAGATTAAGGATCTGCTGATTCTCCCATCTTCACCCAAAAGAAAGTAATCTGGGTGACCTGCTTCACCCTCACCCTGGCTTCCTGACCTCAGTTGGTACTTTAAGTGAACTGACTGGGTGTAAGCGACTCAGCTCAATGCTATGACATATGAAAACATGATTATAGCAGCTAAGAGTCCTAGGATCACTGAAAACTTTGTTATCAATAATAATGCCAGCTTGAAATCATTCCAATCATGCCTCTGCCACTATCCAGAGCTATGACTTGGGGAAGTCTTTTTCCTCATTAATACAATATATAGCATTATTCCTGTGGTTTCTCCTTAGTTTAAACACTTGTAGTTCTATGATTACTTTTTACCAGGTATTTGAGTGATAGAGTGAGATCTGTAATTCTTAGTTGGCAATATGGCCACACTCCCCACAGAGAGGTACAAGAAGGGGAGGTTAACTTTTCATACAAAAAACACATTCTTACAGAAAAAGTCCCTGTTTCTCTTCCTCCTTCCAGAGTTGGTAACATATATAAACATAATTCTTGGTGAGATTTTTTCTACATTTTCTATTTTAAAAATATAGAATTTAAAGTTTTAATTAAATGAGTCCAATTAGTGAAAAATGTATCAGGTAGAAGTGAAAGTTTTTCATACTCCAGTTTCTCAGGACTCAGTTTCTTCCATTAGGATGACCGGAGAGGGATGTAAGTTCTCACTCCCTGCTCTCATCCCCAGCCTCCAGCTTACTCCTCAAAGCTCAGACCTTCATGCTGCGGCTGTGATGAGACACCGATTCAGAATTAAAGTGAAATGGAGATAGGGAATGGGGATAGGGGAGGATGGATGATCAGATTCCAGGACAGTGAACTCGTAGACCCTGCCAATTTTTATCCTTCAGGTAGGTCAATGGCCTGTACCCATCCTACTGTAGCAATTTCAATTCCAACATTTCTTATCCATCCTTAAAAATCCAGTATAAATTTTTCCTTTTCAAAGCCATTTGTGGGAGATTCAATTCACTGGGCCCTTATACTCCTGGTTTCTAAAGCAGGGACTGCCTCTTCTATATGTAAAATGGCAAAGAGCACATGGTTTTCAATCAGACCTCCTGGCCTCACACAATAGCAACCTGTTCACAACCAGTGTGACCTTGTACATATTGCTGACATTGACTATGCCTCAGTTTCTCCATCTGTAAAATGGGATAATATTATCTTATAGGGTTGTGGTGAAAATTAAATGAGGTAACAGTTGTAACTCACATCAAATAGAACTTCTCATGCAGTAAACATTAAACATCCAGTAATGCTAGTTCTCCTTATTTGATGCCTAATGAAATTCCAAAATGTATGGACCCGCATCCAGTATAGCACCCTGAAAAGGTCACACACTAAGCAAGGATTATCTGACCAATACTTAGCTGTGGAGATCTTGTTTATCTAACTCAGAGGGCAAATTAAAGGTGATAAGTAGTGGAATAAATTTTGAAAATTAGCTTGGAGACGTACTGAATGATTTGAAGATTTTATTAGACCAGTTTTGAGCATACCTCCATCTGAATTTCCCCATTGGAAGTTATGCTTTGTTCATCTTAGACAACAGCCCTCCCAGACTCATTCTAGTTGTGTCCTATTTGGGAAAAGAAGACAAAATAACTGAAAATTGGGCCTGGCCACACATGTACATGTCAAAACAAGGATCTCATAGTGTCTGCATATTCTCCTCCTAATAATATACCAGCATGAGAGTCACCTGCTTTCCCTACATCTTGGGCAGTGAACAGACACAGCAGTGCAGACACACAGCAATGTGTCAGCAGTTCTTGGTCTCTTAAAACATTTCTCACCTGGACAAAACAAAAAAAAAACATTTTTTGAAAGGTCACATTCCAAATGAAATTTCCGTGAAGGTCTCCTGATTTTAAGTATATGTATCTCAAGAAAGCTAGGGGAACAGTGAGCCATGGTCTCAGTTGTAGAACAACAATGAAGCTGACCTAGAAAACTCCTAGGTTACTTTCGTACAGTACATATACAGTCAAGCCTTAACTTCCAAAGTAGATGGCTCCAACCTCTGGAACTGACTTCTATCCAAGTAGCCAGAGAGACCTCATGATGGCCAAAGGCTGAAAGATAGGAGGAATAAAGCAATGTGATGAGGACAATATGAACCTTCTTTATAGACTACAGGAGGTAATTTAATGTAATGAAATCTCTACTTTACAGAAAAGGACTTTCCCAGACACACCCAGACAGACACACAGACACACCTTCAAAAATCACTGAAGCTCAAGGATGGTTGTTTCCAAAAATAATAATAATCATCACTGTTTTTTAAGTGCTAATTAGATATGAGAAATGTATACATATTATCTGCGATTTTTGGAACAATCTTCTACAATGGTGCTGTTATCTTTATTAGATAAGTGTGACAGTAAAGCTCAAAGAACCTGCCCAGGCCATGTTTCTGGCACAAGGCTGAGCCAGATGCCCACTCAGGCAGCTCCTGCTCAGATAGATCTGCATCCTGTTTGGCACCTTCACACTGAGTCATTCTTCTGCTTTCACTGTCTGTGATTTACAGGTCCACCCACACTAATGAGCAGCCATTCAAATACCTCAGGGACCATAAAACCATTCTAGTCTACCTTACCATCCAAGCTCTTGTCAAAACACCCTATATCACTCTCATCTGAAACCTTTAGGAGAGCAAGTTGAGCTCTCTCTCCCTCTTCTATGTCTCTGTGTGTTACAGATAATAAGAAGTAATTCAAGGATATATATAATATATAGTATATATACATACATAAGTATATCTAACATAATTTATATATTACATATAAAGCTTATAACTTACATATAACATATATAGCATAATATAATATATATATGCTTTATGTACATTATATATATACTTTACCTAAGATTGTTCATTGTTTGCTTTAAGTATTATAAACTATCTCATCACCAAGACTATAAACTACTCGTGTAAATCTTTCATATGCTTTAGGACAACTGATAGATGGTATATATGTACATTTCATCTATGTCCAACACTTGACTTATATATTAATAATAATAGAATGTCCCACAGAATATGTACCTTTTGACTGGGATAATCTTGGTATCCATCTTTATATTTTAGGGTTACTTATTTTTTCAAGAGCAGTACTAAAATGTTACTGATAGCAACAATATAGACAAAAATATAATCGGGGTTCTCTGTGAGACATAAAAAGCTGCTAAAGTTATAGAAACAAGGGTTATGAAGAGAAAAATAATTGGAAAATGGACATAGGTAACTATATCAAGATAATATTAACATTTAAATCAGCAAAGCCCAATGAAAATTATCCCAGAGTACAGAAAAAGCTGGCAGAAAAAATAGCAGAACCATTAGCAATTATTTTTGAGAACTCATGCAGGACAGGTGAGACAAGGCAAACAGGACACTCAGTTCATTCAGATGAAAGCCTAGGCAGAGGGACAGCAGTGAATGCAAGATCAACTGATATATAATGTGTTTCCACTTAGCAAATCACTCTGCCAATTAAAAAAGGGATTTTTTTCTAATCACATAAAAATAAACAAAACCTTTTTAATTTAATGTAAAACATCATCCATACTTCTTTAAATAATCACAATGATACAGTCTTTCTGCTTTTAATTTTTTTCACTCCTGTTAATATCGCTTGTTAACAGTCCTTAAGAAGTGACTTAGGGCAGACCCAGAATGTTGATAATGCTCAGTAGCATCTGACATTCATGTAGTACTATTCATAATATTCAGAAAAAATTAAATCAGGACTGACGTACAAATGTAAAAATAAGCAATATTTCCAAATTCTGACTTTTCTTCTATGAGGAAACCAGGCAGATACTACAACCAGTTCAAAATAAAGACTAAAAATACTCACACATTTATATGGAATAAAAGAAGTGAATTGCAAATGAACACAAAATTGTTTTTTCCACAAAGGGAAGAGAAGGTCAATGCAAACTCTATAGAAAAGACAATTTTCCTGTTGGTTACTTAACATTAGCAAATAGGTGCAAAATAGTTCAATATAATAAGCAGGGCTAGAATCAGTTCAGAAGAGTGTGATAAGCAGTGCATACTTTTCCACAGCATGGATTGATTTTCTTCTGGTCTCTCCTTTTGATCAAAAATAATATCAGATATTTTTCTTGATTCCAAAATGAGACTGGTCTCTTTAGATTCAGCCTGATTATTGACAGAGGTGCATCAAGAGTGTTGGTTACCACATAGACATCTTACATTTGCTTTGCTGGAAATTTTCATGAAGAATCTCCATTGGATTTTTAAGAGCCTCTTTAGACTAAAAGCCAAGCCAAGAAATCCTTTCTGCCAGATTTCACTTAGGGTATCAATCTACAAATTGGGTAAATGCCTCACTTTGCAAGGTCCTGTAACATTCTAAGCTTCCTAGGACTGCCTGAAAGTAGCCTTGCTTACTCACTTTTAAGGCTGGGAACTCTAAAAGACAGGTACTAAGCCAGTTTTCCCAAGAGGGCTTTGTAAACATTGACTCCATAAAGTAAAACTCAGTCACTTAAAAGTGACTGGTTGTCGGGGTCCAGGGACTGCCTTTGAGGTGTTGGGGCAATGCAAAGAGCAATGAAGGCAGCGGGAGTTATCATGGAGGGTACTCAAAAGAGGCCCCTTTATTCTGCATAAAGCTGTACTTCTTATACCTCTATAATGCTAATTCATGGTTACATAAGTGTTGAAGACACGCATGTGTGTGGCCTGCAGGCCAAGTGTCTGGCCTTCAAGGCCCTTATCTAGGCCCTTTCCCATGGGCACAACAAGCTGTACTTTCAGGTTTCTCAAGGCCAAACATATCTGGCTCCGTACAAGGCCAGACATATTTGGGGTGAAGCAGCAGATAGCTGTCCTCATAGTACAGTACGGAAAGTCAGGGGGGCTTCCCTACATCCCACCCCTTTCTATAGGACGGCAGCCATCTGCCTCTTCCTTGCACACTAAGCAGGGCTCTGTGCCCAGAACCCACAGAAACAACATAAAGAACAACAACAGACAAGGAGGCCATATGCCCCAGTGGCCACTATAGTTAGGAACCATTGCCAAGTGGGACTAAGCTGAGACCACCAAGTAGACTGAGGGTCTTGGAATAAGGCTTGTATCTAAGACACTTCAACATCCAGTTCTTGGAGCATGGTTTGTATTTATTGCTGGTGGTCTGGGATATAATCACAGCAGTCAATGTGCAGTAAGCACGGGTGGCTCCTTATTCAACTGTGAGTATATCAAGAGCCATTCTGTTTTGTAAAATCACCTCCTGCATTTGGGTAACTTCATCTAGCAATAGAGCTAGCAAGGACTTGTTACATTCAAGACATGAGCAACATGGTGTGACAGAGCTTCCATTTGTAATTCTACATCTATAGTGCCAGCTCCTGGAAAGAAGATAGCTGGGGGTAAAACCACCAGGCCATCCTTTTGGGACAATGCCAATGGGAATATACATGTGGGCCATGGAAAGGTTTGTAGTATCTGTCCAGATAAGTATGGGTGGCTCCAAGTACAACGGCCTGTCCAATTTGCAGGGAGATAGACTAGCCGTAATCCCCACATATGCAAATGTTTTCTTCTGGCAGGGTGTTGGTTGGCACAGTGCCCACATGGGTGCGACCATCCCACCAGCACTCAGGGGTGCGATTAACACTGACATTGACACACAGTTCTCTGGGTAACTAGCCAACCATGCAATTGGATATGGAAACCTGCTGTTCAACGCACAGTGCAGCTATGGTTTACAAGGTTACATGTTTACAAGACATCCATCTCCACCCATTATACACGATACCCGATACCCTCCCCAGGCAGAGTGTGTGCTGATTGTCGGATCAACTGCTCAGTTGCACATCATTTTGCCTCACCTTTGACATCACTGCGATTCCATGCTCTAAGGCATTCCCATGCAGACAGGTTGGTGGCAGCGATTTTCCATGGCAGTCTGGCAGTGATTTCTGAGGTAAGTTCTGTACACACCCAGCAGTGGGAGACACTATGTACCTGGGCAAAAGTATGGGCCCATGCCACCATAACATTGTTCTCTGTCAGCCTGGGCAGAAAGACAGGGCAAACAAAGATACTATCAATGGCAAGTTCTGGTTCTCCAGGAGGATACAAGCAACCTTGTCATCTTGTGACAAAACAGTGGCTGCCAGGGGTGGTTTTCCTGGTCTGTGATACCAGACCAGAGCACCTAAGGACACTGGCAGAGCATCAGGTTTAGCCTTCCACAGAAATTGTGGTATTGGCCACACTCACACGACCAAAGTCCCTGCCAAAATGGCTGTTGCCCTCTCCAGCAAGGAAGCAGTCAGTTTAAAAGGCCACTTTCCTATCTATAACTCATTGTAACCCATGGGTCAGCCCCTCCCCCCCATACCTCATACAAGGCAATCCATGGATGTTCTTCAAACACCAAGGTCAACAGCCACATTCACTCCTCTGTATGGCCAGGAGACAGTGTACATGGGGCAGGAAGGAGCAATGTTTCTTCCACCAACTGTGGCTGCAACTCACTGGGGTCTTTTTCCAAATATTTCAAGTTATATGCGCAAGCCACCAACAACCTCTCTATGGGACTTTCCCCAGTTTTCGTTGGTTGCTCATTCAGCAAGCATGCCTCTAAGGTTAAGTGTTTCACCCACTGTGTCCATCCTAAATATTTCAATTTGTCCTTTAATAGTCCATTATAGTTTTCTATCATTCCAGCAGCTTGGGGTTGATATGGCACATGTAATTGTCACACAATGTTCTGTTGTCAAGCCCGTTCTTATACCTCCTGTCCTATAAACTGGCTCCCTTAGTCACTGTTGACCATTAACAGATGCCCATAACTGGCACACAAATGTTCCAAGCCCTGTTTAGTAGTGCGTTGGGTAGACTGGGCCATGGGGTGGGCAAAACCCAATCCTGTAGCCATGTCCACTGCTGTGAACACATATTTACATCCATGATTATTGGGCAAGGGCCCTATTTAATCTATTTGCCACACCTATAAGGGTTCTAGTGGGCAGGGGAGCTGTCCCTCTTGCATGGGTACCCGACGATGAGGGGGGTAAATGTGAGTGCATTGAGCGCATGCTTGCACCGCTTGTTTTGTGTCAGCGGAATGCGCCATCTCTGGGCAACTTTACATGTGGTTCTAGGGCCTACATGCCCTAGTTTCTTATGCAGCCATGGCCCCATGTACATAGGGGGAAGTTCCTGGAGCATACAAGTCCTGGCCAAGGTGTCGGCCATGTCATTCCCAGGGTTTAATGCTGGGTGATGTCCTGACACGTGATATATCAGGGCACCTTCCTTTAACCCATGGGTCCACGGGTCTTTCCACTTCTTTTGTCCCCACAGTGGGCAATGGCTGATTTCCCAGCCCTGTGCTGCCCACTGAGGTAACCAGACAGTGAGGCCATGAAACACAGCCCAACTGTGAATACGGACAGTTATCTCACCTGATTCCCTAGTAAAAACAAGGCACAGCCCCGATAATTCAGCCCATTAACTGGTTTTCTCTACCCTATGCTCATACCAGAACTCTTCCTGTAAGGGCTGAATGGCGATGGCCCCCCATGTCAGTGGGTGGCCCTTTGCGGATCCATCTGTATACCAGGCCTCTGCTGTGGCACCCCGTCCCCTCCTCTAGGGGCTTACCTTTGGTGCTTCCATGCTCGGTAAGGTGGGTGTGGGATCAAGCACAAAGGTTAACAATCCCAGGACTTGCTGCAATTCCTGTGAAAGGGGGCTTTTGGAGAATCTAGCCTATTGTTCCAAATAGGGTCCCCACTTGGTCAGGGTGGGTGTCTGGGCAATCCTAGTCTGGGGAGCTCTAGGCCAGACTCACACCCACCCCTTAATTGGGAGAGCAGTAATCACCTGTACTGCTTGCATTCCTGTGATTCCTTCAGTAGCCAGTAAGGCAGCATACACAACTGCCAGCTGTTTTTCCAACAATGAATAGCAAATCTCAGCTCCCTTCCACAACTGAGACCAAAATCCTATTGGGACTTTGCAGGCCCCATGTTTCTGTCATAATCCCCACCTGTACCCATCCTTGCTGGCAGACACCGTCAGCTGGAATGGTATGGAGGGGTCAGTGAATTGCAGCATCTCGGCCTGAGCCACTGCTCTTTTTGTCTCAGCAAAAGCCTTTTCTACCTCTGGCGTCCAGTCCCAGATTTTCCCTCACTTCATAAGGCAATGCAGTGGCTTCACCAGCATGGCTAAGTGAGGATAAACATTATCTAATACTCCAACAAGTCCACATATATTTGTAACTGTTTAACAGTTTCTGGGTGGGGGTACTGTTGTATTTCATCAATCACTGCTTCAGGTAACACATTGTCTCACCCGACCAGACAACACCCAAGAACTTGACAGAATAACCAGGTCCCTGCACCTTGTCTTCATTGATGACCCACCCCCACCCCTGGAGGGCCTGGTGCAAACTGCGAGCTGCAGCTTCTAGATCTGGAACAGAATCAAAAGTCAACATTATATCATCTATAGAATGGAACACTTGAACTGAGGGTGGATGGGACCAGGTGGCCAGGTCACTAGTCACCAAGCTGTGACACAAAGTAGGACTGTGCAAGTATCCTTGTGGGAGGACAGTGAATGTCCACTGTCAGCCCTCCCATGTGAAGGCGAATTGATCCTGGCTTTCCAGTGCAATGTCAATGGAAAAGAAGGTATTAGCCAAGTCCCACACAAAGTGGTAAGTCCCCAAAGTCACAGTCATTTTATCTGATCAGGTCAGTAATGTTCAGTACTGCAGCATGCACTGGGGAGCTACTTTGCTTAGTTTCTGATAGTCCACTGTCATTTTCCAAGTGCCGTCAGGCTTCATCACAGGTCACATTGTCGAATCAAAGGGGCTGTGTTCCGGGCGGATGATGTGTGCTTCCTCCAACTGCAAAACAGTTGGCCCTGTTTCCTTCTGTCCACCTGGCAGCCAATATTGTTTAATATTTAATATGTGGGTGGCTTGTGGCAACACCAAAGATGTGTGGTGGGGATGACCTTGCCGCACCGTTTTCACAACATGCACACACAACCGAAACTCCCCCAGAGTCATTTGCATTGTTAGACCGTGCAGCACATCTACCCCTAGAATGTATTCCATTATCGGAGATACATAAACTGCATACTGACATGGGGCCAATCATCCAATTCCCAAAGTCAGAGTCACTCACTGCATCCACACTGTTTGCCCACCATACCCCTCTCTGACTGCAGAGGGGCCCTGGAACCTATCCGGGTTGCCATGAAGGAGGGTGGAGTCAGCACCTGTATCCACCAGCACCAACACCTGCTGTACATTCTGAGGGGACCAGTGAATGGCGAGTTCAACGAATGGCCTCTGGTCCTCCAGTGTCCCAGCATACTGGGTACCTTGGTCCCGCCCCTAGTCACAGAGGAAATCAGCACACAAGGTGCAAGTTCCTGGTTGCCACAGCACTTGCCAGCACCTGCTTCAGAGGCAGTGGGAGATAGTGTTGGTCTGGATGCAACTGTTTCCATAGCCCCATCAAGACCTCTACGGGCTGTCCATCAAGCTCTTCACGAGTCAGTCCAGCAGCCAAAAGGTCAGTCCATACCTGTCTGCGGCTCACTTTCAGCTGCCCTACCCCAGCCATCCCCAGCACCGTTTTTGCTGTGGCTGTTTAATTTATTTTTTCCTTGTGCTATTTCTTTGTGGTAGTTCTCACTTTGGTCATTTGAGGTCACTTTACTTCTATATCTCCCAAGCGAGCTAATGCTGACATCACTTCATATATTGGGAGGTCAATATATGGTGCTAGCAACACAGAGACATTTCCAAAGGCACCTTGCAGGACCATTGGCCAGAATAAGATCTTTCATACAAGACGTTAATAGTTTTTTATCTGGACTGCGGTAAATGGGACCGAACATCATCTGCCTCATACCCATTTCACAGAGCACACACACCAACTCCAGGTACATGTTCCACTTTGTTACATGTCCTGGCATGTCCCCTGGGGTGTCCCACACTGCCTTTGCTGCAGCCATTGACGAATTAATCATGGTCTTATTGCCAGCATGTGGCTTTGTGCACCTAGCTCCGCAATATGTACCACATAGAGGGCACGGCCATTATGCTGGCGAGTTGCCATACCTAACAGGGTGACAGCTCAGTATTCTCAGCCTCCTCATCCCAGAACCACAATGACCACACAGGCACAGATTCCCCCAAATGTTGCTTACACGGCTTGGCCAAATCCCACAATTGCATGGCCGCATATGTCGTGTATGTTGTTTGCTGGATAGCTATCTGGGGGCCACCCAGTGTCCCCCACATCTATGGGTTCTTGTATCTCCACACTTTGACACACGGTGGGGCGAGCACGCAAAACCAACGGTGCTGTGCTACACTCGGGGCTTTCTGCCCACGATGATGGTGTAATACTCACCAACCCCATTAACATATGTTGGACAGCCGCCAGCCATTGCTCTAAGTCTTCCTCCTTCTATTGGAGACACTGTACTTGCTGCTGCAACTCTGCAGTTTCGTGAGCAGCAGCATGGTGGATGCCAGTCAGGAACATCCACGCCACTTGCCCAGCCGATTCCCAGTGGTCTGGAGGAACTAGGGACTCTAGCATTTCCAATGCTGTCCGTATAGCCTCTTGGGTCGGCTATACGGATTTCCAATCCTCCAGCACTGGCCAAGCGGTCAAGTATGACGTCACCGGGTACCAAATAAAGGCTGGGGGCCACACCTCCTCCACCTGCTCCTCCACAGGCAGGGAAGCTGAAGGACCATTGCTCTCATAACCACCTACCTCATCCTGCTCACAAAGCCAAGTGTTAGGGTCTGGAGGTTGCCTTTGAGGTTTGGGGGCAACACAAAGAGCAAAGAAGGCAGTGGGAGTCATCACTGAGTGTGTTCAAAAGAGATCACTTTATTTTGCATAAAGCTGTATTTCTTATACTGCTATACTGATAACTCATGGTCACAAGTGTTGAATATGCACATGTGTTTGGCCTTCAAGGCCCTTATCTAGCTCCTTTCCCATGTGTACAACATGCTATGTTTTCAGATTTCTCAAGGCCAGATATATCTGGATCCATACAAGACCAGACATATTTTGGGTGAAGCAGCAGACAACTGTCCTCATAGAACAGTAGGGAAAGTAGGAGTGGAGGTGGGGGGGCTTCCCTACACTGGTCAAAGCTGATTAAATGCACATCATTCTCAAATACAACATTCCAGACAAAGCCTTGGTCATATAACTAATATTTCCAATTATGTTCTAGAAAAGGATGGTAAATTCTTATTTAATTTATGCAAACAACTACACTACCATGAAGTAAGAATACTCAGTGAGAGATTCCAGTCAGGCTTGAAGACGAAGATTAAGAAAACATTGCTGCCTACTATCTCAAGGCAAATTAGCACCAGAGCTCTGATAAACAGAAGCATGTCTGGGAGAGCTAGGTCATTGACACATCTCTAGGAACTTCCCATACAGCCTATAATTTCATTTGGTTAACAGTATACCTGTGAACATTTGACCTAGAAAAAGAGGAGTATCTGTCCAAATTCAACAATTCCTTGCCTAAAACTCATTAATATTAACATATCAAATAAACCCAATTATTCCAGGCACCTCTCTTTATAAGGGAGAACAATCTGTGTGATACATCAGGAGTCTTCTGGGAAATGTCAAAGACAAGTTTTGGTGCAAAAAATATCATAAGAGTTTCATTTTACATTTAAGATTCAATTTTTGGAAAGCCATTAACAAAAATCAAAAAAATACAAACAGATGTCAGGAGATTTGAACATGTAAGATACAAATAATATTTGCCTACTCATTTGAAAGTACCATTTAAAAATAAACATAAAAAGTAACATTATTGTAAGAATCTTAGTTCTTTATAAGTGAGGAGACTTTGTGTTTCTTTTTAATAATCAAGGTCATAATAAAGTGAACATAGAGCACAGAAAATTAGGGTGAAATACAAAGTCTGTGCAGATTATTCAGAATTACATAATGTAGGCCAAGACAAAAAACAATAAATGAAAACAACCCCATCAAAACTGAGAAAACTTTGCTAAGATCTTACCATATTTCACAACTTTATCACATTCATTGTTTGCACACACAGTAAACCAAAGCAAACAAAATTCTCATGAACTTTCAACAACTTTCTATATCCTTTCAAGTTTTGTCCTTCACTACCCTCTTTCTTATTCTGGAATAAACAGTCACTTTACTTCAGAACAAAACTATTCTCTTTTTCTCTTACCAAACAAGAACACCTCTCACATACAAAAATGTAAGTTTCTGCCACTATTGTTCCTGCTATGTACACTCACATTTACTTACAGTAACTATGACTTTTAACCAAAGTAACTTCTATTTCACCAAGAAAAATGGAGGTGGATGACTGTAAACTGTCAGACACAAGCAATTTGCAGCCAACTAGCCAAGATCATGAACACACATAACCCAGCTTTCTGCAGCTAACACATCCCTGAGAGTGCAATTTCTCAAAGTGCCAACAATGAACATGGTCATTAACAGACCCAAAGGTTTAGCCTTTTGGTAGCATCTAAGAATAAGAAGAAAGCACATCAACTTAAAATCATGCTTAGTAATCAGTGTCTGTCTTACTTAGAAATGATCCAAATATCCAATGATTGTGCACTAATTAACTCAATTTAATATCAGCGCAAAGATTTAAGTCACCTAAAGGTCTTGCAAATATTCTTTAAGCTGACAATTACAAAGTATAATTACTACTGGAATAAAATTAATCTGAATAGAGATTCAAAACACAGATTTACATTTTTCATAATCTTGATCATTAAGTAGAAGTAATGCTACTTTATTTCATTAGTAACTTGTGTTAGTGTGGGAAAAACACACACACAAAGAAAAATGTGCACTTGTATTATATTTAACACTGATAAATCAGAGAACACATAGCTGTTTTCATTAAACCAAAAAATATTTAAGTAGTCTCATTTGCTAGACTTATCTAAATTATTCCCACTTCAAAACCTTAAAATATTTCTATTTTTTTTGTAAAATCATAGTTTTTGCCCATTTAAAGCATTGAAGTTCAATTCCTCATTTTATGGAAATTTGGGGAGTATTCAGTTTATATAAGTGCTTATTAATCTCTATAAACCAACTGGAACAAGTTCCTTTAAGAGACTTTATGGCCTAATTTACCAATATCATCTAGAGGTAGGAAAACATTATGCATTTATACAATCATAGATAAAGGCCTATCTGAGTTATAGACACAAGGACATACAGACAAAAATAGAGAGCTTAAATTTTAAAATTTAGCCAAGGATAAATAAAGAGACACATCCCTTTCTAGTCTACCATAGAACTGGTCTTCTTCCCAGTGGAAAAATCTGTAGTTGATTGGAACTCAAAACAGACAAACAGAAAAGATTTATAAATAGATTCTCTGTCATGTCTCATCTAACAGAGACTGGAATGTGTCAAATAGTCAGACCATGAAATTCAATGCCTAATCAAAAAGGTTAATAAACCAGTCTTCATTGTCTCTCACTCAATAGAGAATAAATTTCTACCAACAATTAATTCTTGTACAGACATCAAATAATCAGACTATAAAACTAAATTCCCAAACATTGCTATCAGCAGTGGGGAGCAACTTAATTGGCTGGAAAGCAAAAACAAACAAACAACAACAAAAAAGCAAAACACAAAATTAGTTGAGAGTAAACGTAACATTAGAGGAACAGAGTCTTTAAAATTCTACTAACTCTTTGGAATCATCTCTGAGAACAAGAAAAGTTGTGCGTGGACATAAACCACACCCAATATTCCCTCCTCCGGTCAGGAAGAGTATATGGCTCTGGCAGGTGAATTCATTAGATATCTCACCGGAAGATCTCTACAGCTGTTAAAAGATAATTTTCAAAAAAGGTAAGATCATGACTTTCTTAAAGATAAAAAAATTAATATACATTAAAGATTTGATATTCTTCATATGAGATAATCAGGCAGATGTTCTAACCTGTTCAAAGGAAAAGTCAAAACGCCCACATTTATGTTGAGTAGCAAATAGATGCAGAACTGTTTTTTCCACAGTGGAGAAAGGAGTCAATGGAAATGCTAATAGAAAATATAGTTTGCCTATTTATCAGTTACAATTTCCAAAGAAATATAAAATGTCTTAAAAATAATCAACAGGGCTTGAATCTGAGTGATCAGAAGTGCATGCTTATGGCAAATTCAGTTTTCCACTGACTCTCAAGCTCACTTATTTTATGAGATCCTCAGCTACTCAGTGAGATTGGAGGAACAGTCACTGTTATTCCCATTTTATAGATGATAGAACAGAGCAAATAAGGTGAAAGCTCATAAATATTAGGAAAACAATTTACATTCAGGTGTTCAAACACAAAGTTACTGTTTTTGTCTCTCTGTTCTAGTCTGTAGTGAGCACCACAAAGGATATAAGAGAAGAGAAAACTCCGAATTGATTAACTTTGCAAGCTTAAATAATGCAAGTCATACAAACTTGCAAGAGAAATTATAGATAAGTGTCAAATGAAATGTTAAAGGGCTCAGAAGGAAGATGTGATCGCTTAAAATCCAAATATACCTTTTACCTAAGCACTGTGATTCAGGATAGAGTCATCAATTTATTTAATGCAGTTACTTTCATAACAGAAATAACAGTGTGTTCATATATAACATCTTACTGTCCACATTAGCCTAATTTTTGTTTTTGGCCTTAGTGTTTATACAGTCAAATAAGAGAAGCATTTGACTGCAACTACCTAGAAATATGGCTGCATAATCAGTTATTTCCAAGAACAGAAGCAACCTCCTGTGTCTGATTCAAGTATCTTCAATTTGCCCTTACGTAGGTTCCTACTATACTAGGTCACACAGTAATAAGGGGTTGTTTGACCCAGAGGTCATTGAAACTGACATCAACCAGGAAACAATCCTTGAAGAGGAAGAAGCCATAATGTGGAGAAAGATTTTAAAACAAGGATTGTGATAGATGGTAAGGGCAACCTGAATTGTCAATGAGCAGGTCTGTTTCTAGCTTTCCTACGTAAAAAAGAAATCTGTGTTTCTTTGTTCTGTAAGCAATACTGTTTTCCATGCTTCTTTTAGATTTTTGTGTTCCGGTATTCAGGGGTCATCATCACAAGGATGGAAAATAAAGGGAAGAATTGCAAATTACATTTAAAGGAGGCTCAGAATAAGAAGAATGCTCTTAATGTAAGTCCTGATGAGAGTGAGTGAGAAGGTGGTTCAGAAAAAATTAAGGAACTTGTTCAAGACCAATGAGCGGTCATCCACTGAGATTTCCTGGTTACCTGCTTTATATTTCTCATTTGTAATTCTTTTGTCTTCTTCAATTCTGCAGGCTTTCTCTTCAGGGTTTCAACATGGCTGTCAATAGCTCCTGGGTCTATATGCTATCTTGTTTCTAGTTCAGAAAAAAATGTGAAGTTCACTTTGAAGCAGCTCAGATCCTGAGCACCCCATTTGCAGCATTAATCGCAGCACTCCAGTGGGAAATTGTGATACATTTAGCTAAGGATACTCAACTCTGAAATTGGTAGTTGGGTAAATCCCATCCAAAATTTTAGTATAAATATGAGATGAAGATGGTTTTCCATAGAAAATATAGGTCCTATTTCCTTGGTGGAGAAATACTGGATGCTGGGAAAATAAGAAACATCCACTGTCTTCTAAGTTGTTTTAATGGAGCCATAGCAGAGTGGAATGAATACTCATGTCTCACTATCAGAAGCCTTGAGCACCAGACCTGCTGCTATTGCTCATGAACCTATGGAAAAATCAATCTCTCTGTCACCTCATCTGTCAAATGGAGGTAATGTTTATCTCATATGGGATGGAATAAACAATTTGACAGCTTTTTATAAAGTATCTATTTTTATGCAAACTATTCTGGTTAAGATGTGATTGCCTTCTTCCTTTTTCTGTCTTTTCTCTGTTAAGGAAGTCTATGGCTTATATTAGCTTTGCCAAATTTAGCAAATAAAAATAAGTTAAATATTCTGCCTGTCAACTCTGCTTGTATACATGACTCTTAAAATATGTCAGGATTTCTGACTGGCCTGAAGTGACCCTGCCGCTGAAGATAAGAGAATCTCCACCTTTCTTGGCTCTTCTACCAATAAACCCTTGGGTGTGTCTCAGACATCGAGCAGAACCAGGTGTGGGCCTAGGTTTTGATCATTCTGACCACTTATTAAAGTAGCATTTGTTACATGTTTAACAATCTGTTAGGCACTTTTTGATTAGAGCGCACTTAGTGATTAGTTAAGAGACATTCAATTGCCTCAAAATAGAGAATTAGTTACATTTATAGGTTGGCAGTGATGCATACTCTTTGTTGGCTTGTACATTCTTATCTATGAGAGTCCTGATGATACTTTAAATTGAATCATGTGAATTACACAAAGCCTCCGAACTGACCACCAACTTACCCTGCAACTCTGCAGCAATGATGCTGTAGGGCAAGAAGAGTGATTCTGTCCTTTTCAAAGTTACTTTCTTCACTGTGGGGGAGGAACTAGCTGCAGTGAATCAGTTGGAAACTGAGCTGATTGTGGCTTATTTACAAGCAAGGCACCTCCTTAAGCTGCTGCGGGTGACTCACACTATTAAGAAGAGAACATAGTGTAACACACAGAAGATGCATCAGGGAAAATGTTAGTTAAATATTAGAAACAGCTCTGCAGAGCTAAATTCTGATAGGCCAAAAAAGAGTTGCCAAGGCAAGCAGTGCAGAGAGCCAGCCATGAGTAGAGGGAAAAGCCTCTCTCTTTGCAGCCAGCTGATACTTAAATCTGGTCTACCAGGACATCCTGGCCCTGGGAAGATGACTCACTCTTGAAGAGTCTTGGGGATTACTAATGTCACAGATTGTGCCTTCTCAGACCAACGGCTCAGCAAGACAAGCTAATATATTAGCTTCAATTAAAGATTTTGGCATACCAGCTGATGCATAAAAGAATACGTTTTTTATCATTCACAATTCAGATTATATAAATTTCTGAATTTTTATTTCCCTTAAAATACCTGTCCAGCAATAGACCCAGATCTATGGAGGGCTATGTCTATACAGGACTGCTTCAGCATTCTGCCTGAATTATCTTTCAATTACAACTATTAACTGGAACAGAAAAATATGGAGCTGAACAGATTTTAAAAATCATCTAGTTCAAGGCTATTTTTTCGTTTACTTGAGGAGACTTAGGCCTAAAGAGAAAAAAATTGTTTTTCAGAAAGCCACACAAATTTGAGTACAATTTTCCTATCTTTTAATCCAGTTTTCTAAATTGCTTCCAAATTAGATTTTTTTAATGTGGGAAATATGTTACTATTTTTGCCTATAAATGAATATACTTGGTAAAAATATACATTGTTAATACATGTATTTTTAAAAAATCAGCCAGAAAGGAAAAATGCAGCATGTAATACATTTTTTTAATTTACCTAGCATATTTTTTTTTTGTGATGGAGAACAGGGGAAATGTCTTTTCCTATTTATACATAGATAAAATCTTAATAGAAGTGGTTCTAAATCTTTGGTTTTAAAACTTTAGCTAGCATCAAACTCACCATGACAGCTTGTTAAAAAATAGATATTTGGGACCAACTTAAGAAGTTCCTGATCTGGTAGGTTTGAATGAGGGGCCCAAGACTTTTCATTCCTAACAAATTCTCAGTTGGTGCTGATTCTACTCCTTTGGGTATCACACTTTGAAAACCACTGGTATTTATGACATGAAATGGAAAATTTTAACCCAGGAGTGAGGAAATTTGAATTATAGTTCTGACTTAAACAATATACAGATGTGATTTCAAGAAAATGAATTGAATTTTTTACCTACATTTTTTCTAATAAGAGGAGAGAAATTTAACTCGATTCAATCTAATATACTGTAGTTGAGGTTTTCCAGTAACTAGGGTATTGAAATATTTCAAACTTAGGCTATGACTAGATGTAAACTCTTCACTGAAAATCAACTCAAACCCTTTAATCAATTCATGCAATTGAAGTCTCACCTGATTCACAAGATTGTTTCCCTACTGTACTCAACATACACTGATGTATTTATTGATACTTACCCATATCCTCTCAGTAGTCTGACTCTACCCACAGAAGGAGGATGGTTGCAGATCCCTGACAATCTACCAGCAGGGCTGCTTTCTGGCCACAGGAAAATGCTCAAACCAAGCAGGGCAAACTGGGACGTCTGAAGAGGAATGCTCCCAGAATCTGCCATCAAACAATGACTGAGGAGAGCAAAGGAATAAATATGCTGCCACCGTGCACGTGGGTTGGAATAATTTGGACGTGTGCTCTACACTGGCTCCCAGTGGGATGGAGCACCATTTGCCACTATAGTAACTGGCTCAGTTACACACTTGTGATTGACTTTCATTCTTTCCCTGCTCCCTACTCCCTGCTAATATCACCCAAAAAGAACTACATTCCTTCAATCTTTGTTTTAAGATCTGATTCTAGAGAGCATGGGCAGGATGATTATTTATTCTCTTGTTATTTTCAAGATTTGGGTTTTTTTTCACATGAAAAAATTCACTTTTATTCTTCTTTTGTTCAGTGTTAATTTAACCTATTGCTTTATTGATACTTAAAAACATCTGTCAGCAGTATTTTTTTCATTTTTTTATTAATGTATTATTGATATACACTCATGAAGGTTTCACAGGAAAAAGCAATGTGGTTACTACATTTACCCATATTATCAAGTCCCCACTCATATCCCCATGCAATCACTGTCCATCAGTGTAGTAAGATGCCACAGATTCACTGTTTGCCTTCTCTGTGCTACACTGTTTTCCCTGTGATCTCCCACACCATGCGTACTAAACATAATACCTCTCAATCCCCTTCTCCCGCCCTCCCACATCCTTCCCCTCTGGTAACCACTAGTTTCTTCTTGGAGTCTCTGAGTCTGCTACTAGTTTGTTCCTTCAGTTTTGCTTCGTTGTTATACTCGACAAATGAGGGAAATCATTTGGCACTTGTCTTTCTCCGCCTGGCTTATTTCACTGATCTTAATATCCTTCAGCTACAACCATGTTGTTGCAAATGGCAGGATTTGTTTCCTTCTTATGGCTGAATAGTATTCCATTGTGTATAAGTACCACCTCTTCTTTATCCATTCCTCTACTGATGGACACTCACGTTGCTTCCATATCTTGGCTATTGTAAAAAGTGCTGCAATAAACACAGGGGTGCATATGTCTCTTTGAATCTGAGAAGCTGTATTCTTTGGGTAAATTCCAAGGAGTGGGATTCCCAGGTCAAATGGTATTTCTATTTTTAGTTTTTTGAGGAACCTTCATATTGCTTTCCACAATGGTTGAACTGGCTTACATTACCACCAGCAGTGTAGGGGAGTTCCCCTTTCTCTGCATCCTCTCCAGCATTTGTTGTTCTTAGTATTTTGGATGGTGGCCATCCTTACTGGTGTGAGGTGATATCTCATTGTGGTTTTAATTTGCATTTCCCTGATGATTAGTGATGTGGAGCATCTTTTCATGTGTCTGTTGGCCATCTGAATTTCTTCTTTGGATAACTGTCTCTTCATATCCTCTGCCCATTTTTTAACTGGGTTATTTGCTTTTTGGGTGTTGAGGTATGTAAGTTCTTTATATATTTTGGATGTTAACCCCTTGTCTGATATGTCATTTACAAATATATTCTCCCATACTGCAGGATGCCTTTCTGTTCTGTTGATGGTGTCCTTTGCTCTACAGAAACTTTTTAGTTTGATCAAGTCCCATGAGTTCATTTTTGCTTTTGTTTCCCTTGCTCAAGGAGATGCGTTCAGGAAGAAGTTGCTCATGCTTATATTCAGGAAATTTTTGCCTATGTTGTCTTCTAAGAGTTTTATGGTTTCATGACTTATGTTGAGGTCCTTGATCCATTTTGAGTATACTTTTGTGTATGGGGTTAAGCAATAATCAAGTTTCATTGTCTTGCATATAGCTGTCTAGTTTTGCCAACACCAGCTGTTGAAGAGGCTGTCATTTCACCATTGTATGTCCATGACTCCTTTATCATATATTAATTGACCATATATGGTGGTGTTTATATCACAGCTCTCTTGTCTGTTCCATTGGTCTATGGATCTGTTCTTGTGCCTGTACCAAATTGTCTTGAGTATTGTGGATTTGTAGTAGAGCTTGAAGTTGGGGAGCATAATCCCCCCAGTTTTATTCTTCCTTCTCAGGATTGCTTTGGCTATTCAGGGTCTTTTGTGGTTCCATATGAATTTTAGAACTATTTTCTCTAGTTCGTTAAAGAATGCTGTAGGTATTTTGATAGTAATTGCTTTGAATGTGTAGATTGCTTTAGGCAGGATGGCCATTTTGACAATATTAATTCTTCCTATCCATGAGCATGGGATGTGTTTCCATTTACTGGTATCTTCTTTAATTTCTCTCATGAGTGTCTTGTAGTTTTCAGAGTATAGGTCTTTCACTTCCTTGGTTAGGTTTACTCCTAGGTATTTTATTCTTTTGGATGCAACTGTGAATGTAATTGTTTTCCTGATTTCTCTCTCTCTGCTAGTTCATTGTTAGTGTATAGGAATAACACAGATTTCTGCATATTAATTTTGTATCCTGCAACTTTGCTGAATTCAGATATTAGATCTAGTAGTTTTGGAGTGGAACTTTAGGGCTTTTATGTTCAATATCATGTCATCTGCAACCAGGGACAGTTTAACTTCTTCGTTGCCAATCTGGATGCTTTTTATTTCTTTGTGTTGTCTGATTGCCGGGGCTAGGACCTCCAGTACTGTGTTGAAAAGAGTGGGGAGAGTGGGCATCCTTGTCTTGTTCCTGAACTTAAAGGAAAAGCTTACAGCTTCTCGCTGTTAAGTATAGTGTTGGCTGTGGGGGTTTGTCATATATGGCCTTTTATTATGTTGAGGTACTTGCCCTCTATACCCATTTTGTTGAGAGTTTTTATTATGAATGGATGTAGAATTTTGTCAAATGCTTTTTCAGCATCTATGGAGATGATCATGTGGTTTTTGTCCTTTTTGTTAATGTGGTGGATCATGTTGATGGATTTTCAAATGTACCACCTTGCATTCCTGGAATAAATCGTACTTGATCATGATGGATGATCCTTTTGATGTATTTTTTAATTTGGTTTGCTAATATTTTGTTGAGTATTTTTGTATCTATATTCATCAGGGTTATTGGTCTGTAATTTCCTTTTTTTTGTGGTGTCTTTGCCCAATTTTGGTATTAGAGTGATGCTGGCCTCATAGAATGAGTTTGGAAGTATTCCCTCTTCTTCTACTCCTTGGAAAACTTTAAGGAGGATGGGTATTAGGTCTTCACTAAATGTTTGATAAAATTCAGCGATGAAGCCATCTGGTCCAAGGGTTTTGTTCTTAGGTAGGTTTTTGATTACCAGTTCAATTTCATTGCTGGTAATTTGTCTGTTGAGATTTTCTGTTTCTTTCTGGGTCAGCCTTGAAAGGTTGTGTTTTTCTAGAAAGTTGTCCATTTCTTCTAGGTTATCCAGTTTGTTAGCATATAACTTTTCACAGTATTCTCTAATAGTTTTTTTGTATTTCTGTGCAGTCTGTAGTGATTTTCCTTTCTCTTTTCTTATTCTGTTTATGTTAATAGACTCTCTTTTTTTCTTGATAAGTCTGGCTGGGGTTTATCTATTTTTTTAATTTTCTCGAAGAACCAGTTCTTGCTTTCATTGATCCTTTTTATTGTTTTATTCTTCTCGATTTTTTTATTTCTGCTCTAATCTTTATTATGTCCCTCCTTCTACTGATTTTGGGTCTCATTTTTTCTTCTTTTTCTAGTTTCATTAATTGTGAGTTTAGACTGCTCATATGGGATTGTTCTTCTTTCCTGAGGTAGGCCTGTATTGAAATATACTTTCCTCTTAGCATGGCCTTCACTGCGTCCCACAGATTTTGCGGTGTTGAATTATTGTTGTCATTTGTCTCCATATATTGCTTGATCTGTTTTTATTTGGTCATTGATCCATTGGTTATTTAAGAGCATGTTGTGAAGGCTCCATGTGTTTGTGGGATTTTTCATTTTTTTGCATTATTTATTTCTAGTTTCATACCTCTGTGGTCTCAGACACTGGTTGGTACAATTTCAATATTTTTGAATTTACCGAGGCTCTTTTTGTGGCCTAGTATATGATCTGTTCTTGAAAATGTTCCATGTGCACTTGAGAAGAATGTGTATTCTGCTGCTTTTCAGTGTAGAGTTCTGTAGATGTCTGTTGGGCCCATCTCTTCTAATGAGTTATTCAGTGCCTCAGTCTCCTTACTTATTTTCTGTCTCATTGATCTGTCCTTCAGAGTGAGTGGTGTGTTGAAGTATCCTAGAATGAGTGCATTGCATTCTATTTCCCCTTTTAATTCTTTAGTTTTTGTTTCACATATGTAGGTGCTCCTGTGTTGGGCACATAGATATTTATTATGGTTATATCTTCTTGTTGGATTGACCCTTTTATCATTATGTAATGTCCTTCTTTGTCTCTTGTGACTTTCTTTGTTTTGAAGTCTATTTTGTCTGATTCAAGTACTGCAACTCTTGCTTTTTTCTCCCTATTAGTTGCACGAAATGTCTTTTTTCATCCCTTCACTTTTAGTCTGTGTATGTCTTTGGGTTTAAAGTGAGTCTCTTGTAGGCAGCATATAGATGGGTCTTGTCTTTTTATCCATTCAGTGACTCTATGTCTTTTGATTGGTGCATTCAGTCTATTTACATTTAGGGTGATTATGGACAGGTATGTACTTATTGCCATTGCAGGCTTTAGATTTGTAGTTACCAAATGTTCAAGGGTAACTTCCTTACTATCTAAAAGTCTAACTTAACTCATGTAATATGCTATTACAAACACAATCTAAAGGTTCTTTTTTTTTTCTCCTCCTTTTTTTCCTCCTCCATTCTTTATATATTAGGTATCATATTCTGTACTGTTTGTCTATCCCTTGATTGACTTTGGGGATAGTTAATTTCATTTTGCATTTTCTTAGTAATTAGCTGTTTTACTTTCTTTACTGTGGTTTTATTACCTCTGGTGACAGGTATTAAACCATAGGAACACTTCCATCTACAGCAGTCCCTCCAAAATACACTGTAGAGATGGTTTCTTGGAGGTAAATTCTCTCAGCTTTTGCTTATCTGGGAATTGTTTAATCCCTCCTTCAAATTTAAATGATAATTTTCCAGATAAAGTAATCTTGGTTCAAGGTCCTTCTGCTTCATTGCATTAAATACATCATGCCACTCCCTTCTGGACTGTAAGGTTTCTGTTAAGAAGTCTGATGATAGCCTGATGGTCTTTCCTTTGTATGTGATTTTATTTCTTTCTCTGGCTGCTTTTAGTAGTCTGTCCTTATCCTTGATCTTTGCCATTTTAATTACTATATGTCTTGGTGTTGTCTTCCTTGGGTCCCTTGTGTTGGGAGATCTGTGCACCTCCATGGCCTGAGAGACTATCTCCTTCTCCAGACTGGGGAAATTTTCAGCAATCACCTTCTCAAAGACCCTTTCTATCCCTTTTTCTCTCTTCTTCTTCTGGTACCCCTATAATGTGAATATTGTTTCATTTGGATTGGTCACCCAGTTCTCTCAATATTATTTCATTCTTAGAGATTCTTTTTTCTCTCCGTGCCTCAGCTTCTTTGTATTCCTCTTCTCTAGTTTCTATTTCATTTATCGTCTCCTCCACCATTTCCAATCTGCTTTTAATACCCTCCATTGTGCTCTTCAACGATTGGATCTCCAACCAGAGTTCATTCCTGAGTTCTTGAATAGCTTTCTATACCTCCATGAGCATGTTAATGATTTTTATTTTGAACTCCCTTTCAGGGAGAGTCATGAGGTTGATGTCATTTAAATCTTTTTCAGGAGTTGTGTTAATAATTTTACTCTGAACCAAGTTCCTTTGGCGTTTCATATTTGCATATGGTGCCCTCTTGTGCCCAGAAGCTCTACTCTCTGGAGTTGCTGAGCCTCGAAGCAATGTTGGGGATCACAGGGGAGTGGTATTGGTGCCTGGAGGTAGGAGAGAGCTGTTTCCTGCTTCCTGGCTGCTCTGCCTGTCTCCACTGCCTGAAACAGGGCCGAGCACATAGGTATAAGCCTCTATGCTTTGCGTTTGTAGTTGCTGTAGACAGATCTTCCCTCTGGCTGGCCTAACGCCATGGTGGGGTTTGCCGGTTTGCGAGCTGGGTGGGGCTGGCCAGGACAAAGGCACAGTAGGCTGCGTATCATGGAGGGGGTCCTTGGAGCTCTGTAGCCAGTCAGGAGGCTGGAGCACCTGATGATCGTCTAAGGAGGAAGATTTCTTTTTCCTCCTTAAATATGAGAGTCTATATGGCCAAGCTCCCAACCTGCTGGGCAGAGTGTACCCAGACAATTTTGTCTACCTGTCCTGTCTCCTGAGCAGTAAGCTCTTTGCAATCCTTGCCCCTTTAGCAGCCCTCTTGTTAAGGGCTTCTTTTTTAGGAAGTCTCTCAGACTGCCTGCCTTTCTTTTGTCCCAGAGCAGCTGGATATGGATCCCTTCTTTCCACAAGCAGCTGGAATCTCAGTCTCTCCAGGAATTCTGCCTGTCTTAGCTTTCCAAACCCCTAAGTATGAGAGTATCATGCAAGCACCATGAAATGTAAGTTTGTGCTCCCAGAGCAGATCTCTGGAGTTAGGTGTTCAGCAATCCCAAATCTCCACTTTCTCCCTGCTCCATTACTCTTCCTCCCACTGGTGAGCTAGGGTGGGGGAAGGGTTTGGGTCCTGCTGGGCCACAGCTTTAGTACGTTACCCTGTTCTGTGAGGTCTGCTCTTTTCTCCAGGTGTATGCAGTTTGGCGCAGTCCTCTTTCCTGTTGCTCTTTCAAGAGTAGTTGTATCAGTTATATTTTCATATTATATGCGGTTTTAGGAGGAAGCCTCTGTCTCACATCTAACGCCACCATCTTTAATACAATTCCTATCTGTCAGCAGTTATCTTACATATGATGATCAACAAGGTTTATCCAGAACAGTGACACTATCATTGGGGAACATCTAATTCATTAAATATTATCTGATACACGTTTTGCCTTTAATCATAAAAGTGTTTATATACAGTGTGCACATATGGAGGCTTTAAGTTCAGATGGCTTTATCTCACTTTTGAACTCTAACATAAGCACACCCTTATAATTAAAGCTGGAAGTGACCTAGATTTATTTTTAATGCAACCATTTCTCTATGTACAAGCAAACCATACTCTAGAATGAAATTAATGCTGGGCAGAGAATTGGTGATGTGCCTGGGAAGAGAAGTGTGATGTCAATTTCTAGGGCATTTTTTTTCACTGAGATTTTAGAGAGTAAAACCATCAATTTAATTCTCACTAATAACTAGACCCTTTAAATGAGGGAGAAATCTTCTAAGGAGTCCATTGTTGACATCTGGTATTTCTTAAACTTAAAAAGTACTGTCAGTACTCATTCCCCAGTTGTAGCTCCATGAGTTCAAGATGCGATAGTTATGCCTTCTGGGCTGTTCTCACAGAAATTTAAGGGAAGAATAGAACAAAACATTGATGTGGCTGATAGAGATGTTAAGAAGGGGAGTTATAATTACAGGTGATATTAGCCTAGAGCTGTATAGCATCATGTAATGAAGAGGAAGAAGAGAAATTTTAAAAAAAGTAATGCCAAGTTATATTTAACAGTTAAGAGAAACTGGAATACATTTGAATAATTCAAGGATAGTCAGCAGGTCTTATTGTTCATACCCACTTTATAGTTGAAATATTAATATTTTAGTGTAAACACCATTAAAATTTTTATTAAAAATTTGTAAGATATGTGATAGAATTTAATATTCTCTTACATAAGAAACCCACAATTTCCCAAAACATCTTGAAACAATAAATAAATACACATTCTATAAAATAAAGGGAGAAAAATTTTTTAAGCAACTCATTAGCCAGAGAGTGAAGAGAAGATAAAATGGCAAACCTTCTAATAACTAGTCCAATATAGATCCTCCAATGTGAGCCAAGTACAGATAGAAAAACAACTGTGGGTGTTAATTTTTATTAAGATTTACATACATCAAACTGTTGTATCTTAAGTATTACTGTGTGACACATGTATATTGAGACACAGATCATTTCTAACATCACAGAATCTTCTCTTGTGCCCCTTTCCAGTCAGCCCCCTCACCACAGAAGCAGTGACTTGATTTCAATCACTGTAGGTTAGTTTTTCCTATTCTAGAATGTCATATAAATGGAACAACACATTATTTCTTCTTTTGTGTCCAGCTTCTTTGACTCAGAATAATATTTTTGTGTGTATATTACTAAATATATCAGTAGTTTGTTCTTTTTTATTGTGGAGGAGTATTCCATTGTATTAATATACCAATAATTTTCATCTGTTCTATTTATACAAATTTATGTTCTTTCCTATTTCAGACTATTATGAATGAAGCTGCTATGAAAATTCTTATGCAAGGATTTTTACGTACCTATGTTTTAATGTGTATTGAATAAATATCTAGGAATGGATTCTCTGGGAAAACACATAAATTATGAATATTAATGTAACAGAAAATATCAATTGTCCTGCAAATGAGAAAATATGCCTGAGTTTTCTCAGATTTAAATAGTCCATATGCTTATTTCCCTCCCATTAGTGTAAAGTCTGCAATGAGGTTATATTGTTTCTTCAGGCATATATTAAATATATGTATTTAAATACTGATACATAACTAAAGAACAAAAATCATCAATTTCAAGCAAGTACTTCTAAGGTCTTTAAATAGTCCAATCAGGAAAAACCTTGGGTGGCTAGTTAATTCCATTCTGTCTGTTGATAGCATGGTATAAAATGTGCTTAAATATCTAACATTAAATTTAATATCAAAATCCATGTAACCCAGGATTCTGAGTCACCAAGGAACATTTTGAGCACACTAACTACCAATATCCTGTAAAAATTCTAACTCTCACCTAATAATCTATTAGGTCTTTATCATATGTCAAATACAAAGAGCTCCAGTTCTATGCCAATGGCTGCCAGCTGACTGTCTTACTTTTGCTCACTCAGAATGGCATCAGCATTGTATTCTTGGCTGTGAACTGGGCTGTTTTCATTGTGTCCTCTTGCTGCACCAGACATTTCTGCCTACTCAGTCTTACCCATTCTCTTTCCCCTTTGGAGTATCTTCCTCTCTCCTGCCTCTGTCTATTCATTGGTCCCCATTCAAATCTTCTCTGGTTGCAACGTTTGTTGAGGTTCGTTTTAGCTGCTTGAATAAGCTTCTTTAAAACTGCATTGGCCTTAATAAAATAATGTCATGTGAACTGATTATTATTTGGGACTCTTTCACCATTTTTTATTTTTATTATTTTAGTTTGGCTCCACTCATGTAACCATTAAATAGAATGCTAAATGCATCATAGTCTCAAATCACTGCAGACTGATGGATATCCTTCACCACTAAAGTAGCAGGTATATGAGGCTATAGGTAATTTCATGTTTTAAAAGTGTTCTTGTTTGTATCATTCTAGAATGGATTATAAGAATAAAAATATCTTTTTTTACTGCCTCTATGTTTTCATAGTTTTGATTTGGCCCTGTTAGTCTTTGCCTGTATGTACATAATTTTGGCCTTTTTAAAAGCTATTCTCTACTAGGTGAAACTCACCTTCATACCCTAATTTTTGGTGTGTTTGAAATTACCTATCCCGGATCTTTCTCCTATTTGTATGACTTGCTCTAGGTTAATAACCAAAACTAACATCTGGTAAAAAGTATGCTAGATTAGAGATCAGGAGAGTTGGGTCTCATTTATCATTTTGCCATCAGTGTCACTTCTTGGGACTTTATAGAGTCTTCATTCTATATATTGAAACATGTGCAGTTGTATCTATTATTCCAAATACTATAATTTTTCTGACTTAAAGTATATAAATAGCAAGTAAAGACAGCAGCAATAGCAAATGTGATCAATGGAAAATTGAACAGAGGATTTTCTATCTGATAGTGATAGCAGACGTACCGTGAAAGGTGATATGTATTTAGATTATAAAACACCAATCCTAACTTACTTTGGTGCAGTAACATCTATCACACAATATTTAAAATAAGAACTAGGCATTTATTTTTAATTCTACATCGCTCAATAATGATAACAACAATAGAAATAGAAATAATTATTTATATATGGTTTATGTGACAAATGGCCTGGTGTTAAAATGAAGCCTGTTCAGCAAAGCTGTGCTTAAGAAGCTCCACTAAAAAGTGAGGCCCAGTATGTGTGATAATTATTTCATGAGCTATGGTGATCAGAAAGATTGGGACGATCTAATCTTTCATCATAAAATAATTTGAATATATTGTCATATACTTATTTGTTCAAACTTTTCTTGGTATCATACACATCTGTAATTGTGGTAAAAAGAGTTTCAGAAGCCCACCAATATGATTCACTTTAATGATTATATACACATTCACTCAATTGTCGACCTGGCATTCTGAGGTTGTAAAGCTTGTGAGCAATCATAAGCATCATTTTTATTTTCTATTTCACACTGCCTGTGTCAACAAATGGCCAAATGAATTGTTCAGCTAAGTCAATATAGTGGAAAAGAAAACTTCCGACAGGTTGTTTGTTATTGCTCAAACAATACTCACAATTAATTGACCAGATTTTCACTTTTTGCTGGTACTGGTCCAATCTTGCTTACATAATCAAATGGTTACTTGCTCTTTTCCATTATCAGCAGGAAATCTCTTGACTGGGGATACTCTTGTATGCACACTATAGCAATGGATTATACAGAAGAAAAATCAACCTAAGATCTGCTTTTCCTGAGTGCATTTTTAATTCTGAGTGTTCACTGTGAATCCGTCTGTTCTGCTTTCTTAAAATGGCTCTCACTTTGCTGCATGAAGAAATTAGAAAAAGCAAGGTCAGGAGACATAAAATGAAGGAGCTTCCAACCAATTACTAGAGCCTGGGCTTTGAAAAGCTTGCACTAAGATAAATCCTCATCAAAAGTTAAAAAAAAAAAAGAAGAAGAAAGAAAAATAAAAGAAAAGGGAAAAATCCACCAAGAAATTATGTATCTCATTAAAATGAATCTGGGTTGATTTACTGCAGTTGTAATCAAGAGCTGCACGACCTTATAAGCTTTGCTACTCCACTTATAATGAATCTGAGCAGATAAAAATAGATGAGCTCTAGGACAGATAATAAAAGGAACACTTTGAGAAAGTACATGATTATTAGTGAAATGTCTGTCACACCATCATTGACCATTTCTGCTTAATCATCCAGGTCTGGCAAGCTAGTTTGTTCAGCAGGTACTTTGGCTGTGATTAAGTGATTGTTCATGTTTATTTTTTATACTAGTTCAAAATGAAGAAGCCGGGACACCCAGCATCAGCAGCCTTTGACTCCTCCCCAGAAGTCCCTGTTGTAATTAGAACTGAGTCTATCTATGGTGTAGACCAACACACCTAAATTTAGATAATAAATATAGATGTCACCATAATCATGGATGGAGAAAATTTCAAGTCATCCAAGCCTACGCTATTTAAGAAATGCCTATGTCATCCACTTATAAATGGTAGGAAAATAAATAGTTGCTCTAAGACCTTGCTCAGGAAAGAGAAACAGTAAATGGTCTATTTGCCCCTTTTTCCTTAAACAGGTGTTGCAGGGAGGAGATTGTGTAAGAGAGAACTGAAGTTTTAAAATGCCCTGATTTGCACTTCTATTGTTATACATATTTTCACTGCACATACAGTCGATACAGTCGATGTGCTGTTGATTCCTTTTGGTAGTTTGAAAATACCATCCGTGGCTTTTTGGCTTTAATTGTTTCATTTGTGAAGATAGTTGTCAGTCTGTCTGCCAATCGTTAAAGGAAATTTGTGTTTTATTTACTGGCTGACTTTGGTTTCCTTCTGACTTTCATTTTCAATCATTTCTCTGTATGAATTTCTATTTAATTTATTTTGCTTGAGGCTGAATCTGTGGAATGGTTTATTATCAGATCTAAAGAATTCTCAGCCATATCTTTTTGCATATTACCTCTACCCAGTCCTCTTCACTATACTTCTTGGGCTCATTCTTTTTCCTAAAACCATATTCTCTGGCTTGAATTTTATGTTTGGTTTCTCCTTGTGTTTACTATGAACAACATCTTCTTATCTGTGTTCTAGTTTATTAATTCTCAATTAGAATGTGCCATTTCTTCTAATGTTTAACTCAAACACTTCCACTGAGTTTTTAATTTGTTATTGTATTTTATATTTCTACAGTTCTGTTTTGTTTTCTTCAAATCTGCCTTTGTACACTTTCTTGTCTCCTGCGGGTATTGTCAACTTGCTGTTTATTTCTTTGAACATAGTAAGCATGCTCATTTTGTAATCTGTAATAGATATTTCCAGTATCTGAGTGTGCATAGGTATCTTTCTGCTATCTGCAGTTTTTACTTCATACTCATATTGCTTTGCTTTTTTGAATGATATGATAATTTTAATGGCATGCTATTTTCTTCAATGAGGTTTGATGTCATTTAAATTTTTTTCAATTTCATTATTTTTCAAAAGGAGTTTATTTTGAATAAATCCAACTCACCTTTATCAGTATCCACATTCTTTTTTAAAATTTGCCTGACATATTTAAGCCAAGAAGGAAAAAGAAGTAATAAAGGAGGAAATATTGCATTTTAGAGGATAATTGATTTTATCTCCTTTTTACTATATTTCTTTAAATTGAGTAACATGGCTATTTTGCAAACTGTATTGATCTCTTCAAAAGGAATTTATCTAAAACAATATTTAAGTATGGGCAAAGATGTATAAAACTATTTTCTATTTCAGGTATATTATTTGACAAAATTTTAAAACAAATATCCAATATGAAGCATTATGTTACAATTGACTGAGATTTAAAAGCATTCTTAATGATGCAGAGAACTATTCATGAGATATTTAGTTTTAAAATGTAGCGTGTAAAATTATTTAGAGTATGATCTAAATTTTGCATGATATTTAGAGAAGTTGCCTTTGAATGATGGAGAAAGATACAGAATATTGCTTTTTCCTCAAATTGGGGAAATCTCCAAGTTTCCCATTAAGATTATATATTACTTAAGAAAAAGAGGAATCTCTGGTAAATAAAACCAAGTGAAAGTATCTGTTGCTTGTTTCCTCTGGCTTCAAATAGCAAGAGCTGCATTTTCTTCCTTTATTTTTTGTCTAACAATTCTAATCTGAAAGCCCTTCTTCTGGGGAACAACAACAAAAGAAAACAAATAAAAATAGCAGTAACAAGAGCAACAATTCAGAGAAGAAAACCAGTTGTATGCTGGTCTGTCTTCTCTTTGTCATCTGTCTGCATTATGCCTTCTGTCTTCAACCACAGTTTGCTCTCCCTGCAGCTTTCCTTCAAAACATAGTTTCCAATACTCTTGATGCCACTGTTGGCATCTTGGGGCCCAGCACACTGCACTGTAGCCCTCTCAGTTTGAGCCTTCCGTGCACAGGCTTGCTGTTTGTATCCCTCTTTGTTGAGTGTCCTTTTCATCATTTGTGTAAACATCTTTAAGAATCAGAGCCCATATGAAAGTCTGCTGGAATATAGAACTGGCTCCGTTTAAAGGCTATTTAACTTATTAATTTTAATTGTTTTTGGCTAAGATCATGTCAGAAAATCACTTATTTAGTTGCCCACCTTCTTTAATCATTCATGGAATATCTGTTCATGGGTTAAAAATGATCCAGTGCTCCTCAAAATAAAAGTTCTAGGTAAGCCCCAAATTTATTTTATTTCTTTTTTTCCCATCATGGAATCCAGAGTAGCAGTCAGTCAAAAATTCTTGTCATTTCTACATAGTGACTAGTTCTTCCCCATGGGTGAGAAAGTAATGCTTCTCATTGCTTTTGCCATCCACAACACATTAAAGTGGTCAGGAAGAAAAGTTAAAATGAGCTTTTCCGCAGATGTCAGGATAAAGGAACAAGGCTGTCATTCTGAAAGTTTCAGAACAGTATGCCCAGGATGGACAGAGTGTATTCTTTTTTCTTTTTTTCTTTCTTCTTCTTCTTTTTATTTATTTATTTTTTTGTTATCTGACATCCCAATATTATCACTGTTCTTCACCTTCATAAATGAAGACAGATTCCTCAAACTTCTCCTCTTCTTTCTACTTCCCATAGTGTTTCAACAATTAAATATAAAAACACTGGCTTTTGTGTAGGATGGCCTAATTTAAAAATAATTTCTTTGTACTATCAATACCCCAGAGCTGGGACTATTGTCATTCCTCAAGGATATTTTAAATACCACTATATACCTGTCTGTATGTGCAGCCAGCCAGGAATATGCACAAATATTGCCATTCACGTGGTCTTTTCTCATTAATTTAATTGGCCTATAGTTATCTAGTCTCCCACAGGGAAACAAAATAGCGTGAAAGCCTTCACCATTTGTATTTTAAGAGGAGGGAAAAAATGCTTTATTTGGAATGTTGCAACTTTTATTTGATGAAAGTTACTATTAACATATTTTCATAATCTTCTCAGCCTAGCAGCAGCAGGAGTAAAAGGTGTGAGGGCCATGTAATATTCATGAAATTAAGACGACTTGAGATGAAAGGGAGTTCCATTAGAGAGACCAAGTGTGACAATATGACACATATTTGCATATTTTACACTTTAAATCTTTTCAGCACTTCCAAGTTGATATATGGATGTAAACATGCATTGCCGGTTTTTAGCATATTATAAGCCCTCAAGACTTTGCATGCATTTTAATATGTTTCATTATTGCTGTAGATTTTAATTTCCAAACTGCATGACTTTGATGGAAGGAAGCTGGAAGTCAAGGCATCTGGCCCCTGCCCCAGGCAAGCACAGCCTTTTCCTTGAATATTTTGGGCAGCAATCAGACTATTTATTTGTGGGGCAGTGGCAGGAAAAAAAAAATGCGCTGCCCAGAAGCACGTTTTGTTTGGTACACATACTAATTAGGTGTTAACTTAACCATCCTGGCAGGAAAGCTAAAGCATTCAACGGTAGATGTGCCAGATAAGACAAGTTGTATGAAGCTTTTATAATCCCTTTTCCCCTCCTCTCAGCCAGTCTCAGACCCTATACTATGAAAGTGGAGATTATTGAAAGCGGTTCTTAACAAATGAGTTTGAAACTGTGTTTGTTTTTTAAAACAACTGAAAATATTTTTCAGTTGCCTATGTTATTTTCTGGAACAGAGTCTCTTGTTAGTAGAGGAAAAGGTCTTCCCATGGACTTATAGGGACACATTTGGTCCAAATAACATGTCAAATAATTTTCTCAGAGTTTGTTTGTTTTACAAAGTGATATATTTATATACCTAAAGAAATGTGATCTTCATACATTGTCACCTAAGGAAAATGAAGTTTAAAGATAAGAAAAGATTGTCTTCTATTTCCTGTCCACTCACTGTCTTAGCTTTTAATGAAGACAGATGACCTTTAAAAGTTGTTCCTAATAATCATATGAAAATTTATTTTTATTGCTATTAAGCCATAATGCTCCACCTATTAGCTTCTCCTAAGTGTTCAGTAGCATTTTGTTTTAATTTTCAGTGCTACATTAAGCCATTGAGTTCAAAGAGTTTTCAAGTTATGCATCTTTGCATAAATGGTGAAAGTACATAGCAATTACAAGCTTTTTGGAATATATCTGGATACTCTGCACATATAAAATGCTATAAGAAACACAGTAACAATGGAGAAGAAATCAAAAGCTATATTGTCACTCTAAAGTTAGATTTTTTAAACAAATGAGGGAAAGGTAATACTTAGATTTTTGAAACATGCTTTACCATTCTAAGAATGCAGACATATATTTGTGAATTACCCAAATAAAGAAACAAACAAGAAAAAAATGGTCCTTTGGTTTTCTTTTCTAAAATTTTATTTATAATTATAACATAATTAGAATAATATTTCCAAGAACTACCTGTGCATAACCACAATGCCTCAGTCAGAAACACTTGAAGCTCTCATTTCATTATCGAGCCAACATACAATTTAACAAAAAAGTTCTCAGTACTTAGAATGCTGCAGGGGAGATCTGGTTGTCTCCATCACTCTCTTCCATGGATAATGTGGTACTGTCTGATGGACCACAGGTCTTGACCATGCTGACTTGGATAATGGAGGTTTTTAGTCACTGTTTCAATTCTCCTAGATGAGACATTTTCCAGCTTCTTAAAGTTGAATTTACTTATGGATAAAACCACAAACTCATGGCCCCAAATTTCAATGCCAATATTCACAAGGAGAAGAAGTTTACTGGTTAGGAACTGTGAAGTTACCAGTTCCTAACATAGTGCTGACCCTTGGTAGTTGAGCCACCAAATATTTGCAATATGAAAGATTTAGGGAGGTTTAGGGAGGCTAAATATTTTCAAGAAAAAGATGAGTTTTAGATTCTGTAAGAGTACTCTATTGAAATATATGGTCTGTTCTTCCACTCAGTCACATTAAATTCTTACACCTTACTCTTTTTTATCCTGCCTAGTAAAGAGACAGACTTTCTCAGTCTGTAGCCCTACAGTTCAATCAACTTGGATCACATCCTATTTCCCTATCTAATTCTTACTACATCTATTCCCAAGGATCTGAATTCCTCACCTTACAATCCAGCCATCCTCTGGGAACCTACCATGACTGAATTACTCTCCATAACAAGATGGTATTCTGCCTAATTACAATAAGTATTGTTGTCATGGACTGTACTCTGCATAACCACTGGACTTTCTTATACTAGTCCATACTGACCTGTGGCTGAACTTGCTACTTCCCAAGGGAACTCTGAATTGGAAAAACTCAGCATCTTTGTTAGAGCCAATCTCTTCTGTCAATTCCATTCCCCTCGGCCTTCTGGGTCCCAGCCTTCTCTTCCTCACCACAGAACCTCCAGATTCACAGTGTCCTATCCCAGAACATGATTCTGTTAATTCATCTCTATGTAGCCCTATAGGTGGCTCTGCTTTGAGGGCTAAACAGGTTCTGTGTGTGTGTCTGCCACCATTGATGCTATTATGTGTGGTGTGAATCACATTTGTCATAAATGAATAAAGAACATTTGTTGATTTATCATCTCTGAATATTTGATCAAATGAGCTAACTCACTTACTAATTCACAGAATATCAAGTTCCTCTGAATGTCTCACAGTCCGTCAGGTGGATCAGACACAAATGGTAAAATTTCCCTCATTTGTGTTCTGTGGTTCTTTTGTGGTATAACATCTTGTCTGCATGATTATTTATTTCTACTTTGAATCTTACATGACATTTAATCAAACATCACAATCAGAAAACTAATTTAACAAGGATACATAACTCATGCTGAACCTTTTTACCTTAGAATGGAAACTGCAAACACAAAATAATAAAAAGTATGATACGTTGAAAATAATAGGTACTTTCATTGAATGTTTACTATGAGCCAAGCACTTTATCTGAATTGCATTATTTCTTCCTCATGACAGCCTTATGAGGTAGATTCAATTATTTTTAGCCCCATTTTGGAGGAGAAAACTGAGGTTTAGGGAGGCTAAATAACTTTGTGAATATTATACATCTGGAGCATAGAAACACATTGCCTTAGATTTAGCCATCAGATTACAGGGCTTGAGAGTTTATACTTTGCAGCATCCTGCCAGCCAATGAAAGATAAAAAAATTCCTCTTCCAATTTAAGGATTGTCAAAAGAAGATCTGTTCATGCTGTAGTATTTGAATAAGGGAAAGGATAGAGTGTTATCATCCTTCAGCTAATCTCCCCTCTTCCTATCACTGGCAAGGTTCAGATGCTTGGTCAAATATTTATTCCATGTTTATTACCTCATTAAATATACATTTATTTCCTGCTACTAAAGTCCTCCATAGTCTTAACTATGCTCCCACCCCAAAATCCGGCCAATTTCCCATTATTTCCAACATGCATCTACTGCTTCTACCAGACCTGTGGTCTCTCCATTATCATGCTGATATCTCTTTGCCTAATGCTTTTTCATATGGCTTTCACTGGAATGTTCTCTATGGCTTTCTCAAGCTCCTGCCAACCTCAGTCCTTTGCTGTAGGTGACTAGATCAGGATTATGCTTTCCTTACAGAACTTTATCTTTGCATTTACCCACCCCAATGTTTATTCACTGAACTCTTAATTATTGGCCATTTACTTAATGTCAAGGACTGATCTAGCCTCAGATGGTAAGATAAATGAGTAAATCAAACTGAACCTTACTGAAGTACAGAGATGAGGACAACCACTAGAATAAACAATTATAATAAGTTGATCATTGTCTGACTGAGGGCAGAACACAATAGAAGTACAGAGTAATGGTTCTCAGCTTTCCAAAGATGGAAGAAAACAATTGAACCATTGCCAGGCATGAGGGCAGAGCTGGGAGGCAGGGGAGAGTAGAAAGGAGTCAGCAGGCTCAGACTGTACAACCTTTTGTTGAGTGGTCAGAGAAAAGTCTTGCGAGTCAAGCTGGGGCCAGAATGGCAAGCACGTTAGAGCCACAGCGAGGATCCCATGCTGTCTTCAGAGCCAGTGAATAATGGAATGATTGTGAACTGTATTGTTTAAACAGGCTTGATAAAAAGAGGTGTGAAAGATGGGGGCTGGGTGTGGACATGAGGGCGCTGTTATGTATGGCATTTAGAAAGATCACTCTGGCTCCTTGCATAGAATGGATTGGCAAAGGGTGTGTCTAGAAGTCAAGGAGCCAGTTATCAAAATATTGATGTATTCCAAGTAAGAATAGATAGTGGCTTCAACAGGATGACGACAGCAGGGACCAAAGATAAGTGAACACATTCCAGAGATGCTCAGAGGCAGAAACCTTAAGATGTGACGATTGGTCAGACATAGGAGATTAGAAAAAGGAAAGAATCAAGGATTCCTTCCAGGTCTCTGACTATGGGACCTGGGTGGATTGATACAGGAGGGGAACAAATAAGGATATAGAAATAGTAAGTACAAATAGTACTTAAATATCTATGATTATGAATTATTCCTTACCATGAGGTATGCAATTAAACAATGCTTTTTCCATACAAGTTGATTGTTAAACTCTAAAGTCCAACAACTGTCCAGTTTTATTTCTTTTGCATTTCCAAATGGCTTGCCATTAAGTTAAAAGCTCAATAAGAGGAAATATTTTCCAATAGTTAGTTTGATTAGCTTCTGGCTCAAAGACATCATTATGAGATGCATTTTCTCCAATCATAAAATAACAATTCAACTTTACATGCATATATAGTGCTTTCCTGTCATATACCTGGTTTCAGAATAGTATTTCTAAAAATCTGCTTTATAGAAGATATGCAGTTATATAGTGAAGGTGGCTAAGAAAAAAAAAAAAACCTATTTCCAGAATGTGGGAAGATGAGGCATATTAAAAGTATTCCTGTGAAATTGGGGGATGAAAAAGAATAACAAGGTTGGCCAAGTTTCCTTTTGTGTAGAAATCCAGTCAGCATTCTTAGTTCTTGTCCCCTGGGTTTGTACTTTTCCTCTCTCCAAGACTATCTATCACTGCTTGTAAATCTCCTCCACTAAAAGATCTTAAAGTTCACAGTAAAGCAGTGCAATTATTCTGAGTCATTCCTTCTTACCTTTTAACCTAATCTTCTGAGGTGGCGGGACTGAAGAAGCACAGCTCCTGCCCAAAATGAGCCTAATCTTGTCTCTGAAAATAGCACTTCCTTGCCAAGAAGAACTTTCTCCTTTTGAATGGCTGCAATGATGAGAAAAAAGAGCCAGACTTCATTGATGGCCCTGGGCACGGTGGGCACTGAGTCAGAGCACCCTTCCTCTCTCTACAGAATAGCACTGTCTACTTACTGAAGCTTTTTCCTTTTTTCCACCTTTTTATCCTTACAATGGCTGCTGGCAGAAAGCTTTGAAACAGCTTATTACTGATTTCTAATTCAAAAAGCTAAAAGGTGAGGAGGAGGTCAATGTAGATTCAAATTTAACTATTTTTTTTGGAATGCCTACTATGTGGCAGACCCTGAATTAGATGTTGCCATGACAACCCTCTCAGTTGGGAGATTTGAAGATGATTTAATAGCTAAAAGAGGTCAGCCCAGATACTGTAAGAAAATCATCAGAGATGGAGAATTTGAACCCAGAACCTCATATTCCAAACGCATTAAATACTTATACCTTTAATATCTGACTGCTGGCAAACAAGCTCACCTCCCTAAATTCTCCCTAAAATGAAGTCATTAGAATGAAATGGTATCTTTTGCTACCCATCAGCTTCCATGCAGCCACTGCTCAGATGACAATGGAAGGTGTTGGGGTCTGCCTGCTGTTAGTTAATCTTTATCCCTCTCCTTGGGCTCTGTAGTCTCCTGCCTCAGTGGCTGAACTCACTCTCTACCTTTTCCTCTCTCCCTTGCAACTCCTGATTCTCTACAGGTCCTACCAGTCATCAGTTAAACTTGCTCAAATCTCTTCTTGGGAAAAAAAAACCCCACAAAACAGAAAAACAACCTCATTTTACATCTCACTAGAACTTCTCACTTCACTCACACATCCCATTCAGAGGCAATTATCTACCTCACTGTATTAGAAAATCTAAATTATTTTGGGTTAAGTCTTTAGCATATAGTAAATTCACAATAAATCTGACATGTTCTTCATGGTTGTCACACATTTCATCCCAGTCCTTCTCTGCCTTGGATCTGCTTTCAAGATTGACATTGAAAGCCCTATTTTATGTCACTTTCTTCTCTTTCTTTCATGACATCCTCACTATGTTGGTTTTCCTCTTTTTCTCTGGCTACTTTTCAGATTCCATTTATTACATGTTAGATACATTGGTGTTCTGACTAACACCTTCTTCTTGACTCATTCGATATTCTTTTCCTTGTTCTTGCTACCTTTTCCTATGATTAACAATTTTATGACTCCCATATTATTTTTTTACCCCAGAATATACATATCCAAATACATACTCTTAATACATGTTGTGATAACTCAGAATCACTTCAAACTCAGCACTCTATTTTAGAAAATCACTCAAGATGGGAGAAAAGTATTCACAATTCCAGAAAAGAGTGAATGGTCCTGTATTCTAAATTAGTGGTAATAGGGATGGGGACAAATGGGCAGATTTTAAAGATGTTTAGCAGGTAGAGTGCAAGGATTAGTGGCTGACTGTATGTAGGACAGGAGGTGAGAATCTATAATTAGTAAAGTAAAGATGTTTGAAGGAGAGGAAATGTAAGCACTGTTACAGATGAAGCTTGAGAGGTGGGTGTAAATCAGGTACTTGGGGTCTTAGAAGCCTTTGGGCTTTATCGTCGCTGCAGTGGGCAGTGTTGAAGAGTTTTAGACAAAGTAAAGATATAATCAGATATGTCATATAAGGAGCTTACTCTGACTGCTTTGTGGGACTTAACAGTACAGATGTGTAAACAAAAGAAATTCATATGAAATAAATAACTAGAATCACTAATGATTAAGCACACCGTCATGATTAATGCAAGTAATATATGTGGCTGAAGATAAGAGGAGGGGAATTCTCTTAGATTGCTAAGGCTTCACAGAAAAATAAAAATTGAGAATTTGAGTTAACACTTGGATGATGCATTAGCTCTAAGCAGAAAAAAAATTAGTACTTTTCAGGCAGACAGATTAATGTGGATATAAATTACATGTGGAAGCTAAAACCCACCAGGAAATCTTTGGTGGGACAGCGAACCAACCAAGCTGCCCTGGTACAAGGGTTTCAGGTGGAGAAGCAGAAGGAAAAGCTGAGACGACAGAACTTGTGAATGGCCCCAAACTCAAGCTTGCACTTTCTTAGGCAATTGGAAGCCATTTTAGGGTCATGATCTGGGAACTCAAATGAGAAATCTGAGCTTTATGACAGTAAATATGATGAAAGAAAAGCCTGTAGGTAAGACTAGAGGGATTAGAGGCAGGAAAACAAGTCTTAAGAGCTTTGATAGGGTCTGAAGTCATGAGGTATTAAACTAAGTAAGCTTCAAAAGAAATGGAATCAGAAATTGTTCAAAGTGGGAGTACCAAGGAAGAACAAACATCAGGGCTTTCAGAATAAGAGGCAAACATTATAGACGTTATTTTAATTGTCTAATATCTCCTTAAGATGTAAGTACGACAACTCAGAGAAGACAAGTAGTGATTCTATAGCATCTCACTACGCTGATGGACAGTGACTGTAATGGGGTTGGTAGGGGGAACCTGATGAAGGGGGTAATTTAATAACCATAATATTGCACATGTAATTGTAGAATAATAATACCAAAATAAATTATAAAAAAAAAGATGTAAGTACGAAATAAATTTGGCTCAGTCTCTTTTTATGGGGGAGCTGTTTAGATTCTGTAGTGGGAGTTAGGGTGCTTCTGATACGCAATATTCCTTCTAATCTTACACAAAAGTATATATCTTGGTCCTACAGTACATGAAAATTTAGGAGGAACTATTCAGAGATCACTGCAAATGATTTCAATATGACATTATGGAAAAGACAAAGCTGTAGAGAAAATGAAAAGGTCAGTGGTGGCCAGATGTTATGGAAGAAGAAGGAATGAATAGGCAGAAACAGAGGATATTTAGGGAAATGAAACTACCCTGTATGATATCAATTATTGTGGGTACACACCATTATACAGTTGTCAAAACCCATAGAATGTATAAAACTGAGAGTGTAAACTATGACCTTTGGGAGGTGATGATATATCAATGTATGTTTATCAGTTGTAAATGATGCACTACTCTCATGGCAGAAGTTGATAATTGGGGAGCTTCTAGGGTATATATAGCAAATCTCTGTACATTCCTCTCTATTTTGCTGTGAACTTAAAACCGCTGTAAAGAAGTAAAGTCTTTAAAAAAAGGAAGGTGAGCCATGTATTTTTCTTCTATTACTTCTTTTTCCTTAGTTTTATGAGGAAGTCTAAAAGTTAAGAGGCAGAGCAGTGTGTGATTCAGTGACACTCGCAGGCACCCATATGCAGCATCACCCAAAATAGTTTTATTTGCAGTGAGATGTTTTGACTCTTAGAAAAATACAAGACCATTATTACTGTGGAAAGAGAGGAGCCAAGTACGAGTTTGTGGAAAACACTTTCTTAATGCCCAACAAGGGGCCTGGGTAGTGCCCATCCAAAGAAAAGAGTTCTCAGAAAAATTTTTAAAAATTTTATCTTTACATATCTCCCCCCAACCTCTAATCATCACCTTTCTTCAATGGGCCAAAACACAGTTCATGTCCCTTCTTGACAAACAGTTGTTAAACTCCAGGGCACAAAAATCCCTTATGCACAAATCTAGCTGTGCTGAGAGGGTGTCAAATATACGATATGAAGAAAGTCTGGAAGCTGCCCTCAGAGACATGAACACCAAAGTCTGAGCAGTGTGGTGTGAGGGGGCAAAAGTGGGAAAATGGGATGGCTGTTTACAGGCCAACTTAGAGTACCTTCTTTCCCACTGATTACCCAAATGAACTTGAGCAGATCATTAAAAATTTCTTTTTGTATCTGGGGAGATTTCAAAATGGGAGTAAGGAAAGGATGGATCTGGTTATCACTTCTAGCTGGAACCCATGTGATCTTTCTGGGTTTTTTTAGACTTTTTGGGATAATCCCATTGACGTTGAGGTCTGTAGAAAGTTCGGGGTATTAATCAACATCCTTTTCATTAAGGAATCATTCTGGCTAAGCTCAAGGAAAGAAAGCAGGCAGTTCTTATCTGCTTGTGTAAATCTATGACATAGATACCTACATGCTTGTATAAACAAAAATTAGGTCCAGCTTTAAGTACAAATAGACTCATGTATGAAAGAAAATATAACATTAGAGACTTGATATGATTGATATTCATCTTTTTTGTGTATTGACGAACTGTTTTTTTTTCTTAATGAAATAATTTCCCATCCTTTCTATTCTTCTTTGTATTAAAGTGTATTCTTACTAATTATCTGACACATAGTACATATGCTTTCATATACATCATCCAATGTAAGGCATTATTTTCTATATTTAACAAAAGAAGAAATTGAAGCCCAGGTAGGATAGTGATTTAGCTATACTCATGCAACTAATAAAAAAGAAGAACTGAAATTTTACCCCAGTCCTTTTTGATGTATGATTCCTTAAATTTTGCAGAAATTTTTGTAGCATGTAGTAGAAAGTAAAACAGAGCAAAAAAATATTTCTTCAAATTCTGGGAAAAAGATGGTAGTGTAAGAAACAAGGCAGAAACCTCTTTCCCAAATCAAATAAAACAAATATAGAAAATAACACCAATCCTGAAAACTACCTGAAGACTGCAGAAAAGACTGCCTACATCTGGGAAGAAGAGAAGAACTCACAGAAAAGAGTAAAGTGGCAAAGTCAGGATCCAGTAGTAATCAAGCCCTACCCCAACCCCACAACCCATGGGTAGGAGGAAAAGAGGCAGAACAGGGAGGGAGTAGAATCCCAGGACCACTGAACACCTGGTCCTGGAGATCTTCTCTGGGAACACAAACCCATATTATATAGTGCTCAGGAGATGAGTGAAGCTGGAAAGCAAAGATGGGAGGAACCACTAAAAGCTGAGACTATAGCTACTTGTGCAGAACAATTATTCCCTAGCGGCCCCCCTGAGACAAAAGAAGAGTAGGAAGCTTGAAGGACTTCTCAGCAGCAAGACGGATGCCAGAGTGGCAAAGATTACACAGAGCTCACTGCTCAGGAGAAAGGGCATGTGGACACCATCTTCCTGGCCACTCAGTGCAGCAGGTTGGGAACTCTCAGGAGCTTCCAATGCTCCATCTCCCTGGCTGGCAACACAGCTCTGAGGCTCCTCCCTGTGGTGCACAGCCTGCCACTCCTTCTACCAGGCAGGCACTTGTCCTGCTCACCTGCTGCCCCTGCCATTGTGGCAGGCCAACTGGAGGGTGGCTCTGCCCATGGCAGCTTTAGAGAGCAGCAGCAAGGCTCTCCTGCACACATGGCCCACTTGATCTGGCAGTGGAGGCAGGCTTTACAACCAGGAAGGCAGGAAACACTCTTAGCTGAGTTATTTCCTCCCAGCAGGAACCAGTTCCACATACCTTTTGGCCCCTGACATTGAAGCAAGCCCGAAGGAGGGTAGCTCTACCCACAGCAGCTCCAACAGTGCTGTCCTGAGTATTCTCCATACTGGTGAGATCAGCTAACCACCCACACTGCCCTGATCACCTGAAATCAGATCACTGCAAGCCAGACCCACTGCATACCAACAGCTGGGAATCCAACAAGGAAATTGATCTTGTGGGAACTAGAGGGCACCACCTACATAAAACTATCATTCCATAGGACTCACTTAAAAAAAAAAAAAAAGAGGCAGAGGAATTTGGTCTAAACAAAACCACAAGAAGAAACACAAGAAAGAGGGCTTAGTGAAACTGAAATCACCAATCTTCTTGATAAAGATTTCAAAATAAAAATCATAAACATGTTCACAAATTTACAGAAAAACACTCAAGGTCTCAGGGAGGATGTCAACAAAGATATAGAAGTAATGATGAGCCACTCAGAGCTAAAGAATACAGAATCTGAAATGAAACATACAATGGAGGGATTTAAAAGTAGATTAGATGATATAGAGGAGACAGTAAATGGAATAAATTAGAGAAAGGAAAACAAAGAAGCTGAGGAAGAGAGATAAAAAGATCTCTAGGAATCAAAGAATAATAAGAGAGTTGTGTGACAAATCCAAATGGAAAAATATTCGCATCATACAGGTGCCAGGTGAAGAAGAAAGAGACAATGGGACAGAAAGTCTTTTGAGGAAGTAATTGGTGAAAAATTCCCCAAACTGGGGAAAGAAATAGTCTCTCATGTCATAGAGGTGCAGAGATCTCCCAACACAAGGGAATCTAGGAAGACAACACCAAGACATATAATAACTAAAATGGTAAATATCAAGAACAAGGAGAGAGTATTGAAAGCAGCCAGAGAGAAAAAAGATCACTTATAAAGGAAAACCCATAAGGCTATCAGCAGACTTTTCAGCAGAAAACTTGGAGGTCAGAGGGAGTGGTATGATACATTTAATGAAATGAAACAGAAGACTCTCCAAACAAGAATACTCTATCTGGAAAGATTATCATTTAAATTTGAAGCAGAGATTAAACAATTTCCAGATAAGCAGTAGTTGAGGGAATTTACCTCCCACAGAACATATCTACAGTGTATTTTAAAGGAACTACTACACATAGAAGTGCACTTATGGCTAAATAGCGTCCCCAGAGAAAATAAACCCACATACAGGTAGCAGACCAATTAATTACTAAGTAAATATGAAATTAAATCAACTACTCACAAAGTTAGTCAAGGGATACAAAGACTGCATAATATGACACCCAATATGTAAAGTGTGGAGGAGGAAGAAGAAGAAGGGGAGGAAAAAAAAGTACCTTTACATTGTGTTTGAAGTAGGGTAATCAGCGATTTTAGACAGATTGTTATATAGTAAGGAAGCTATCCTTGAACCTTTGGTGATCGCAAATGTAAAGCCTACAATGGCAATAAGTACATATCTACTGATAATCACCTTAAATGTAAATGGACTGAATTCACCAGTCAAAAGAAAGAGTGGCAGAATAGATAAAAAATAAGACCCATGTATATGCTGCCTTTGTCATTTCAGACCTAAAGACACACAAAGACTAAAACTGAAGGAATGGAAAAAGATATTTCATGAAATAACAGGGAGAAAAAAGAAGGAGTTGCAGTATTTGCATCAGGCAAAATAGACTTCAAAACAAAGAAAGTAACAAGAGACAAGGACATTACATAATGATACAGGGGTCAGTACTAGAGGAGGATATAACCGTTGTAAATATCTATGCACCTAATATAGGAGCACCTAAACATGTGAAATAAATACTAACAAAATTAAAGGGGGAAATAGAATGCAACACATTAATTTTAGGAGGTCTTAACACACCACTCACACCAATAGACAGATCAACTAGACAGAAAATAAGTAAGGAGACAGAGGCACTGAACAACACATTAGAACAGATGGACCTAACAGACATCTACAGAATACTCCACCCAGAAGCAGCAGAATACACATTCTTCTCAAGTGTTCATGGAACGTTTTCCAGACAGCTCATATACGAGGCCACAAAAAGAACCTCAGTAAATTAAAAGAGATTGAAATTGTATCAACCAGCTTCTCAGACTACAAAAGTGTGAAACTAGAAATAAATTATGCAAAGAAAACAAAAAAGGCCTATGAACACATGGAGGCTTAACATGCTCCTAAATAATCAATGTATCAATAACCAAATTAAAACAGAGATCAAGCAATATATGGAGACAAACGAAAACAACTCAACAGCCCCAAACCTGTGGGATGCAGTGAAGGCAGTTGTAAGAGAAAAGTACAGAGCAATATATACCTGAAACAAGAACAATCCCAAATGGACAATTGAAACTCACAATTAATGAATGAAGCTAGAAAAAGAAGAACAAATGAGGCCCAGAGTCAGTAGGAGGGACATAATAAAGATCAGAGAAAAATAAATAAAATTGAAAAGAATGAAACAATGGAAACAATGAAACCAGGAGCTTGTTGTTTGAGAAAATAAACAAAATAGATAGACCCATAGGCAGACTTCTCAAGAAAAAAAGAGAGTGTATGAAAAATTATATGCCAACAAATTGGATAACCTAGAAGAAATGGAGAACTTTCTGGAAAAATACAACCTTCCAAGACTGAACCAGGAAGAAACAGAAAATCTCAACACTCTAATTATCAGCAATGAAACTGAACTGATAATAAAAAAAAACTACCTAAGAAATGAATTCGTGTCGCAGATGGCTTCATGGCTGAATTTTATGAAACAGTTAAAGAAGAGGTAATACCCATCCTTCTTATCGTATTCCAAGAAGTAGAAGAGGAGGGAATACTTCCAAACTCATTCTAAGAGGCCAGCATCACCCTAATACCCAAACCAGAAAAAGATACCACAAAAAAGAAAATTACAGGCCAATATTCCTGATGAACATAGATGCAAAAATCCTAAACAAAATATTAGCAAATAGAATTTAAAAATGCATCAAAAAGATCAACCATCATGACCAAGTAGGATTTATTCCAGGGATGCAAGGATGGTACAATATTCTTAAATCAATCAATATCATACACCACATCAATAAAAAGGGTAAAAGTTACATGACCATCCATCCATTCATGATAAAAACCCTCAACAAAATGGATGTAGTGGGTAAGTACCATAACATAATAAAGGCCATATTTGACAAAGCCACAGCCAACATCATACTTAATAATAAAAGCTGAAAGCAAGACAAGTAATGCCCACTCTCACCACTTTTATTCAGTATAGTACCGGAAGGCCTAGCCATGGCAATCAGACAACACAGAGAAATAAAAAGCATACAAATTGGTAAGGAAGAAGTTAAACTGTCACTGTTTGCAGATGACATGATATTATACATAGGAAACCTAAAATATGCACCAAAAAGCTAATAGAACTAATAAGTGAATTCAGCAAAGTTGCAGGATACAAAATTAATATGCAGAAATATGTTGCATTCCTATATACTAACAGCAAATTAGTGGAAAGAGAAATCAGGAAAAAAATCCATTTATGACTGCAACAAAAAGAATAAAATAGTTAGTAATAAACCTAACCAAGGAGGTGAAAGACCTAGACCATGAAAACTATAAGACACTCATGAGAGAAATTAAAGAAGAAAGAAATAAGTGGAAATACATCCTGTGCTCATGGATAAGAAGAATTGATATTGTCAAAATGGCAATCCTGCCTAAAGCAATCTACAGATTCAATGCAATCCCTATCAAAATACCAACAGTATTGTTCAACAAGCTAGAACAAATAGTTCTAAACTTTATATGGAACCACATAAGACCCTAAATAGCCAAAGCAATCATGAGAAGGAAGAATAAAGCTGGGGGGATTATGCTCCTCAACTTCAAGCTCTACTACAAAGCCACAGTAATCAAAGCAATTTGTTGCTGGCACAAGAACAGACCAATAAATCAATGGAACAGAATAGAGAGCCCAGATATAAACCCAAGCATATATGGTCAATTAATATATAATAAGGAAGCCATGACTATATAATGGGGATTAGACAGCCTGTTCAAAAACTGGTGCTAGAGAAAGTAGACCACTACATGTAAGAGAATGAAACTGGATTATTGTCTAACTCCATAGATGAAAGTAAACTACAAATGGATCACAGACCTGAATGTAAGTTATGAAACCATAAAACTCTTAGAAGAAAACAGGCAAAAATATCTTGAATATAAACATGAGCAACTTTTTCCTAAACGCATCTCCTCAAGCAGGGAAAAAAAATTAAAAATGAACAAGTGGGACTACCTCAAACTAAAAAGCTTCTGTATAGCAAAAGACACTATCAGCATAAAAAATATATATGGGAGAATATATTTGTTAATGATTTATCTGATAAAGATGTAATGCCCAAAATATTTAAAGAACTCACGTGCCTCAACACCCAAAAAACAAATAACCCAATCAAAAAACGTGCAGAGGATCTGAACAGACACTCCTCCAAAGAAGAAATATGATGGCCAACAGGCACATGAAAAGATGCTCCACATCACTAATTATCAGGGAAATGCAAATTAAAACTACAATGAGATATCACCTCACACCAGTTAGGATGGCCAACATCCAAAAGACAAACAACAACAAATGCTGGTGAGGATGTGGAGAAAGGGAATCCTCCTACACTGCTAGAGGGAATGTAAATTAATTCAACCATTGTGGAAAGCAATATGGAGGTTCCTTAAAAAACTAAAAATAGAAATACCATTTGACCCAGTAATTCTACTCCTAGGAATTTACCTGAAGAAAACAAGATCCCTGATTCAATAAGACATAAGCACGTCTATGTTTCCTGCAGCACTATTTACAATAGCCAAGAAATGGAAGCAACCTAAGTGTCCATCAATAGATGACTAGATAAATAAGAGGTGGTACACACACCCAATGGATTATTATTAAGCCATAAAAAAGAAAAGAAATCCTACCATTTGTAACAATGATTGCTCTAGAGGATATTATGTTCAGTGAAATAAGCCAGGTGAAGAATGACAAATACCAAATGATTTCACTCATTTGGAGAGTATAAAATCAAAGCAGAACTGAAGAAACAAAATGGCAGTGGACTCAGAGACACTGAGAAGGAAGCAATAGTTACCAAAAGGGAGGGCTTGGGGAGGGTGGGTGGGGTGGGAGAAGGGGATTAAGAGGCACTATGATTCACAATCACAATATAGGTAGGTCACAGGGAAGGCAATAGAGCACAGGAAATATGATTAATGACTCTATAACATCTTAGTACACTGATAAACAGTGACCCCAAAAGAGAGGGTGAAGATTTGACAATATGGGTGAATGTTGAAACCAGTGTTGTTTATGTAAAATCAATAAAAGTTTGCATATCAATGATACTTTAATAAAAAATAAAGTAAAACAGAACATTTAAATATTTAAAATGCATCTCTTCTTGTTTCATAAATTTACGAAATCACTTTGACATGATAGGAGAAAAAAGATCTTGTTCTTTTCCTATCCAAATTTAAGAGAAAAAAAGCTTTCATAAAATAAGAAAAGCTGGGATGGTGACATGACATACAGATAAATTAAATATTTTGCTTGCTGAAGTCCAGTGAAGTGGTTGTTCTGTAGACCGTAAATTCATGGAGAGGCTCCACAGAGCTCTTCTCTTCAAAGCATGCTGGGATTACCTGTTGAGCTTACATCATGGCAGTGGACATCTTTTATTCTAAAAGGGAAAATTTACAACTTCGTTATATTTTAAACCAGTTTTCCATTTCTTCCCATTCAATCTCCTCCTCACATATGAATAGGTATGTAATACATTTATATAAAGAGTTATATCATAAGGAATAAGCTCACAATCATGGAGGTAAATCCCACTATCTCCCGAGTGAGCTGGCAAGTTGGAGACCCAAGAGAAGTGAATTTGTAGTGTTAGCTGAAGTCCAAAGATCTGTGAAGCCACAGAGCCAGTGATGTAGTTCCCATCTGAAGGCCATCAGGCTTAAAACCCAGGAAAATTCAGTGCTTCAGTTCAGGTCCAAAGTCAAAAAATAAGTTGATGTCCCAGGTTGAAGGCACTCAAGCAGAAAAATTCTCTCTTACTCAGGGGAGGGTCAGACTTTTCTTCTGTTTAGACCTTCAGCTGTTTGGATGAGGACAGCCCACATAAGGGAGAAGAATCTGCTTTATTCGGTTTACTGATTTGAATGTCAATCTCATTCAAAAACACCCTCAAAGAAATATCCAGAATAATGTTTGACCAAATGTCAGGGCATCCTATAGTCTGTTCAAATCGATACACAAAATTGACCATCACACTGTACTTAATGAGGAAAGCCTATTGTGGATTGTCTGAGCTATAAAATGACAGGAGGGAAAATTGACAGTTGTTGAAATTATTCCGATCTATCTATAGAAAATATTCTAGAAAGTCCCAAGAAATATGATCAACTTCCACAGAGCTATATTTCTATCTTCCTTCTCATAGCCTCTGCTATGAGCTAAAATTTCTAGAAGTTCATTTATTCATTATTACAGAAAAAAAAAACAAGATAACAGTGACTTAAAATAACTTTTGTCTACAGTAACTTCAAAGGATGTTATTCAAAAGCATATTTCAAAAGGGGGGGGAATGTTAGTCTTAGAAGTTCTTATATACAAAAAAACCAAATTGGGGATGGGTTGCTTCTAAGAATATAGTTTTATTATTAAAATACAAGAATCTATAAACTTCTGGGGCTCTAAGATTTAATTCAGAGGGTCTGCAAATTTCCTAAAAATGGATGTAGAAACTTTTGTGTAAGGATATTATTTTTAGGAGATATTTAATTATTTTAGTTAGCTTTTCTAAGGAGTGTATGTCATTCTTGAACAATGATATTTAAAATTTTCCATCAGTGATGAGAAATAGGAATAGGGCATTGAGTCTAAACAGGGGAGTAGCAGGGTGATGACACAGGCTTGACTTTTGAGGCCATCTGGAGCTCTGGTCACATAGCTCAGCAGGGGTTAAGAAGGCCAAAGTAAAATGGAGCCTCTAATAATGAGGCCTTGGGGGGAACCCATACTCCAACACTTGCAACTGCCTCTTGCCTACACACTTCTCTGCACATTATGTTCCCCTTGCATCTCCAGGCAAACAGAAAGGATCCCTCCAAGCACCACTGAAAATAGGCAGCAGAGTGTCAGAGCATTGGCTTAAATATATTGCTCTGTTTCTTAATATCTGGGCCACTTAGGCAAAGAATATAAGCTCTGTCAGCCTCAGTTTCTTTGGTTAATAACTGGAAATAATGAGCTTCTTTTTCAGATGGGTGTTGTGCACATACTTGAAATAGTACACAAAAGGGATTTATTGTAACATTTAAAGACAATAGGTAGAAGGTGCTTATTAGTTTCCATTCCCTGCTGAAATCCCACCAAAATGACAAAGTATGGAATCTTTTAAAAAATATGCAAGCCTACATAAAGAAAAAAGAAAAGAAAACAATAGCAATAATGTTTTTGAACCTATGATTCATTATATAATAGACTGAAAATTTTTGATAAATCCTGATTTGTTTGGTCTAGTTCTAATTTCTCCTTAATTGCCAGGTGTGTTAGGATGGCCAGTGACCTGTGGTGGCTGACATCAGCTACGTTATTCTGTCCACTTGTGCTGACTTTTCTGGTGTGGGTGTTCTCTGATTGAGATTAACATGTATTACAAAGATATTCACACACTGTGATCACACACGTAGGTCTTTCCACACTCCTTTTCCTCGAACTCACTTCTCGGACTTCTAATCTTTCTCTTTCCAGCTTGCTGGCTCCAACTAGTCGAGGCATTTGTAGTATGCCCATGTCTCTCTCTCTCTATATATTCTTACTTCAGGCCACCTTCTTTCCATACATGGAAAATAGCCAGGTGCACTACACTAACCTCTAACTACTGGGAGATTTTCGCCCCTGTTCTGACACAGTCTCTGAGAAGGAATGTATTCTAGTTGCAGTCTAATTTTGTTTTGTGCCTATATACTGAGCCAGTCAAACTATGAAATAAACTCGGCCCTTTCTCTCCCGTGTTAGCTGATCATGTATGGTTGTCCCTATACTATAATACTTGTTGGCTGAGGAAGAAGAACTGGTGCTGGGTACGTCTGGTCCTAAGCCCACTTCCTAATACAGGGCCGAGTCATTTATCTTTTGCTTTATATCAAGCCAGGAGATGTCTTCCGGAAGGCATATAATTCTCAGCTGCAGCTGATATGTCTTGCTCCAGAAACCAAGTGGGCTACATTGTGATGCTTTTTCTAGGGCTGCCCATATACTCCATACAGCATTTGTTTCCAGCAGAGATTATGCTTCTACCACAACCCAGATATGCTGCAAAGTCCCTTCCCATTCTGGACTCCACCAAAACTGGCATCCTTTAATGTCCTCTGACATACATGGCAAAGGAATACTCCAAAGTATAGAAAATGTTGCCAGAGTCCAAAGAGACCTATATGTCTCCTTGTTAGTATTGGGAGGTGAGGCATGTCATGATGTGCCATGACCCACAGTATTGGACCCTGAGGATTTTACTGATGTGGCAAGTGTCTGAATCTTGTGAAGACCTTGCTAGGAATTGTACAGGATTCAAGATTTTATTTTACTTGCAAGCAAAAATTGTTATCCTGTAATAGTTTTGTGGATACTGGATGAAGACTTAAAGCCCCTGGATCAGAGATGAAGGATTGTGTTGCAGGCAGCACATGCATCATGTTTGCCTAAGTTTCCCCTGCCACCAAAACTTACTGGGGTGATGTGAAGGGACCTAGCTGAATGCTGCATACACAGTGGGTTTGCATCACAGTTGAAGCACCATGAGCTTAGTGAACTGAAATCTTTTAAAATGAGTAGTAAGCCTGCATGACCTATGTCCCAGAAAGACTCCATTATCATGCACAATAAACAAACCTACCCTTTGCTCTGGAGAGAGATACTGTGTTTTCCAAGTCTCATTGCTATTCAAACATTCTTGAAAAGATAGTCCAGAACAAATGCAGTCAATGCTTCTGCTTGTAAACATGCAGAAATGCCAGAGACCCATGGAGAATCGTCTCCCAAAAGACCTGCAATGTACTTGCTACTTCTTGTTCATCTAGTCTGATCTCTTTGGGGGAAAGTGTGAAGGAATCATTACCATATATATTTCCCATGGCATTGTAAGGTTGTTTTCCCCAGAGATCCAGTTTGTCTTTCAGTTAACAGATTACAAAAGAAAAAACTGAACAAAGTCTAGAAGTTTGGTAAAGCAATTATTGTTTTGTATTGAAGCAACAGCTCATCCCTTCCTGTTGTCTATTCTTAATTTCTTCTTTTTGTACAAATTAAACAAAATGATTATTGGCACTGTGCCTATCTCGCCCATACTGATATCTTGCTCTATGAGCCATTTCTATGGTTCCCTACAGGTATAGATCCCCTGGCTTTCACTATGACATTCTGCTTATTGTAATGATTGCACCCCCTTGTCTTCTGACTGTTGAACACTGGTGGCTGACATTTACATATTGGGGATCCTATCAACCCCACTGTTCAATTCAGCAAGCCCACCTGTGTAATAGGATCTCCTCCCATCATCCCTGATGTACATGGTACATAGTACAACCATCACTGAGCTTCTCAGTGACTCTAGGGTCACTTTCACCAGGGTACCCTTTGCTTTGATGAACAGAGGGTTTCTCTCTGGGTCCATCTGCAAAATATGGACATCATCTAGTCCGTCTAGCTTTATGTAGAATATCCAATCTCTGAGTCTATTGATTCTTCCTTCACCCATATGCCACAGTGGTTTTGTCACTCCTATATAATTTGCTGTGGGGATTAATTTTTCCAAGTTTCCAAAGACCATGCAAGCAATATTTTAGTATTATATCCAGGATCCTTTTCAGGGTATTATATCCTATGTTATGGAAGATTGCTCTTATATCAATAAAGTCCCCATTGTCTGATCTTATGCTCTGTACCCCAGAATCATCACCCTCAGGATCTGTCCCATACATACTTTCCTGACTCTTGCCTCTATGTAGAGGTTAGGCCCTTCAGCTCCTTCAACGTAAAATCCCTTTTCTCTCCTACCAGTCCCAGCAACTCACTAATGGGTTATGTTGTGATTTAATCCTTTTTCTTTTCTATTGGTCAGGAAAAGAAACAAAGCAAGAGCTTGCTCTTTTTCCAGGCAGAAGCCTTTGCATCGTCTTCAGACATGGGAAGAGTGTTAGTCTTTAAGACAAAGAAATGAACCACTTCTAAAGTTCCCAAGATTCAGAGGAATCTAGGGATGCAAGTTTGAGTGCATCAACTCAGATATCCCCATCCTCTTCTCATGGATGCACTAGTCCTACTACTTCTCTACTAAGGTTGACAATTCAACTCTGCTATGCTTATAATTAAGTCGTAGGTTGATTCTCAGGCATTTCCCCATAATTTTCAAACACTGTTAGTCCATTCCTTTCTACCGATATGCCATCTTAGTTCAACATCTATGAAACTTTTAACAGTCGCTGTACTACCATGACAGAAGCCTAAGAATGATGTAGTTCTCATTGCCAGATTATCTGCAGCTCGAAAATCTCAATTTCACAAGGGCCTTCTTTTTAGGTCATTCCTGATACCAATTGTCATGGCTTGGCTTCCAAGGGAACAGACTCAGAGATGGAGATTATTTGCATGTAGAATTTATTGGAGAGTGTTCTCAGGACCAATACTTATGGTTGAGTGAAGAAGCAGCATTTGACAAAAGTTCATCTATTAGTTGTTACAAAAAAGTCTTAGCTGAAACTGTGGAGAACCCTAAAACAAGGAATTAGTCTACAGAACTTTTCAGATGTTCAGGCGAATGAGGTAGACTTCTGTCCAGTCATTGGTGACATATTACCAACAGGAAGGGACCAACACCTTGGATGAGTCGGTTTCTTCAGACAACGGCAATCAATAGACTGAGCCTCAGCTGAAAACTATCAATTGCTGTCTCTTCCAGCATCTGTGGGAGTTTGCTTAAACTCTGTAAAAAATTCCTAAAAGGGAAAATTTGGGCAACATAACATCCACAATACCATAATTTAATTATATAATATAGCTTAAAAGTAAAACAAATGTTATAGAAATGAATTAATGGATAAAATCCAGTGTTCCTATGCGACTCCATATTTCCACTTTAGGCTGTGAATTCCATGTCCTCTGTCCACCAAGAGAACATCGCTCCTTAATGATTCTTCCTGCTCCAGCATCGCCACTATTCACTACTCTATCCCTAGTCTTTTTCGGCTAATTATTTTATAATTCCAGTGAGCATGCAAATAAATTCTGGTATCTTTGATCTTCTGTCAGTAATGGCAGAAAGAAAAAAGAAACAGAGAGATAAAGAGAGAGAAAGAAATAGAAAGACAAAATGAAAAACTCACATACATCCAACCATTTTCACATTTCTCTGCAAAATCGGAGCTATCTAAACTCTCTCCCTTTCCTCCTCCTTTCTCTTACCTACTCTAAAAATCGATGCCCCTCCATGATACTGAAATTGCTTCAATGAAGGTCTCTAAATACTAACCTATTGCCTATATGAATGGTTATTTGTCTTCACTTGTTTAAATTAACCTCGTTTAAAATAATTAACCACTCCCTTCCTTTTGAAATAATTTCTTCTCTCCAGTTAGTGATAGAACATCCTCCTGATTTTTCTTATATGGCAATGACTATTTTTGGAATGTACTTCTCTGGGTATTCCTCTTAGGATGGACCACTAAATGTTGAAATACCTCAGGCTTAGTCTTGACAATCTTCTTTTTGATATATTCATTCATTTTTTATGTATTATCTAATTATCTGGCTGTGGATATCTTCTCTATGCTTTTAACTCCCAAATCTCTCTGTCTGAATTACAAAACTGTTCTTTTTCTTCTTGGCAGCTCCACTTAAGTGTCTATATGCACCTAGAACTCAACATGATTAAAATAGAACTGTATTTTTTAAAGAAATATCATAAATTGCTTAAGCCAAAATCTAAGTATTATCCTTCCTTCCAATCTTTCTTTCACATCCCATATTGAACTAATTACAAAGCCCCAATGATTTTTCCTCCAAGTAAAAATCTGATATCTCCACATTTTTATCTATTTTCTCTATGACCTTCTTTGTTCAAGTCAAGAACATCTCTTGGAATAATTCAATGACCTTTCATCAGACTTTGTTCCTGAAATTTTGCTCCCTCTTGTAAATTATTCTACACACAAGAGTCAAGACCATTTTGGAATTGTAAATCAGACAATGCTTTTTCTCTGCTTAAAATCTTCTAATAGCATCTTCTTGCAATTAGAATAAAATATAAACTCATACCTTGGAACACACAGGTCTATATGATCAGGTGATGTCTATCATTGTCAGATCATCTTACATCTCACTACTCCATATTGGTGTCTTTCCAGTCAGAGCCACATGGGTCTGTGATCAGTTCTTAGATCATACTATGCTTGTTCTTTCCCAGGACCACTGCACTGACTGTACTATCTGTTTTAGATGACTTCTCAGTTTTCACCACTACTGGCTCGATCTTATAATTCAGTTTCTGTTTAACCACCCCATATAGGAAGCTATCTCATTATTCTTTGCCAAATCATGCCATTTATTTTCTGCATTGCTGCCATAAATACCTGATTTTTTCTTTATTCTTATTTTTATCACTGATTACCTCAGCTTGCTCTTAATCTGTTTACTGTTTCATTTTTACTGCTTTAAAATATTCCATACACATAATGAGTAGTAGGAATTTATTTCAGGAAAGAATAGAGAGAGGAAGGGAGGGAGCCCTAGCAGGAAAAAAGGAAAAGAAAGAAGAATAGTTTATTCACTAAATATTTTTCTGTTGAACTTAGTTGCAGTAAAAGACTAAAGTAAGGTATATATCATTGCAGTTATTGAAATATACTTGATTTTACTGCCTTAAATTTTTTTCCTAGAATTACCTTAAAGATTAGCAAAGAGGGACTATTTCTGGCAGTGAACACATTATTATATTATGTGTATAAATGTTACTATGCTCAGTGAAAGTATTGGATATAACATTGCATTAAAATACTTTTCAAGTTAAAGTATCTACATTGAATATGATTTCTTCAGTGTCATATTTCTGAGCTAAAGGAGGGTATTAAAATTTTTCTTTCTACTATTACATTGGCAAGTAAGTGTGCTTAACAAATATTTGCTTAAAAACTAAATGACTATCCAATTTTCCCAACTTTCACTCAATATTTTTAAGAAACTCACTATATAGGTTTAATCGTTTTTTGGCCAAATTTATATATGAAGTTTCTCTTCTAGTATAGTGGAATGAAACCCTACTAGACTGAAAGTCATATAGGTTAAAACTATGAAGTCTGGATACACACATACACAAAATTCCTGAGGTTTAACAGTTTTGGGAATAGAAAAAGGAACCAGAACACCAGGTATTTCCTGTTAGTACCACTTAAGCATTAGGGAAGACTGATCTTGCAAAAAAGTGCAGGATAACTGATATTCCTTTCAAAACTATGATATCTTTGTGTTGGCAAGAACCAGAATACAAAACCTAGGACAACAGCAGTTCCTTCAAAATGAGAAAGATATCTTAGGAAGAAAGGAATTAGAGAAGGTTACTCCAAAGTTTGTGTGTAAATTCTAGTCAAAGCTCTAGCTGAAATTTAACCACACAGTGGGGACAGAATAAAATCAGCTTTCAGCTGCAAACAAGATACAATTTCTAGTTTGAGACTAGACAAGTTAATTGCCTTCTAAAAGAAAAATGACAGCATCCACATGCTTTGGAGGAATGCAACAGAATCTATACTCTCAACAACATAACATTCACAATTTCAGGATGCAATCTGAATTACACAATATAAGATGATAGAAAAACAAGAAAATATGGCCAATTTCAAGTAAAAAGACAGCCAACAAAAGCCAGCCCTCAGGTGGCACAGATATTTGAATTATCAAACCAGGACTTTATAGAAACTATAATTATATCAACTGAAGTATAAAAGAGGAAAGTATATAATGAATGAAAAAGTATGAAACCACAAAAGAGAAGTAAAAAATACATTTTTAAAAAGAGAACAATTTAAAACTTCGAAATATAATATGCAAAATAAAAGTTAAAATTGACTACACAGGATTAATTGTGGAATGAAAATGACAAAGCAAAGAACAATAAACTAGAATAGAGAGTAGTAGAAGTTACCCAATCTGAGGAAGTGGAAAAAAAATAGAAAAAATTTGAACTTCAAAGCACTGGCAAGGAGGTCTGTTTAACAAATATTTGCTTGAAAACTAAATGACTATATAAGCATAAGTTATAAACATGTGTCCCTGAAAAGAGAGAGAAAAAAGGGAAGAAAAATAGTCAAATATATAATTGTCTGAACATCTCCATTTGGGGGAAAAGCAAAATTTTTCAAATGTGTGAAGTTTGAAGAAACCAAGAATAATAAATATGAGTGAAAATATGCAGGCATATCATAATAAAACTGAAGGAAAAATTTTTTAAAAACTTAAAAAGCAACCAGAGAGAAACAGTACATTATCTACAGTTAAATATCAACCTAAATGACTGTGAACATTTCATCAGAACCAAAGGACAACAGATTTATTGGTCAAGTAGAAATATAATCCAGCATCTTTCAAAGAGTAGAACATAAAGGACAGCCTCATAGTTCAGAACCAACTAATGTTAATTGTCTGCATCTGCTATTTTTCTCTCTAATTTTTATCATCTATTTAGAAGTTCTTGTTTGTGTGGAAACCAAACAGAAGAACGAATATGAAATATGTCAGTCAAGAAGACAACTTATTATTTTTTTTAATGAGAAGGCAATCAGAATGTATTTGTGAAGTTTGTTCATGATCTTAATTAGAGTGTTTGCTACCAAGAACATTATCATAACATGACATGATGAGGAGAACTTTAAGACCAATGGCACAATGTTGTTTATAGATTTCAGAATTCTGTGGCTGAACAAGTATAGGTTCTTTGGGAAGGTGTGAGTGTGACTGTGCCCATAGTTTCCGTCGTCTCCATTGATATGTCTGATCAAGATACATTATGTACATTTATCATACTAAATGGGTGGATATTCCCTTTGTGATAAATAAAAGCAGCAACTACTAGACTGGTTTTCTTCACTTGGAGATAGATAGAAGGTAGGTAGATGGAATAGATAGTTATATCGCTAGGTATAAATAGAGGTTAGACAGATGATAAAGATAGGTAGATGGATGATAGATTATAAGTAAGTAGATAGGTCAATAGAAATATATTAATAGAAAGACAAATAAGAGTGACATATAGCAAAGGGTTGTTCTTCTCTCAATTCCTTTCTACAAAGGCTTTTATCAAGTGCTTACCCAAGGAGATATTCAAAGGACTTCTGGGTTTGATTGCTTAAGTTATAGGCAATTATGTGGTTGTCTAGGTAATTAAAGTGGTAAACAGACTAAAGTATGCACTGAGTTTACATACTTTTCAGTGGATTTTTAAGCAACCTACCAACAGATTCTGGTGTAAAAGTATGGTATCTGTGGTAGACTTGGTGCAGACCCAGATAACAAGACCAACACTATGTGTCCTGGCATGTGTGTGTGTGTCAAAATGTATCAGTTATTATTTGCTGCCTTAAAAATCATCCCAAAACTAAATTACTTAAATAATAGACATCACAATTTGGTTTGGGTTCACTTGGGTTTTTCTTCTGTTAGTATTTCCTGGGGTCATTTATGTGACTATAGTCTACTGGCAGCTCTATTATAGATTGGCAGACTTGGGAAGACTCACGTGTACATGGTTTCATCTTCTAGCACTGTAGCCCAAACTTCTGCACACAACAGCACCAGGTTTTAAGAAGAAGAGAGAAAGGTTACAAGGTTTTGGAGGCTTGAGCTTAGGACTCCTATAACATTACTTTCATTGAATCTTACTTGTCTAAGCAAGTCACAAAATCATCCTAGACCTAGAGGGTAGAGGAATACAAACCATCTTTGAAAAATAGAAGTGGCAGGATGGGTCATGTGTATGTTAATGGAATTTTTTAATTCATCCTTACAATTTACTACATGTAGAAATTCTCATTTTTTACAACCTTGGCTGCTCTGGGATCTCCATATTTCTATTTATCTTATGATATGAGCTTTCAATTAAATTATATTTACCTGGTCAACAGTGCTCAAATGTACTGCAGGTTCAAATTCCCTTCTGCAACCAAAGGATTCCCACTTCCAGTCAAATTCTAGACCAAAAGTGATTTGTCCTGTAAGAAAAATATATTCCTGGCAAAGACCTTCCAAGTCACAGTTGATTTAAACATCTCTTTGTCTTGGTTTTGGCTGGATGCTCCTCTTTTATTGTATCATTTACTCTTTTCCATTAGGTTCACTCCATGCCCCACACGGATCTCTACCTCCTAACAACTGTGGAGACAACTTGTTTAAAGGCTCATACATATATTGCAAAGAATTTTAAATTTCCTGTTCAACAATTTTTCAAATATCATTTTCTGAAGGACAAATAATTGACTGGTCATGTTTTATAGCACAACTAGTTATTTTTACTAAGCAGTAGTGGATATTGTCAGTACTCTATTCAGATCCCTTGGATCTCTTTTAGAGTTTTCACTTGATTTTGCTTCTAATGGCCTGTACTGATGACTCATCTTAGAGGAACGTCCTTGTTTTCCACACAGTAACTCCCTTTGGGTTCTCAGATTTGTTCCAGTATGTGTGTGTTGGTGGGAGGGGAGCCGGGCTGGGGTAGGGGTTCTTCACAAGCAAAACACCAAGCAATTCTTGAGCACAAGCAGGGTGTCCAAGAGCTCAGATCTGAGACTATCTGCCCAGAGAAAGTACCAGATTCCCCAGGTTAAGTGCCCCATCCTACAAGACTTCCCTTCGCCCCGTACACCAGACACCAGCTGCAAGCCCCAGGCTGTTTCCTGTGCTTCTGAACAGCTACAGAGTGGTGGTTCCCACGACCTCCCCCTTAGGTTTGAAACATTTGCTAGAGTGGCTCACAAAACTCAGGAAAACATGTTTATTAGTTTAATGAAGGGTATCATATAGGATAAAGTTAACAGCCAGATGAAGAGATACAGAAGGGCAAGTTATGAAATAAAGGAGCTTCTATCCTTGCAGAGCTTGGGGCCTGGCTCAGTGGCACGGGGAGGCATTCTGTTTCACCAAGCTTGGAAGCTCTCTCCACAGAGAAGCAGGATGACAAAAGACAGCAATAAACTCTTCTCATGAATTTTTGTGGGGCTTCATTGCATAGTCATGATTGACTAAATCATTGGCCATTGGCTGATTCAACCTCCAGCCCCCACCTTTAGGTGGCATCCAAAAGTCTCTCATTAACATGACATGACAACCCTTCTCACCTTTAAGGGTCTGAAGTGTTTTCAGGAACTGTGGATGAAGTCCATATATCCCTGGGAAATATACATTTGGTCATCTGAATGACCAAATATGTATTTCTTATAACTCATTATATCACAGTTCTCAAGAAAAAGGGGCTGCTTTTTCTGTATTCACAATGAGCTGGGAATGCCTGGGAGTTTAGATCCCTAGGGCAGCTCTTAGTAAATAATTTCATGACATGAAAGCTTATCTTCTTTACCTGTAGAAGCAACAACTCTGAGGTGGATCTTACATACCGTATCCCCCTGTGGATTAGGCTGAATAAAGTTTTGCAGGACTTTGCCTAAAACCAACTCTTGCTTTACGTCCTTTCCTTTTCTGCTTGGCACCCCCCACTCTCTTACCTATTTCTCCTGGGAACATATGCCCTAAGAGATCATGTTGCAGTTACCCTGGGTTTTTGAGTAATAAGATTTCAGACAAGAAACAAAGGTCTACCTACTTTTCTGAGCTTGAAAAGTTTACTCTCCTCAGTTTCATCACTGCTTGTCACTTTACCAGCTATGTTAATATTAGCCTGGTGATACCTAGTGTTACTTTCTTTACATCTGTTCTGTATGGTGGATTGAGTTAAATTTTATGATCTGGGCAAGCTTATACAGCAAAATGTAATTTTTTTTTAATATCATGTTAAAGAGCCTTTACATAATACTTTACATAATACAAAAACACTCAAGAGTTACTTCCAGTATCGCACAAAGATTTTGTTACACCATATAAAATGTCCACTAAATTTTGTGTTACCTCAGCACACAGAAAGTAAAGTGAATGAGATAACCATCAGGAGTATTTCAAATACATGAAAAAATCCTTCAACATGAAATATACAATTAAACTCAGAATTTCCTAAGTCTGCCTTTTCTAGGTCTTCAAGAAAATGTAACCAAGTTGCTTACATAATCTAACAGATTTACTTTTTACACATTTATTCTATAACATTTGGTGATTATCGTGGACAAAGCACAGGTACAAGTCAGCCAAAATATGCTGTATCAGTGCATAGGTGGTCCAGTGTCAGTATTCCAGAATATTTCTGGACAACTGCTGATAGGCTGTCAAACATTATTAATTGAAAACTAATAGATATTCTTAGTTCTCTGTTAATCACATCAGTTTCTTGGCTGGTCATTAATATAAAAGCATGATTGAGTGCCTAGTTAGTGCTGAGTATTATGAAAACATTGCAAGTTTTGGGGAGAAAAGAGGCCATTACTGCCTTTTTGCTAAAATATGCAATTAATTTAACTGTAAAATTAATAATATATGAAACAACAATAAACAATCCAAATGAGGGTTCTGTAAAGCCTTTAATTTCTTCTGTATGAATACTAAGTGTAAGAGCTCATACAGGAGAAAGGCAATGAGGGCCAAATTAGGGAAGCATTTATTTGGAATTAGAAACGCGTAATACATTGAGGGTCCCCAGGACCAAAACCTCAGATTTGATGATTCTCTGGAAGGACTCATAGAACTCAAAAAATTTGTTATATTGATGTTTATAGGTTATTACACTAAAGGATACAGATGAAAATCCGTGATGGGAAAGGCAGGTGGGTGAAATCCTGGAGAACCCAGGTGGCCCCTGCCAGTGAGAGTGCTTAGTTACCCCAGAAAAAAATGTGTGACAACATGTGTGAAATGCTGCCAGTCAGAAAAGCTACACCATGCCTCAGTGTCCAGGGATTTTATTGGAGTTTAGTCATCTAAGCCTTTCCCGGTACCTGATCTCAGCTGCTTAGACTAGAAATCACATTGTTGGAATAAACTTGTATAGTTAAAATTTGTCTGCATGGTCCAAGGCCTCCAGTATACAAAAATAATCTTACTACCAGGCAGAGTATTCTACAGGCTCAGAGGTTCTCTCTCAGGAGCTGGCCTGGCATTTCTTTGGAATGTCCAGGATTTGAGCAATCCAGACCTGCTGAGTTACTGCTTTCCTGCCAAAGTAGCTTGGAAAGAAAAGTTCACAAATCAAAGCACAATTTCAATTTAAAATATTTAATTCAACAGCTAAGTTATTACATATTCCACTATTGAGTGCATATCCAACAGCAGTCTTCATTTCCTAAAAAAGAAAAATTATTGTAGAAATAAGTTAAATGGGTAGATGACTGTGTCTTTTGGTTGAGGAGTAAGGTTGGGAAACCAGTTGGTGTTTTTTCTTATTTGTATGTGATAAAAATTCTTGGGGTAAATTTAAACGTTTTCATTATGTCACTTCTATGCCACTTACTGTATCTCATCAAATCTTGTTTTCAATATTTAGTGCTTTTTGGAGGATGAATATTTGTGCTTAGCAAGTTGACATGTTGTAAGTGATGAAAATTAAAAGCGTGGGGTACATGAAGTAAGCTCATTTGGCTTCAAAATGTGCCACTCTCAGCTAAACCCTAAATCTTTATTTTCTGTTCTTCAAAAATGCACTACAAATGCTATTTGACACAGAAAAGACGGTCTAATTCTGGAAGGAGAAATAGAGTAAGAAGGTCCTAGTATCATTAGGGAAGGTATATATTTTATAACTCCACACATTAGAAACGGATTCTGAATTAATTATGAAGACTTTAAGAAGGAAAAAAAAACAATTGAATATAGCAATTTTAATGGCCATATTTAGGTTAATATAACTCAGCAAGCTTGTAATCAAAAATAAGAAAAGAAATGACAATGTTAAGCATCTGGTATGCATTTGATAACTGAAAAACAAATGACCATGTAAGTTTGCAGCATTTGTAAGAAAATAATGCATTCCCCAGTGTGAAATAATAACCACACCTGTTAGTTGAGAAAATATGGAAAGGCTTCTACATATTTAAAGGCTATATTTGTTGCAAATATATTCACTGCTTAGTAGATAATATGTTTCAATATGTACTTGAAGGTACATGAACATGCCGCTTTATTTCCACCGCCTCCCCGGAGTCTAAAAACCAAAGCATGGAACTACTGCTCTTGACTAATCTACCTAAAATAACATTTTTCATCAGTTATTTTACAAACTTCAGTGGAACACTATTCCCTATGCATCATGTCTTTAATTGAATTAAGTACTTTACTGCCCCATAAACATGCAAAATCGAATACTCACTTCATAGCTTACATTATGCTTTACTTCCATCTGGTATTTATTCTCTTCTCTATAAATTCACACATTAACTAATAGTCAAAATGCAAGTCAAGACCTATCACCTTCAAGATGCCCTACTGGACTTTTCTGTTTTCCACTGATATTTCTTTAATGTGTATTCTTATAAGGCTAGAGTTTTTACCACGTGATTTAATAATTAGACATTATCTTTTAAATAAATTATTCACTGTTGTCTCACAATTTAGTCTTCTCTAAAAATCTAAAGCATGTTTCAATGTCTCTAACTGTCAGTTCTATTTATGCCTTCCTTCCTTTAGTAACCATTTATTCCCAGTACAGACACTAACACTATCATACTACCACCTATGAGGACATTCTCAGTGGCTTTTTTCTATAAGTATTGAGTTTTTCTACTTCTCCCACATATCTTCTTGTCTAGAATTCTCTTACTTTGGAGTCTACTATTCCTAGAGGAAATGTACCTGTTTTGCCCTCTACAATAATAATCCTGTTCTCACTCATTGATCTCCTATCATGTATCTTGTCTGTATTTTCCATTTACAACTAGATTTTATTGCATTCAATAATTCTGCATCTTTTAACATACAAATTCCATTTCCCTAACTATAGTAGGGTAAGTCACAGGATTACAGAATGTGTTCTTTGCTTTTAAATATTGCCTGTCACATCTAGCAGAGTTATGTAAGGGAAGAGGGCACTAAGATGTTAGTCAGTAATGAGGCTGATGGACAGACACAGTTAAGCACAGTGTTGAGGATTACATTTCATAATATATCTGGTCAAACTCCACATCTTTCATTAAGGATAAAAGTTAACATCATTATCTTTTTAATCCATCGAATGAGGCCCCACCAAAGAAACTATCTAATTTCTTGTGAGGCATATGTTCATTATCATCTATGGTAAAAATGAGCAGTAAAATGTGTAATTCTTTCAGATAATCATTCTTTTTCAACATTCTCAGCAACATTTTCTCAGGAATACTAACATAAGGCAAAGAATAACTTTTTTTGTAGAACAACTTTTGCTTTTTCTATGATAATATACCAGCCCTTCCGACCTGGAAGCTGGTCTGGAGCCGAGCAGCTAATGACCTCTCCAGCCAGGAGTGCCTGCCTCAGATGGCTATGATGTGAAATCTCTGGTGAAGAGAAACTGTGCTTGCTAGCCTTGTCATGGTTCTTGATTTTTTCTGTGTCTTTTTCACACACCAAGATGGTTTGTCAGTACGTTGCCATTGTGTGTAAGGAGGCATCTCATTACTGGTCTGCATGGAGACGAGAAGGAAGTGAGGGAGGCTGACATGGTTTGCATTAATTCCATAGCTATCTGTTGTTCTTGCAGCCATCCAAGCACGTAATAACGTAAGTAGAGTTTCAGTGAGTTAGAAGCTTCAGCCCCTTGTAATGTTTTGGCAAGCTGATTTCCTATTATAGCGCAGTCAGTACCTTTGTGTAAAACCTTGACAAAGAGCAATGTGCCCACAGACCTTTGTTTTCTCCTGCCATTCGGGGCCACTAGGACACTAAGCAGTGTGCATACTCGGGAGAAGAGGTCATTGATTGCACTTTTGAAGCCAGGAGTTAACCCTCTAGTCATTTAAATTTCAGGTACTAGTTGATTCTTCTTCCAACCAGAAATTTGATCCAACAAGAAACTAAGTAGAGTAGATATCAGAAAGAGGCTTAGTCATTTCTACAAAGAATGCTAATGAGTCAGCAGAAGTAACCAAAACTTCTCTCACAGCAGGTATATGGCAGGTGTTCAAAAATCATTGGCTGATGGAAATTTGAGACTCAGCGGCATAACGTGGAAATGGTAGTCTTTTCCACTCAAAGAACAGGGTGGGCATGCACAGAGTTTAACAACAGTGACCGCAAAAGAAGTTTGTCTCTCAAGTGGTAGTGCATTGCTCAGCATGTAAACAAATTATTTTTTAAATTTTGAAAATTGAAATTTACCCTGTTCTACTGTGGTATAATCTGTTATTATTGGGAAATAAAAATAAGAGGAATTACATTTGGAAATCAAAGGTAAACTTTGAAAATGAAAATTTTGCTAAATAGAAAGATCTAAAGAAGTAGGGTCCAAATGATATTGTATCTAGACGTAATAACAATGTATGGTATTTGTATGGTCTCCTTTTATCAAAGAACCTCAAAATATTCATCAAATGAGAGTTAACACTGATTAATGAACCCATCTGGCTATTTCCTCTCTCTTGCTCTAAAAATTGAGCAGCAGTTTCTCTGTTAGGGCCATTTTTAATTGCATTTATTACACTAATTAAACTTTCCTTGTGCTTTAATTAAGTGCACAAATGTTGGGGCACAGCATCCATATACCCCAGAATGGGAAATTATCACCTTCAAACTGAAAGAATAAACTTGAGATACTAGCACTTTGAAGAAGAAAGAATTGAGTAAAGTTCTGAAAGGAGGAAGAAGTATTTGGGGAAACCTAATATTTCAGACCCACATACATAATGAAAGATTTCAAAAGTATGCATCCATCAAGAAATATTTATTAAGGGTTTTTATGTGCAAAGCACTATGATGAAGAAAGTAAGGGTGACAGATAAGCAGAGTTCACACTGAAGCCCAACTGTTAGGGGAAGAAATGCTAATTTCATTATTGTATTTCCGTCCCCAACCTCATCCCCAAAATATATGAGGCAGAATATGAGCTAATGTGATCAAATAAAACAAATGAAGAAATGAAGACCTCTTGGGGCACAATGAGCTAATTTAAAAATATTTAAACCCTCTAGAGCCAGAAGGGAGAATATATGATAAGCATGAAAGAGTTGGAATCAACATTTCTAAGTCTGGATGTTTTATGAGTATTTAATTGAATTATCCTTTTATGGTTATGTTGGGGCACATTTATCAAGATCTCAGCAATTACTGGTTATTGTAAGCTTAGCCAGTGATAATGTGCAAAAAATAGCTGTCCTTGGTCTTGAACTTTGCAGGAAATCCAAGAGCTAGAGCCCCCTATTCAACCGACATATTGTAGTTACAGTCACAGGCTGCTTTAACACTGGAAAGCTTTGCCACAGTAATCGTCCTAGGCTCCCTATCCCCTAGCTCTCCCATGGACCAGCAGCATAAGAATTTCCTGGTAGCTTATTAGAAATGCAAAATCTATGGTCCCAGCCAAGACCTACTTCATCGGTATCTGCATTTTAATAAGATCCCCAGATGATTTATACACTAGTGATTACACTCCACAACCATCACTTGCTCTTCTCCATGGGAGGTGGAAGAACTGTCTGATTTGAAAATGTAGGAGAAAATCTGAGAGATTCTTGGCTCAATACTTTCAGATTGTCCTTTTGGTTCCCCTGCCTGTGGAAAGGGTGCTTTCTGATCTGTATTTCACCATGATGTCAACTTCTTGAGGGAGGTTCCTGCTGAAAAGTTCTGTGATTAATCACCTCTGTCTGCACTGGACAGTGTAAGTAAAGTACTAAGTTAACTTATTAGGAAACCAGTGGGTGACATACCTAATCCAACTGCTTCCATCAGCTTTGTGAACTAAAGTTGATAGTTTTATTCTATCTGTCTGATTGTTGGAGAACAACAGTAGCTTTTAGGACAGATAGTTGCAGAGTACAGTTGATTTTCCTCTGAAATGTCTCTAACTCACCCCCTCCTCTACAATTCTGTTCTACCTTGGCTCACAGACTTTCACAGTATGGGATATTTCAACCACTTCCCACCCCTATTCTCCCTCGTCTCTGGTTTCTCATTACCAGTATTTTCATATTTTTCTTTCTAAAATATGGAACTTATTTGACATTTTGGTTTTAATTACTTTTCTTTCTTTGGCTTGCAGCAGAAGTTTCTATTTTAAGATGAATTTCAAAACCTTAAAGTTACTTGATCCATCTTACTTTCTCAGCTCTTCTCTGATCATAGTGCCAAATGTATTTTATTCTCTAGATATACAGGACTTTTTGTGCCCCCCCAATAAAGTATGAATAACATTCAAACCCTACACCCTTGCTTTTGTTGTAATGATCTGCATACCATTCTTTATTATTAAGATTAATCTCAAAAGTCACATCCAGCTTCCTGGTTTGCCTGTGTTTCCTTAGCATTTTTTTAGCCTGTTTCCTTTCCTTAGGTTAAATACAATGCTACATGCAAAATACTTAGCAGAGCGCTTGCTCCTAACACTTGATGAAGGTTAGTTTCCTTGTCTTATGTAGGTGTTTATTTGTGCTTTTAGGATGTGAGAGACCTAATGATAAGTTATATGACTTTTTTCAATTTTATATTATAAGGTCTTGCATATGAATGAATAGAAGCATGCTTATATGAATACATGAATGTATGAATGAATGAGTGCAATAGGCTAGTGTATTTGTTTTTTTCTCTTACAGGATGCACCATGAGTGAGTCTCTGTGTCAGTAGATATAAACAAATGCCAGTCCCTCATTCCACAAGTTGATCATCTGTGCAATGATCAGGCCACAGAGAACTGCAGGTTCTCCAGTCTGCCTCTTCCCCCAACCAGTAGCAGCATGTGGAGCTCACATTTCAGCAGTTCTCCTTCATTGAGCAGACAGTCCAGATGAGAATGTATTTAAAGTAGCTGGTTATAATTTACATTTGTCCAAATAAAAATATATGCATTATAAAAAGTAAAATTAAATGATCATCAACTGAATTAGCTAATTCATTATTGTTGAGCTTATTGTTTTAATCATATCAGTGAAAATTAGCAAAAACATTACTTTGTACAGAAATCAATATATTCATTTTGACCATAATGTATGCATATATTCAGATTGATGTCATTTAAATAAAGGGAGGGTGTAATGAGGGTTAACTTTTGCTTCAGACTTAGAAACCATAGATTTTAGGGCTCAATCCTCTCCTTTCACAGGTGAGGAGACTTAAGTCCAAAGAACAGGTTGGTCATGGTCAGTCCTGAATTCTGACATGGCTTCCAGAGGATAAGACTTTGTGCTTACATATAAACATATGCACATGGTCTAATAGAAAAGGATATTTCTGTAGTATTCGCTAGTGAACACCAGAAACACATGTTAGTGTGGTATTAGAGAAGAAATCAAGTACCTTTCTAGAAGAATTAATAATGAATGGGATTAGACAATTTGGATTTTTGACTCTGGAATTTTGGGTCAGTACTTGCACAATGATTTAATTAATGGAGAAGTTATTTTACTCATACTTTTCATTTTTCTTAAATATGGTCTTCCTCATATTGCCTCTGTCTTTTACTATCAGATATATAATTCAAGCTTTACCTCCTTTTAGACCTTCTTAATTATCTATTCCTTATTAAATTTCTCCTCTCCTACAGTTTTATAGGAAAAATATGGAAAACAAATAGCTTTCATGTTCACTTAACAAGTGTTTACTGAACAATCACTATGAGCAAGGTGTTTTAAAGGGACTATAGAAACCAGGGTTCTGTGCTGAGAAGTATTTTTAATTGATTAATGTGTTACCTTGGCCTTTGAACTTCTTTTAAAGAAGCATATCTTTTCTATTGCCACAATAACTAACAAAGAGATGAGACTAGTTGGAAATCTGATTAATTCTGTCTGTCCTGTCTACAGCCTTTTAAATACTAGTACTTCCATGAATCTCACCATGGAGGCCAATTAAATGTCAGTGATAAATTATACCTCTTTTTTATTTTTATTTTTTCCAGAAATAAACTCCCACTTAATCTCCCAACCTCTGTTGTCTACTCTGGATTCCACTGTCCCTAGACCTTGACTTCATACTGAGCTTTTGACATCTGCTGCTTCTTTTCTCTCTCAGTTTGATAAAAAAATGTGTTCTTCCATTTTTTGTTTTACTGATTGCATTTACTCCACTGGGTTCTTTATGCTTCCCAAGTCTTCTTACTGATTTATTTAGGAATATTTCCCTTTGCAAAACCTAATCTGCAGAACCCTCATTCACTTGGTTATCTTTGACTGGTAATATTGTACCAATTTCTACCTTCAGAACCAAGATAAAAGAAATACAGAAATAGTAATGGAGGAGGATCAAGAAATGGAAATGTTTGGAAGTTCCTATATTTTTTAAATCTGAACATTTTAGAAAGGAAAATATCATCAGCAAGTACCAGAATAAGATATATGGAGAATGCTAGGACAAATAATCTAATTACATGGTATATATTTATGAAGGACTTAGTAGTTAATGTTGAAAATGTGGACTGGAGCCAAATGACAAAAGCTTGGTGATTCTTTGTGTACCCTCTAAAAATATGCTAAATTCTTTGTTTCCTTGGGGGCATTTCCATTTCTGAGTTCATCCATTATCTTAAATTTTCAAGCTGGCTTTATGGACCTTGAAGAAGAAATTCTAAAGATTTTGAATTATTTGGAATGTGGTTTGCTAATGTTTTTTTCCCTGTTTTTGCTTATAAGAGGGTTAAGATAGTTATTGCCCTGATTCACTGCCTCATACTCCTTTTTTGTTTTCAGAATGGTATTTAATAGCTACAATGCAATCAATGTTGCTTAACCCATACTGGCAATGTTGCAAACTACCTCTTTTTTAAATAATACAGTAACCAAGTTAAATAATAAATAATAGCCCAGAGAGAGGACGAAAATGAACTTTGTGTACAAAGAAGGAAAAATTGGCCTCTCTAATTAATTTGAAGGAAGTTAGGAGTATATGAGGTAGAAGTCCAGGAAGATCATATATCATGAGAATAACTGCTCTCTGTTTTCAAGCTTTCTGGGATAATCCTCATTTTATGAAGGCAGTTTTGAAATGCCACCATGAGATGATGAGCTTTTCAGGGACTATAAGAATTTGCCAGGAAAGCAACACTGTATTATGCCATAGTAAAGGAATTGGGCCTCAATTTTAATTCTGAAATTTGAGTATAGAATTAATTTTGCAAAAGATATCGATTATTTTTACTGACTTTCAAATTATGGAAGTTCTTTAATACATTTAGGACCAAACAAAAGATCTGATAAAAATACCATTGATCCTTTAACAACACAGGTTTGTGTGGGTCCACTTATACAAGGATTTTTTTTCAATAAATATATTGGAAATTTTTTTTGATATTTGCAACAATTTGAAAAAATATTTTCATTTCCTTAGCTTAATAATACGGTATATAATAAATAACATACAAAAATATGTTAATCTAATGTTTATGCTATTTGTAAGACTTCTGGTCAACAATCAGATATTAGTAGTTAAGCTTTGGGAAGTCAAAGTTATACACAGACATTCAGCTGCATTGGGGTCAATGCCCCTAACACCTGTATTATTCAAGGGTCGGCTGTATTAAAAATATGGACCATAGAATCAACAATATTGTTCCAAACAATGCACAACTGTGGAAAATTATTGTCAGGATTCTTACCTGATCAGGCTGTCCCATTAACCTGTTATATCTGCACATTCCAATTTCTGTGGTATGAACTCTTTTCATTTTGGGGCAGTTAAGTCCAAATGCAGGCTACTCTGGGATAAATCCCCAATAAGTGATACTTGCTCTTTTACTCCTTGAGCCCTTTCCCCATTCATATTACTTCTTTTGATGACCATCTCTACTGAGCTTTGAGTGATCATTATTTTTTTTTCATATTACTCTCTCTGTTGGAAGTTCCCCAACTGTTTTATGCATAATGATTATTCAATGTCTCTTCATCTAAGGAAAAATCAGCCAGAGACAATACAGAGTTCAAGTCAGTAAGTGATGAGGATATGAAACTCTGAGAATAGAAGCAGGAATTTTGACCATAGGATCATGAATTTTTAAAGTAGGTATTGGTCAAAGAGTGTTGAATAGCTATTGAACACACACATGGGAGATACATTTACATCTGTGCTATGGTTGGCTAGGTAAAAGGTTTACATGTATTTCTAAGTCCTGCCTCTTGATTTATCAAAACATTGGTCAAAGAGCTGAGCAATTCAAAGTATCATCTGTGTAACACTTTAAATATAAGTAAAATGCATGGTTTTCTCTCATCTTTACCAAAGACAAACTCTCTGGAGTATTTGATCACCCTCGTATTGTCTTTTCCATTCAGGTTAGACTCTAAAAACAAAAAGGAAGAAGAAAAGTCTAATATTCACAATCCCCAAGGTACAAATGTAAGTCCTGACAGATAATGCTTAGTTTAAGCTACATATAATTTAGCCACTAAACTTGCATACTTAATTTCAAAGTGTCCTAGAGAAGACTATATTTGACTCAGAGAGGCATGTGCTAACTCCTGCTGCAATGTAGGTGAAGGAATGAACAATTTCTTTGTCTTGTATAGTGGTGCTTATGCTTGTTTTCATTTCAAAGAAAGAGTGAAAGTTTCCACACCCATTTTTACGTCCTGGAGATCAAGATTATGCCACATATCCAGGTCCTCAGGCAGAAAATTTCACATAATAAGCATGAACTATGTTAACTGAATTAGGGAATGAATGAATGAATGAAGTACATAGTTCTAGGTCTCAATTGACTATGTTATCTACTTCAGGGATTGTTGGGAGCAGCAAAGAGACCCACAAGGTCTCTCATTCTCCCCTGTTAGTCTCATCACTCCCCTCGTTCCAATCGTGCTATCTTTGGGTAAGGATCATCTTTGAAGATCACTGAGTTTTATCATGTTAAAGCACTTTGAAAATCATAAGCACTTTCAAGGATGTAAATGATTATTACTAGTTTAGAAAGCTTGAAGGAGGATCAATGAGGTTTAAACATACGGAAAGAAGGCGGGCATATATTGTAATCACAAGGGGAAATACCTGGAAAAAATCATGTGGAGGTGAAATAAGTCTGCAGGTATTCAAAAATTATGAAAGGGGTTTCTTACTTGGTGCTTAGGTGGATGATGTTGTAGGGAGAGTGAAAATTATGGGAGATCTTGCTTTTCTTTTTCTTACCTATCTGCTCCTGCAACCATTCCACTACAAATCTATCTATGAAATGCAGCCTAGTCAGATATACAGGAGGCCAGTTTCTGTACCATTGGTTAGAACATGGGTTCACTATTACTTAGGAAGGCAATTGCTCTGAATCCTTTATCAACCCTGGTTATTCAATCCAGCTCTATTCAGAAAAAGAAGTGCAAAAGAGAAATAGTGGAATTTCCATCTTTGAATAGGTGTTTTGTCAAAGGCCCAAACTGATGGCAGAACAGTTATAATGATTTTCCAAATCTACTCTGGGCTTTTCCATTAGTATTCATTTTCTTCTCATATAAATGGCTACCAATACAAATAGAAGTAGTTGAAAAGTCTCCCCAAACAGGAAAATTCTGCCTGAATCCTGAACATATAACCTTCCATAATTTATTTTAGAATAAAGGAAGGAAAGCTACAAAGTGTCCATATATATCCTGCATGGAAGGGAGATTTCTCTGTAACACAATGACCACTAGTATTTTCTGAAAGAAATTTAATTTGCTATTAATAAAAGAGACCAGAAAGAGGAGTGTGTGCATGTGCATATCTTTAAGTATGTGTGTGTGTGTGGCAAGCAAGCAATGAGAGAAAAAAGCAGATATCAGTTGCTGAAATCTTGTGATTTTTTAGAAAGTAGAGAAAATACCTCTAAGACAAAAATCACACACTCATTATTTGCTGCAACCCCCTTGTCCAGTGCAATAAACAAACAGGCATTTAACAAATATACAGGGCAGTTTAGCTTAGCAGAAGAAATGTCATGAGAATGCCAGGAGGATATCTAGTTGAGATCTTGGGTCAATTATTAAATCTGTCTGATCTTCAGTTTCCTTATCTATGAAATCATTATACAAGTATGTACACTGTCATCTGTTTTAAAAGGTTATTTTTTTCAAGTTCAAGTGAGATATCACATAAAACATCTGTAAATTGATAAAAGATATTCAATCTTTTAATATTATTATTATCTGGACATACCACTCACAAAAATATCACATAGAGCTGGTCGTTGAAGGTCACAGTGTCAGAGAGAGAGCAGTTTGACAAAAGCTGCAGGAGCCCTTAGGTAGTTGTGGTGGGAGCCAACAAGATGACCTCTAGTGGCCCCTGCTTCCTGGTGTTTGTGGCTTCATGAAGGCCCATCCCGCACTGCACTAGGGCTGGTCTCTGTGACCTATAATAGTTGAAGTGATGGTATGTCACTTCTGAGGTTAGGTTAGAAAAGATGATGCAAGAAGGGAAAGTTGTTTATATAAATGATAACAACCAGCACTTGCTGAGGCCATACTTGTGTCTGTCCTTGTGCTAAGCACTTCACAGGTATTGCCTCATTAAATCCTCACATCAACCTGTATGGAAAAAGTGAGACTGACATTAAGTTCCTTCTCTAGTAATGCCTGTTCATCTGCTGAAGAGGTAGTTTCAGGGTATAGTATCTCGTCTCTTTAGTTCCTCCAGATATTTTTATCTCCACTGGTGTGGAAAAAGCAAAAGTAACCCTCCAAATCATATAACATGAATGCAAGAATTGTGCTGCTTTTAATAAGAGGTCTTTTTGTACCAATGGAAATATGACAGTATCATAAAGTCACAGCTGTTTGAGACAGACTTTGAGCTTCCCAGAGAATGCCTTAATTAGGATAATTCTAGGTTGGAAAAAGAGAACACAACAACAATGCTGTGTGTTTTGGAATAGAGACACAAATACACACATGTGAATATACACATACATTTGCCTTTCTCCTTTCCTTTGGGAGAGGAAGGGTGTGTCTAAGTGTGTGTGAACAGAGGGAGATTTATTGTGTAGACAGTGCATAGTTCATACTTCAAAATGTAGTGTTCCAGAAGGTGCCTCTTCAAACTTCATTTCTCAATTAAATGGGGATAGGAGAATTATGGGCATTAATCCTCTTTGAGCTGAGAAAGGGATTAAAACAAAAACATTTTTCACCTTGTCAGTAACCCTAGGAATCCATGAGACCTGAGCTGCTCAGATCAAATTTATTTTGAGAGCTCACTGAAGTATTTAAGCTTCCCTTGATTAGATGGTATAATGATCAGACAGAGAAGTACAATGAGCTAAACTTTGCTGAGGGCTTGGTGATAATACCAACATGGCTTATTCTCAGGCATGTGGCAATTTCATTAATTTATTCATTTTAATTTGGAAAATTATTTGCTCTAGAAAAAAGAGTTACATGAGGACCAGTGTTCAATTTGTTTTTCGTGTTCTTTAAATGCTAATGATATGTATTAGTTTAGAGGGCCTGCCCTCTCACTGATTCTCCATCCTGTGATATATGATATAATTACAATGGCAATTGATCTTTGACCGAAACGTTGGTAAAATGGAAGTCGCTTTTCATATGCCAAGGTTACAGTTAAGGACACATGAAGCTTTGCTCAGGCTTGCAGACGGGCTTACAGAGCTTGGTCTCACCCCAGATATTGATTGCTTGCCTTTTATAACCATCATGTTCATCTACCTGAACATTAAGAATAGGATGAAAAAGCAAAAATGACTCATCATGAGAAAAGGGTTAGGAGATATCAGACTCAGGGGTGATGTTTGTCGGCATGGTTTGGTTTGGGAAGCTCATGGAAGGAACTGGATGCAAGCCTCACAACGAATAAGAACGGCTGGAAACCATCCGGATCAGCAATGTGACAAAACCCACAGTCAGAGGTCCTGCTCTGCTCTGCTACTAGAACTTTTTGAGCCTCTGTTTCCTTACTCCTAAACTGGAGTTAATAATAAATGAGCTACACTTCTAAAGAAAGTCATAAAAAAATCCATGTATTGTTAGACTGAGAAAGGACCTAAGAGGTCATCTGGGCAACTTATTCTCTCATTTTAGGTCACCTTATAGGAAACTTGAATTATGGCTCAGGGAATACAGTAGAAACCTCCAAACTGCAGACCTTCAAATAGTAAACTGCAGATTCTTTCAGTATTCAAAGATTTGAGGCTTGTCAATCATTTATACATAAGGGTTGATTTTTTTTTTTTATCAGTTCCTTTTCTAATACCAACTTCAGCTAGAAAAAACACTGGGAACCACTTATCATCACCTAAGGGGAAAGGGCCTTAGAGATAGAAGAGTGAGGTTAACTGGACTAAATTGATAAGGGGCACTTCTGGCATAAGACCAATTAATGGCTCAAAAGGTATGATACCTGAATCTTCTATTGACCTTACAGGAACTTCACTGAGTAGTCCCATCAGAGTAATCTATATGTCTCATTGAGTATTGATATTTCTAACTAGGTCACCCACCAGGAAGAGGAGTGAGTCAGTGTTGAAGGAATGCTGTGTTGCTCCACAGGGCTGGGTGTATGTATGTCTAGAACTGTTGACAAAACATCTCCTGCAACTGAAAATGAAGGTTGTTGTTAAAGAAAAGTAATCAAAGTAGAATTTCAGAAAGACTATTACTGTGCAGATAAGTACTCAGAACTGGTCCAAGTCACCTCAATAAAAAGTTCTGGCTATCTGAGTAGCCTATAGTTTAGAAGGGCCACTGAGAAGCCAAGAGCAGTGCTTCTGTATTATAAGAAAAAGACTTTGTCTTTTGAGCCATATCCAAAATACAGATTATTATGAAGAATTTCACTTTTGGATATAGAATCTAATCTTCCCCCTATATACACACACTTACACTCATGCAGAGTAGTCTTCAACCTTCTACCCATCAAAAATACCTTTAGAAAAATTACTGCTTACTGATATTTTGCTGACTTCGCCTTTCTTCCCTTGAGGAAGAGCTTGATAACAACTTGAAGGTCACTTCAGATTTTCCAAATCAATGATTCATTTAGCAATGTAGTCATGGCTTAGAAATGCAGCTGCATACCTGAAAATGAAAGGAAATAGGAGATTTCTGTAGCCCTGCTGGGATCAGAATGAGCAGCCTACATTAGTCAAGACCCTGAGCCAGGATTTGAAAAGACATGCCACTGAACATTGAGTAAGCCAGTTTCGTTTGATCAGACAATGAATGCTCACTTAAGAGTATCTGTGCCAATGCTCCCTCTGATTTAAGTAGGTTAGAACCGAGTCCCTTCTCCCACTCATCTGTTTGCCAATGAAAGCCATTACATAAGGGGAAATTAGCCATGATTTATTTAAAAAAGTAGAGACTATAGGCGGTAAGAGAAACATTTCTAAAGCTTTATGAAGGACTCAAGTCCTTCTCAACTTACTGCATTGTTATATTAATGGTTCCTGAAAGAGAGGCTGATCCTTTAGAGAGCTTACATTTATCACCATCCCTGTATTAGCCATATCAAAAATATTCTTGTGGAATAGAAAGAAAATTAAACTTTAAAGTTAGCATGTTAGTGGTAGGTAAATAAATCAGAAGTGCATCTTTCTTTAAATACAAAATACATAGCAATGGGTGGTAACTCACAAAAACAGACATAGAACATTTTACAGGAGATAACGTTTTATAATGTAGCTAGCAGCTTAGTATTCAAAGATTTTTCTAGATGATGCCAGAATGATTATAATCTGATCCTAGTACTAATAGGAAAAACAACTCTTTATTTCTCCCCATCAGAGAAATGGGTTTCCTAAAAGTAGTAAGTAGATATGTTTTAAATGATTTTGAGGAAAACAAAGTTCTCTGATTGTTGGAAAAAGTCTTAATAAAATTGCTATGCACCACTTCCAAAATGTTTTAACTAAAAATGTGCATATGTTTTAGCCACCATATTAATCAATATATGTAAAGATTGAGATCTAATTTTATGAACTTATCACCTAATACTTTATTTAGAAAATTTTGGTATGAATAATTATAAATTAAATTAATATAGTAAACAAGATTCAAAAAAATTCAAATGTGATGATTCATGATAAGTGTCAGTCTACCCCCATTCTTCTTTGAGGTTTGGGATGTCACATCATTTGGTTAACTTCTTCAATCGATTCCTCCCTGCTGCAAATCTCTTTCTTACAGATCTTACACCACTGCCCTCCCTCTTACCCTTTACACACATACGGAGGGGCACACTGAAAAGATAAATATCATTGAAAAGGGCTAGAGCTTGCTTCAACATAAATGGTAAGTCCTATTGATCTGACTAAACTGACCTATCTGTAAGTTCAAAAAGTAGATGTAGAAAAGCAAGCTCAGTTAAACCATTTCTGATTGAACTAAAAACATCCCTATAGTTACTCAGACAAAACAATCTGCTTAAATTAAAGAATTATTATTGAAGTGGCCACTGTGTACATTGTACTGTGCTAGCACCATGCTAGGCCTTCTGCAACATGCAGGGGAAATAAGACATGGTTCTCTACCAAAACGTTTGTAGCTTAGGTGGAAACAAAATATGTATCTATGTAATAAAGAACAATATAAGATGATGTGTATTCAAATACTAATATACCTGAGTCTCAGATATAGACACTCTGAAGTATCAAAATCGAGAATTTTATTTGGACAGAGAAATCGGGGAAGGTTTTGGGACTTTGTAGCCAACATCTTTGTACTAAAATCATTGGGACTTTGTAGCCAACGTCTCTACCCATTTCTTTCTGGGAATTGTCCCTTTGCCCAATCCATCCATGTAGTTTCACAAGGGGTTGCCAAGTGCTTAGCTAAATGAACTTTCTGGAAGCAGTGAACTAATTGCTGGCCTGTTACACAAGTTGGACATTCCTTGTCACACATGACTGATCTTTGGCTTAAGAAAATTTGGGAAATCTGTGAACAAAGACAGAGGCTTTACTTTCTACCTTGAGAGTTGTTGATGAATTTGCTTACATTCTTTAGATTAGAGTAATATAAGTGGTCAGTCTGCAGAAAAGAATGAAATATATAGGAAAGGTTGAAAAAGAATTGAGTCACTCTTTCTAATTGTTCCTGATGCTAAGTCAAATTCTTCTTCTTGGTTTCCATATGACTCTCTGTATCTGTAATGAAATGCTTCTTCCTTTTTCATTTAGATTGAGTGGAAATGCATTAATTTTCCACAAAAAGCCTTAATACAAAAATGAATTGGGTTTATTATTTTAGGCCTGGTACCTTGCTGTCTTTAGGAATACCTTGATCTGTGAAGATTGTTTGGCTGATGTGTATTACTATTGTTAAAATTACCCATTCCCAGGCCACTCTTGAGTCCTCTCTGTATGACAGAGACCCTATGCATTTTACCAATTGCGACAACTCCTTAAATTCACCAAGAGACTGAATTTGCATAGCCTAGCATCATCTCAGTATGAATATATGAGGGGCAATTTCCTACGCTTGTTCCATTACTGAAAAGTAGAAAGTTATAGTATCTTCAAACAAGTAAAAGAGAAGAAAGAAAAATGTCAATGATTTATTTATTTGTATCCTAGAGAAACATACAGATGTTTATTTTGTTTTTTATACCTCTATAGGATAATACATCTTACAATTACTGAAGAGATGTTTGTAGATTTTTATAACATATGATTTTTAGTAAGGGGAGAAAGTCTAAGAGGGACATAACCAATGATAACACATATGTTTATCTACATCTCTACCTATAGCAACATATTTAATCAAATATCTCATTTTAGGTTTATAATAACCTTGTATGATAATTGTTATTACCCCATTTTACAAATGGAAAGATGTGCACAAATAGAAAAAAAGACTGCTCTAAGCTTATAAACAAAGTAGTAGCAGATGTACCACTGGATTTAGATTTAGGGATACAAATCTATCATTTGCACCAAGTCTTATTTAGTGTTTCCTTAAATTTTTACAAAAATTTAAATAACAATGAAATAGGAGTAAGAATGAAGTGATATTCTAATATGTAGTATTAGAAATGAATCTTATTTCTTATACCTGTCAACTAATACATAACCTTTGGGTTTCTAGAATTAGGGAGTGGTCTTGTGAGGAGGAACTTTGAGAGCATACTTTAAATCTGTTCTTTTCAAAATGAGAAATTAAGGTTCAGGGTTTTTTTTCTGCTCTATGCTATCTTGATAAAATAACATGATTGGATACTTCGGTGAATAACTTCAGCATTTCTCTAGAAGTAGTACAGTGAGGTATTTATCTCTCATTCAGTCCTAAACCTCTAGAGGGCTTTTCTTCCTATAGATTTGTGAGAGTGAACAGTCTTAGGTGCACACTGTTCATACCCTTTGTGATTTACTGATTATAACAATAAGAATGGAAAATAAGATGATGTAAGTTAAAATGTCTCATGTCAAAATCATGTATTCACCAGATTCCCAAGAGAGTATTAAGTCAGGAGGAATGGAGTTACCTCCAAATCTTGCCAAAGCTTCCAAACAACTCTCCAAACACTATGAAGAAAAATGCCTCTCAAACAATGAAATCACCGAGTTCTCAATGTGAACATCTTCCTAAAGTTGATTAAATTGAAGTGTGTGTGTGTGTGTGTGTGTAGGTGTGTGTGTTGTATATGTTTTGTATGTATGTCCCCATTATTTTGCATAGGGCTGCATGATAAGAGCTACAGGAAGGAAGGACCCATTTATGAAAGATGCAAAGGCAAAAAATGCAAGAAATATTTAAAGGATGGAAATGAGCCCCCTTTTTCTGGAAAGTAAGGTATATGTAGAAGAAAAAAATAAAAGGTCACATAAAAAGTGAGGATGGCATCATATTTTAGGTTCCTTGAATATTAGACAAACTTTTGTGTTTAATTTACAGCTATGGTGAACCATTCATGGTTTATAAATATGGAAATGATAAAAAATAGATCTGGAATAAATAAATGAAACAGACTGAAGAAGGGGTTGGCTAGAGCAGGAAGATCAGTTTAGAGACCATTATAGTTGTAGGTAATAGCAATGGGAACAGAAATGGGAGGGATAAATATGATAACTACTTCAAGAACTTCAAAGGATTCACCCAAAACCTTGTGTATTTTGCATACAGTTCTGGGGTGAAAACAGAACAAACCACCACTACCAATACCAACTACAAAACCTATTGATTCCTTTAGCCAGCTTGCCTAAGTTCACAATGCTACTTAGAGACACTCAGGCTGGAAACTCATGATTCTAAACTGTTTTCCCCATATTCTTTTTGGTTTTTCTCCTTCAAGTCTTCTAATGCAGTTTTTCATTGTTAACATATCAAACTTTTCTATATCCAGACATTTAAATTAAAAAAAAAAGCATAATTCAACACCCTTCTGAAAGGGCTGAGTGCTTTGCAAACGTTCTTTAAGAAAAGCCCTCTGAGAAGGGCAGGCAAGTTACTCCCCCCTTAGATGTTCGCAAATAGAAAGTTACCTTTAATTCATCCTAGTGTCCTTTGAATAACTGTTTTGTTATTTCAATAAAGGTCAGAAGGCTTAATGCACAGGGAAAGGTTTGCTCAGATTTTTTTTTAGAAAAGAACACAAATGCAAACCCTGTTCACGGGTGGCTTTGAGATACACAGTTTCTACCACTAAGAAGCAGTTGTGATTTTTAACCAGAGAATGGAGACCAGAATATTCCCAGGAACACACATAACTTTATTTTGGTGCTGTCTCTGCAAGACGTTCCCAGGATGATAGGTGAAAACAGAAACAGTGTGGTTGCTTTAGAATAAACCTGCTGTTAAATAACTCATTTTTGATTGAATTACAAATATCATCTTATCACTTCAGCTATGTGGTTTTTTATTTGTTTTGGTTGTTTGTGTTTGCTTTATTTTTTAAAGTCAAGTCACTGGTCCAAATCCTAGGCTAGATGACATAACTTCTGTATATGTAAGGACACAGCATTCTATTGTAGAGAGGCCATACTAACTCTATTCACGCTGATCTTCACAAATTTAAGCTTTGCTCTCTTTCCATATCTTAGCAGACATTTTCTCACTTATATATTCGACTTGTCATTTTTGACATGACATTTGTCTGTCACTTTCACTGTTGCCTACTAACAAATATCTAGTGTATCAGGTCTAATTGAGATGCTATACTTTCTCAAATGTTCTAAAATTACAAAGTTATCAACTTTACTGGGAGAAGTTGCTGTGTAATAGCAACAACAGTAATATAAACAACAGCTGCAACATGTCTACTGATCACTCATTAAATTTTAGTCTGGGTTTTAAATGTTTGGCAACCAGTGTCTCAGTTAGTCATAAGAAAAACCAAGTAAAGTGAGTCTTTTCTCCCCCATTGTGCAGTTGAGTCAACTGAGAAAAAAAAAAGTGAGATTTGGTAACTTAACCAGGTCATGCAACTTACGGGCAGACCGGAATATGTATTTTCTCCCCTCTCCTCGTTTTCTTATCAGCTGCTGTGGAATCCACTCTAAAAGCCTGCTAAGATGCTAGAGCAACCCTACTACCCTACCTGCCTGCATGTTTTGAAGCAAGATAGAGTTTATTAATGAATGCAAACCCATCAAGGAAATACCTTCCCCAGTGATGAACAACTTTTTTTCTTTTATGGGCAGTTTCTGGACTTTATGTATGTGAAAACTTTACACAGTCCAATTTAATTCTTAAATTAAAATAGAAGAACAGTGAAAGGAGAAGAAAGGTTAACATTCTTGAACTTAGGTATACATTTGAGGGTTAGTCAAGCTTTGGTTCTTTTTTCTCTTCATAAGTTATAAAGAGAGTTAATGTTGGTGAATTAGTTTTTGTTTTTATGTACCTGATTTAATGTTGTAAGTTTGGAGACTTGAATAGGTTAATGCAAAACCTGTGATGACATAAAGGAAACTGTTTTCAGATATTAAACATGCTGGACTGAATAATGACAAGAAAAATTGAGCTGTGGATTATGAGTTTGGTCACAAACTTTCAAACTATGTAATTCAAATTCCATTTTTGATATTGGTTCTCTAGGGCTCCAAACTCAGATCAAAGGCCTCCTCTTGGTTTCATTTTTAGCGAGGCTACCCCTTAAAAAGTAAAACCTCCTGCACACCTGGGTCTCCCACAACAGGACTCTGCCATGAGCTGACCCCAGCTCCTCTACCACCACAAAGAGATTTGTGTGACCAGTGGGTAGACACACACCCAGAGTGGCCTCTCTCTGAATTCAAACCTAATGTTCAGAACCTGGAAACCCACTAAAATGTACACCAGTTCACCCTGGTACTCGGTTTTGAGTTCTTAGGTGATTTCTCTCCAAGATCATCTTTGGAAGAGCCCTACCTGTCCCCTCCTGCCAATGAGAAAGGGAAAAAAAAAAACACTTTAAGACTGAACAAAAAGGATAAAAATACTGTTAAAATTAGCAAAATGAGTTTCCATTTAAAAAAATCATACATGAACATTCAATCATCTTTGATAATATATGGGTATCTGAACTTTGATATATTATGTAAAATGATCATGTATTCATACATAAGACTAATTGTAGGACCTCATGAGTATATCTGGATGCATTTTTAAATCACACTCATGTTCCTGCCTGTTTGATGTTTTACTTTTTAAAAATTATATTGTAAAATATTATAAATTGGATCAAAGTACTCCATAAAATAGATATTTAGATAGTCTCAATATTGTTTCAATCGAGACAAAGAAAAATAGCATTTTCTAGATTCATTCTTCTGTATGTAGAAATTATCAGGAAGTGACATAGAATGAATTGTGAAGAAAAAGTATATTACTCTGTGTGGGTGTGTGCTTGCATGTTGCTAGGTGGTAAGAGTTGGTTCCATTTTTCCAAAACTTTGGTATCAAAGGTCAAAATCTGAAACAACACAGAGAAAAAAAGTATGAAATTATTTGAGGATTCTGCTCAGAGTGTTCCCTTAGACACATATATTCAGATAATGAACTGACATTCCGGGTCAAGGTCTCTTGCAGCTCAACAAGCAAAAGAATCCATTTTAATGACTAGATTACGATTTATATTTTCAAACCATTAACTAAGCACTATGCTTCAGGTGTAAACTTCCATGTATCTCTGAATTGCAACATACTCTCTCACCATCAGATTTTAGCTAGTACTCTTCCTTTTCCTTCTGATTAGAATAGACTCCCTAAAGATTTCCCTCTTCCCCTTATCTACCCACTACTCACTCTATCTAGCTGAATTTTCAAATGCCAAGGTTCAGCTTAGTGACTACATTTTCTCAAAACACTTCCTTGATTGCCTCCTACTCACTAAAATGTCTCTCTTCTATGCTTCCAAGGTATCCTGTATTTTTCCATTTGTGTCATTGATGACACTGCATGATGATTGCCTATTATATCTGATTTTACCAACAAACCTTAAATCCTGTAAGTTGGAATCCATAGGCTACCTTGTTCACCACTGGTTCTTCAGTGCCTAGAGTAATATTTGGTACATAGCATATGCTTAATAAATATTTCCATTGTAAACAGGGGAAAAATGAAATCCCACAGTTTACCTTGGAGCTGGTATATTCCTAATCACACAGTATTTTCTTATTGTTCACAAGGAAACTGCAACATAGACTACCTAGCCTAGGACATTTCCTTCCTTATATTTATTCCACTCAACACCAATATCAAGAGACAGAAATTCATTTTCCTCAGGTTTCACCAAGGAAAAGTTAGCTTTAAACCATCTTCCCAAGGCCCACATGATTCCTGAATCTCGTGTACAGGACTGGCGCATCTGACAGTGGGTACACCCAACCATCCGGCTGAGTCACGCTGTTCAAATCTTTGCTTCAGCCTTTCCTTAGGGTGTTTCTCCTTCCTTCCCATTGTGAGGTCTCACTTTCTATCACTGCCCTCAACACTGCAGCCAGAGCCCAACTCTGCTGGCATTTAAGGGCATCACAAGTCTGGCGACACAGTGACACAGCTTCCATCAGTCCAATCTTGCCGCAAGATGACTTTGAAACACTTTTCAGGCCACTCCAATGCTTCCCAGGGAGGCTGTCTTTTCAATTCAGAATGATTTCAACAGCATCAAATCCCTCTGTTAACAGACTTTCCAGTGAGGTGAAGCAATGATGCCAGGCTTTCATCAACCATGCCCAGCTCCCAGTCACACATCGCTTCACTTACCTTGAGTGATAGCCTGTAAGGAGGAGGAAGGATTGGTTGATCCATAGAAGAGAAAGCTGGTATATGTTGTTCTGGGCCCTGAATGAAAAGAAATAACTCCAGTAATATTTTGAAAACTATTATTAAGAAAAAAACTCAAATACATTCTCTATGGATTTATTTCCAAATGAGTGAATATCACTAATTCCCTTTTGTTTAGTGTGAAAGTTTCAGAAGAGGTGCTCTTGACATTTTCCTGTGTATATATAATTTATATGATATATGGGTACACATACACAAACATACAGCTCATAAGATGTAAACATCTTAGAAAGAAAAATATGCTCCTACCCATTAATTTTCAAGGAAGTCACCCCCACTTACTGAAAATTCAGTATATATAAATGACTTAATTTAGACACTACCATGGTGTCTAAATTTTTGAGAGATATTAACAGGCATATTGAAGAAATTAGAAACTGTTATTTTAATTCTTGTTTCTCAAGACATGGCTTTAAGTGGTCTCATGGGGTCATCCCCCAAATGAACCAAGATGATCCAGAAAGAGAAATTTGTACTGAGGAATGTTGATGAGGGGAGCAAGCAATGTAAATTCAGCCATGTCTTTAACTGCTTCAGGAACTCCCTTTCCTCTGTATGAAGAACAACACTTGCGACAGAGCCCTTGCCTTTCTGATTAACCTCATTCCAAGCCCACTCAGCCTGATGCTCTGTGTTCCTCTTGTGCTAATACCTCCCAAGCTCCTTCTTGATGATCCTTCTCCAGGCTGTCACCACCAACCAGGCTAGATCCATACCCCTAAATCACAGCACTCAGCACAATTCCAAATTAAATAGCTATTTGTTTACTATTTATCCTGACCTAGACTGTAAAGCTTAATGAAGATAAGGGTTTTTGTTTGCTACTGTATTCCCATCATGATCAATACATAAAGTTTTCAATCAGTCTTTGTTGAATGAACCAACGAATGAATGACCTTATGTGCTTCATGATCTCCCCATACTCCCTCCAACATATTTCTTTTTATTTTCTTATCAAAAGAGACTTTCCTATATTTCCTGCCTACACAATTTTTAAGGTTCATCTTCAATCTGAACAATTCCATAAAGTTTCATATGGTCTTTCCTTCCAAAATGATTTTTTTCTTCTTAAGTTGTCTGTATTACATATATCTGCACCATTACTTAATTGCATCATAGCTATGCATATTTTCTGCCACTGGGATGTCATGGTATCTACTTTTTCCTATCCCAGCTTTCCTCAGTACTTTCTTACATGGTCTTAAAGCAAATAAAGTATGATACAAGATAAAGGCACACACCACAGATGAAGTGTTGTCTAAATGATTTTGCCTCAGATTGATGTCCTGAAGTCCCCATTAGACATTTGTTAGTTTTACTTTGAACTTAAAGTTAGTTTCTGCATCCTGGGACTCCTCATTTTCTCCTTAGAATCACATCTGGCCAATTTTTCTATGCCGATTGACTTCGACTATATTCAGTAAGCACTCATCACCTAGCCCTCTTCCCTAAAGAAAAAGAAACCACTGTCACAAGAGATAAAACAAGGATATGTGTTCAAATGTATATTGAATAAATGAACCATTGCCTACATATTTCTATCCCTCTTTCAAATATGTAAAAATAGAAACAAACAGAGGGGGGCCCTTTCTCCTAAATGCTACAATCCTATTGACAATGTAACCTAGGACACCAATGTTTTGCAGAATATATCAGCTAAATTGGACTTGGTTATCAAAGGTAACAAATAATCCAAAAATCTCAGAAGTAAAACAGATTGAAGTATATTTCTTGCTCATGCTATTTGTTCTTCATGAGTCAGATGGGTGGCTCCAGTGTGTACATACCCAGTCAGAGGATCAGCCTGTGGAAGCCACCTGGCCCAGAGTAGGAGGAAGTGGGTAGGGGAATGTGTACTGGCTTTTAAAGTTACATTGACCAGAAAAAAAAAAATCAAATGGATGTGTCCAACCTCAAAGAAGGTGTGGAAGTGAAATTCTATCATGTACCCGGAGGAAGGAAAACAGATTGCTTAAAGCATTGCACTAGCAGCTCACACAGGGAACAATAGCTAAGTTTTGCAATGTAGATTATACATGATAAGAAAACTGAGGAAAATGAAAAATGAGAACAGTCTTTAGAGAGCAAAGGGTACATGGATCTTACACTGGTAGTCAAGACAGAATAAGTTACAGGACTAATTTTTAAAGGACTAAATTAATTAAATGTAATTCAGCATTTTTAAATACACGTTTAAGGTGGGGAAAAGAGTTGCAACATGAGTGGGTTTGATCCCAAGGAGTCTGATAGCAACAAGAGGATATACTACTGGGCAAATGGATTCATGAGCAATCAGAGTGGGAGCTGTGCTGTCTGAGAAGAGTGGCGTCAGAGTAAAGGTACGGGGGTCCAGCATCTGGAATTCTACTGAGAGGCACTATATGGAGTCAATCCCTGTGGGATGCTGGGGAGAACTGTGACTCTGGTAACCCTTTCACATTTGGAGTGATGCCCCACTTTGGTAGAAACAGAGAGGGACCCTCCAGAAGGCCAGACTGCTTTAGGGAGGGGACGTATTCCACGCTAAGCCAGCTGGTAGAACTCCCAGGTCTGAGAACAACCTGAAGTATTAACTGAGAAACGCAAACAGAAGATGAATTAGATGGAGAAAGAAAATCTGGTGAAGTGTTTGTGTGTGTGTGTGTGTGTGTGTGTGTGTGTATGTGTGTGTTTAAAATAATCTGCAGTCTGTGAAAGGGCTGGTTGTGCAGATGGTTCATATTCATGAACTGCAGATTAGAAAAATCAGATCAAGAGAGGAATTCATGATAAAGAGACTATATCAGGAATTCATTAAACAAATGTGACTTCACAGGTACAGCCATGTTGTCGTCGTTTGAGTACAAGTAGGATAAGTAGGTAAAAATATTTAAGATGTATTTGCTTAAAGCCAAACATAGTGATCTGAGCGGAGAGAAGTGAGTAGAAGATGAAGAAGACAGACAAATGAGATGACTTTAACACAGCGGATGAAGCTGCTAAACCCCTCTGAAATTCCCAGATAACACCAGCTGGGGTAAGCATTGGCTCCACAGAGAGTGAAGATGCAAGGTGCTGTGTACAACACTTTATGGCCTTATGCAAGTGGCACTCTTGCAAAAGGAGTCCATCACCTAGCTCTGCTAATTCCAATTATTTCCCAAATGTCCCAAATGGAACTATGCCCACTCTTACTGAGTACAAGAAATTATTTGGTGTACATTTTTCCTCTAAAGGATCCTACAGAGTCTGACTTATGGTCCCACAGATTTTCTCTATTCAGTTACCTTCTTAGTTCCTATTGATTTTTCCAACATCAGTTTAAAGTCAGATACAATCTTTGCAACAATTCCATACCAAGACTGTGACCATCAATATGTTTAAACTGCCATCATAGCTGTGGTGGTGTGAACATCCCCAAACTTGTGTAGCATTGTTTGTTGCATAAGGATTCCAAAGTATCCTTAACTTTATTTCTACTCAGCTCTGGGCATTTAGTTACTCAGTCATCCCAAATTTCAATGTTGCTTAATAAAAATGAATGCTTCATATGGTTAGATAAAAATTTTGACAAATTTTTGTGTATATCATTTGTAAATATCTGCTAAATTTTAAAAATTGCATAACATATTCTGGGCCAAACATGGTGTTATTTGTGCAATGGTCACTTCTTGTAAAATGACTTGTGCTTTTTAGATGAACAGATGTAAGAAATGCCATCACTGCTATAGAAGGGTTTGCAATCCAGTATGGAAATTAAACAGACAGACAAGTAGCCGTAGTTCAGTAATTCTGTGAATGAGGTGTGTAGACTACACAAATGATGGTAGTGATGAAAATAATTAATGTCTTCTATGAAGTCCCCAGCTAATGTTAATAAAAACCCCAAATAACGGGGGTCTCTGTGGATCTAAAGTGTAACTGAATGGACACATTAATACAATAATAATTCTGCCATTACACAGGCTAGTATAAATAACTTAATTTCTAATCTCTCTCTGAATTCTGTTCCCTCTACCTCAGATAAATTTTAAATTCCGGTGGGCCTCAGTTTCGATCTATATTTAAACAAGGGAACTGCTTTCTCTCCTAGGTCTGTTTGAAGGACTAATTCAGGGAGGCAGTGGGGCTTATGGGAAAATAACTCAAACTGGTGTCCTTACATTTTCCTGGGGGTAGCCTTGACTGTGACCAGTGCTTCTTGCCTTCAATTGTTTCCTGCTTTGCTATTCAACTGGTTAAAATTAAAACATGGACATCTGTGTCGGCAGGACTATAGTGAGAATCTTGACTTCAAGAGGTTTGTGTCAAAAAAAGAGACCAGGATAAGTATGATTTATACATCATTGGTTACATATTTTGGCCAAGATGAGAAAAGCACAATCAATATTCTGTATAATTGTTGATTAGTAATAGAGTTCCTGCTAATTATATTCTGAGATGAGTTAGGAAAATTTTATTCCCCTAGAGAAAGCTGCTCAGAAGTTATTTCATCTAGTATCTATATTGATACTATAAAATAAGAAGCATGGGATATAAAAATGAAAAAATCATTATTTAATCTCAGAAGATTGTTGTTTTTTTTCTTTTTAATTTAGCATCAATGAAATGGATGCAAAGATTATTACTGCAAAAGAAAGTTGTCTGAGCTCTTATTTGCCAACGTCTTGCAAACTATAATGAGAAATTCACTTTGTGGCAGCTGGACACAGGCTGTTAGCATCTTAACTATCATGCCCAAGAATGAAAAATTAATGAAAGGCTGGTTGAGAGGGGGTTTCACTAGAATTTATTCAGAGGGTGGTAACAAAATTGTTCACCAAACCTAGTGAAGCTTAGAACCTTAAAGTTATCTTATGGGCCCCTAATCTAGAAGGAAGTCTTTCCTTCCTACATTCCTTCTTCATTTTTCTCTCTCTTTTTAGTTTATCCTGAAGAAATGGTGTCTCTAGATATCACATCTGACCCAGTCTGGAGACACCTGAGCCCTAGAAATTCTGCTAGGTAACCATGGTGATTCTGACATGTCCCCTCTCAATTCTCACTGACCACACTGCTATCTACTGATGTGAAGAGCCACTCTACCCAGTGAACTTCATGAACTCTGACTTCAAGGTCTTCCATTGCCAATATGAGTGCTTGCAAAATGCATGTTCCAGAGCCATCATTCAGGATCCACTAGTGGAATCTGGATTTTCTCTCCAAGCCATCTAAATTTCAGACAATTTCTATTTGACAAACATTCAGTGTTAATTATAAACTGAACATTATAGTAGCAAAAATATAAATAAAACATACTCCATTGGAGGTAGAAAATCCAATGCTTAAGAGCAGTAATAATGGCAATTGCGTGCTTGACATATGGCTGTTGTTATATAAAGTTCTTTGTTACAGTATTACATTTAATTTCCACAATGCATCAATGAGTTAGTTCATATTACTATGTTCTTGTTTCAGATGGGAATTTAAGGTTAGAAGATTAAATAATTGGCAGAGTCATATAGGTGATAAGCTGTAGGCTGAAGTTTCAGACCGAGGCAGTCTTACTGCAGAGGCCAAGCTATTAGCCACTGTACTTTCCTCTCTGTATCTCAAGGGAGGTAATACATCTCATCTCTGCTTAGTGGGGTGACACCATGGTGGTCCAATTTCACAATGTGATTGTGTCATCACTCTGTGAGTGGGCCACAGATTCTGGCTAGCTTTACCTACTTGCAAAGTATCTTGGAGATCTGTAGGCATTATTCCACAGTGTGGACTCATCTAGTCCTCTACTTTGTTTGCAAGGTATCACTGTCCTCTTCCCAGCTCTGACCCATTCTAGGACATGGTGACAGTAGTTATTACTCTCAGAGTCCATATTTTCTACATGTCCATAAAGATGACCCATATGTCGACTATACTTTAATTTTAAAAAATTCTTTAAAAAAATGACCCTTATTGCCCATCCAGTGAAGCAAGTTTCTGCCTGAGAAATTCATTTGATTTCAAAGCCTGATCAAATCTAATCAAAGCCCAGGGACATCAGAATCACTTTGACTCTCAGGATTCCTTCTTTATACATTACTCTTAATCCAGTGGCCAAGCCAAGAACAAAACCAAATACAGCAGCACAGCTATGCTTCACCAATGTCTGCACTATCTTACTTTGCCCAGGGATCTTTGCCAAAGTATTTCATCTTCACTCCAAGTAAAAACCACTTTCTATAGCAAATATGGAAACTTGCTTAGCAAATGGAGATCTATTCCATCCTGGTTCTATCACAGAAATTTGTCCACAGTATTTGTCACCATAGCATTGAATGTTCTCAAGACTATACTTTTTGGGTAAAGCTTTTGAGAGGCACCTAGTATGACATGGCCAAGGGAAACTCCCTCTAGAAACAGACACTGTATGGTGCTCCCATAGCATCTCTGCTGCTTTGTCATCACTAAGACGCTGCCTTCTTACTTATGACTCTCATTGCAAATTTCCCTGCAGGGCTCTGCCTGTAGGATCATAGTGTCTAAGAGTCTCCCTTACCTCCATCTTCTGTATCCGCAGGAGATGACAGTGAACTTTTATGTAACCACTAACTGATGCTAGGATTTTAGAGTGAAGACCCTGATGCACAGACAAATATGGGCTAATAATTAGTCTCTTACTACATGGTATTTCCAATTTGATGTCTCTTCCAGTACTTCAGAGGAAGATCTGGGTGTTTGGGGGGCTTGAGGCCTATCTAAATGAACAGTGTCTTTAAGAAAACAATATAAAACACACATAAGTAAAGAAAAAGAAAAATTATATACTATTATGGACAAAAAATCAGGTACAAAAGTTAATATGTAGTATAATAAATCAAGTTAATTACAAAGTTTTAAAAGCTTAAAAATCCCACAGATATTCCTATATACAGATATAGTATCGATTTTTTAAGTATTTTAATATATAAAGTATTTTTAAAATTTTTAATTGACATACTTTAAAATTCAGTTCAAGTGTATTAAGTTCATGAATTTTAACAGATACAGATTAATACAACTACTAACATAATGAAGGTACAGAACAGTTAATCACACCCTAAAATTCCCTCATATTTCTTCTTTATGGTTAAGCACCCTCCTCTGAAAATCTAACCCTTGGCAAACACTGATTTGTTCTCCTTCAATATAGTTTTGCCTTTTCCAGAATGCCAATGGAATCATATACTACTGGAAGCTTTTTGGACTAACTTTTTTACTTAACACAGGGCCTTTGTGATTCGTCTAAGCAGTGGCATGTATCTCCACTTCAGTCTTCTTTATTGTTGAGTAGTATTCCATTGTGTGAATGGATCCATAGATCATCTCTTCAGAATATTTTTTCTACATTTTGTGACAGCACACTATTTATTAGACAAAGATTTTTTAACATTCTAAGATAATAGAAAATTCAGTTTTTCTCCTGGTATGACTGAAATTTGATTTTTACTGTTGATATTTTTTAAAAGTCTGTTTCATGAATTTGTTTTGGTAAATTTGAGCAAAGTTTTTAGATTGTTATCAAACTCTATCAAATATTCTTATCCTTGAGCAGTAAGTTTTAGAAGAACTTTCTGCAGAAAAGCTTTGGTTCCATATATTTGTGATTTTGTACATGCAACTTTGATTTTTGTCCAGTCCCATCACCCTTTGTATGTCAGGTACCACATGGCACATTCATGCTGAGATGTGGCCTCTGATCTGCACCTTCATCATCAAGTCACCAATCCGTAAATTAGCACAGTGGGCAGTAGGAACAGTCCTGGTAGCCATGACTACTCTGGGATGGCTAGCAGGGATTTAAACATACATGGAAGGACTGCAAACTACAAACTACTCCACTATATACTAACCAAAAGTATCCCCAACTTGGCTTCCTCCTAGCTGGATCCTAAAATTTCCTGCATGCCATCCCCAGAAGGAGACTGTCTGTTATGGGGAGGAACTCAAATTGGAAATAGAGAATGGTCTTAACTGACAGGAGTTCAAATATCTTATTTTGTAAATTTGTAAATGTGTAAAACCCAGAGATTTTTTTTCTTCACCATTCTACTGCAGCACCCTCCATAGAAACTAGGCCACAGCATTAAGCCCGAGGTCCAGCTCTTTCTGGAAAACCCATTCCATTCCCTTGTCACTCTCAGAGCCCCTGCTCTGGGTACAAGAAATGTGACTGCATAGTAGATCCTATAATTTCTCCTTTTGGTTTTAGAGAGGGTTTCTTAATTACTCTCTTCTTTCCCAGGCCTCTCTTACCCAGGGTTTAAACTGGTGACAATCCCTATGCTGTTTGCTCACCACTGCCAACTCTTTTCTCTCTCCTTCTCTCTCTCTCAATCTTTCATTTTGTCCCTGAGAGTCTTTGGAATTTTTCTCACATGTGCTCCCAAATGAGTTAGGTCACTTTCGAGAAAACCTCAAAGTATTTCTTGTGCCTTCTGTTGCTTGTCTGGGCAAGTTATGTAGAGTTTACACGGTCTTGGTAGATGCTAAATAACACTCTCCTGTAGCACCGCCACCTCTAGGGGGCTTCTGGGGGAGTGTAGCCACCACCTGTAGCTCTAGACTGGCTGTTTCTGGAAGGGTCCACGGGTAGAGCTATATAAAAAACAGCGGTGCTGTCCTGGGGTAGAGAAAGGTCTTGTTTCTTACTAGTGAACAATGACCTGATTTGAAAAATCAAACCAAGAAAAAATAACACAAACATGCTAAGATGCTAACAAGCTGAAGGACCCTTGTAAGCACAATATTTTCCTTTCCAGCTGACATGTAGATGTTAAAAGTGTTCTCTAGAGATATTTCTGTAGTCTTTATTTCCCCAAGAGGAACCTTCTGATTCTGGGAAGCATCTTCTATACATTATTAAGATGGGTAAAATATAGTCTGACTGAGAGTGAACTTATTGCCTAGTGAATAATCATAGTGCAAAATGTGGATGCATGTACAACTGTTAGTTGGAAGGGAGGTCCATAACTTTGGGCTTTAGTGCACTATTTTTGGTCTTGTGTGATTCAACACAGAGATAAAGAATAAAATGTATTACATTTGTGGAATGAGAAAATTGTAAAGGATAATTAGCATCCTCTATGGTAGAGTCAGTATTACAAGCTACTAATTATTTTGGGGCCCAATAATTCTTGGTGTTGATTCTGAGGAAATCATCAGTACTGTAAATGATTATTCATGTACCAGAATGTACAAGGGTTATTTATTAAAGCAAATATTGTGAAAAGACTAATAGTCACCGTATTAGTTTGCTAGGGCTATCATAACAAAGTACCACAGACAGAGTGGCTTTAATGACAGGCACTTATTTTAACACATTTATGCACACTGAGAGTTTAAGACAAAGGTTTTGGCAAGGTTGGTTTCTTCTGACTCTGTCCTTGGATTACAGATGGCCATCTATTCCCTGTTTCTTTCTATGGCCTCTCTTCTGTGTCCCTCTGTGTTTTGATCTCTTCTTCTTGTAAGGATATCAGTCGTCATGTGTTAGGGCACACCCTACTGTCCTCATTGTTAACTTAATTAACTCTTTAAAGACTGTGTTGCCAAATATAGTCCTATTGTGAGATACTGGTGGTCAGGGCTTCAACATATGAATTAGAGGTGAAACAGTTTAGCTCATAGCAGTCACATAACTGGAAATCCATTAAAATCACTATGGTACATGTACTGTATGCTCTTCAGATACCAAACATTATGATATTCTGTGAATATTTAAGGGTATAAGAAAAGGTTCATGGTAAAGAGTTAGTTTTAAAAATGGGTTATAAAGTTCTTCAGAATATAATACCAATTTTATAAAGTTATATATATACAAAAACAGATTTTATTATATATCTTAAGTTAACCTAATTTTTGTCCCATTTGTTCACATGAACCTAAAACCTATATCAAATCTCACTGTCAAACATTTCATGGGATTCTGTGGGAGTTCAAAGTTCAAAGTTATCATCAAAGGTATATCCTCTAAACCTGGCCAAACAGTACTCTGGCCTGCCCCACTGGCCCTGAGTCCCCTTCAGGGGCCACTGCTCCTCCGGCATGACAGTGATGCCATCATTCTGCTCCGGGCATAGCAGTTCACCCTGCCCTGCTTCCTCTCTCTGTGTCCAGGGTTAGCCCCAGATACTGCTTGGGCCCACTGCTCTCTGGCTACCTCCCTGGGGCCCTGTGACACCACATAGCTCTCTGAGGGCCATGGTTCAACCCAGCAGTGTCATTTTCTGGTGAAGTGGGGAAGGGTGTCTACTTCCCATTTTGGTGCCAGTTGTGTTGCTTGGGTCTGACAGGATAAAGAATTATAGGTGAAACAACATTTTCTGTTTCAAATTATTTCTCCTCTAGTTCCTACAGCTCAAAGACATGAGTCAAATGGGGTTAGGCTGCAAGACAACCCAAGAGACAGGTACTTCTGAAGGATTTCTACCTAATCTACACCATGGTGCTTGGATCCTTTATCTTTCCAAGAGATTTTCATGAGGTTTACTTAGACTCAAGCTGGGACCCCTAACGTATACATATATGTGTTTGCATCACCATTTGTCCCAAATAATTTAACTTATATGTACATATATCCATTGTATAACAAAATCACCCATTGCTATTTCCTCTGGGTAATCAAATAATCAAAGGTATTTAGTTTTCATTTATGCTTTCTTAGTTAAAAAGTTCTCTTTAACAAGCACTTGTTATTTTTGCCTGGTTTCATTTTAGACCTCTAAAATAGAGGGTAAATACCATCAAAAAATAAATAATAAAAGAGCAAAAGCCAACAGGCCACAGCTAATAATATCAGTTTTACCCAATTTGAATTTAAAATTTTCAGTTTACTTAAATATTATTTTCACTTGTACAGGACAGGGAGATATGGCTTATTTTTCATACGATGTGTAAATGTCCTGAGATTTTCATTATTCTCAGCACAGAAAGAGCCCAGGACCAAAGAGTGAACAGGGACTGCCCAAGACTGGGGACAGTGTCTTGTAGGCCAAGGTGGGAGCACCAGCCATCATTAACCTAAAGAGCAGAGGACTTGGACATCTTAGCGCTTTTCACAGATGTGTTGGGCTGCCTCCTAGGACAAGGATTAGACGGATTTATTGGATTAGATAGGTATATCTAGAAGGCAAAACTAAGATCAACATTTTTGTCCTTTTAATATAAGCATATTGACAGCCTACTTACTGTATGCCAGGAAATGAAGATAAATCAATAAAACAAATAAATGCTATAGAAGCAGGTATCTGCTCAATAAAATTTTAAGAGGACTTTCTAACAGTTTTTCTTAATAAAACAGGTTGATTTTAATGTAGTGAGTCTCCCATCTCTCAAATGTTCTGAGTGAGACTGTATGACCACCTCCTAGGAACACAATATCAGAAACTTTTGAATCCAGGTAGCCTGGAGCTCTGTTGTTCTCAAACTTTAGTATTGAGCAAAACTACCCAGAGGTCCTGTGAAAACAGATTCCTGGGCACACCCCCAGAAACTCTGCTTCAGCACATCATTCCCATTTTGCGTAAGCATGCAGGAGGTGCCAATGCTGTTGGTCCATGGACGACCACGCTCACAGCAACAATGGCTGATGTTAGGATTTCCCAGGTTCTTCTTTCCAAGGTCAGTAATTCTAAGACTACAGACAGAGAAAAAGGTCTACCTCCTCAAGTGTATGTACCTCAGCTCACTGCAGGGGGAAAGCGGTTGAGGGAAGGAAAGAACCATACCTGATCGAGAGCAGAAACTGCCCTAAGTGATAGACTTGTTTCTCGGGCACTGAGATGTTTAGAAGACAAAGTTTCAAGCGAGCCTGCCTGGATGATTCTTGTAAAATGCTTTCAAATATAATTTTTTTCCAAGTTCCCCAATTACACTCCACACAACTCTTAGATTGTAATGACAAAGCTTTAAAAAAATGATGCATTTACTCCATGTAGGCAGCAGTCTCTGGAGCTGAAGCCTCCACGTTAGTGATGTGTCGCAGCTGGTTTCAGGGCTGTGTTGAAAGCTTCAAGCTTTGGCACGACCGAGCATTAACTCAGCATTAAGCAGAAGCTTTGACACTGGAGACTGCAAACTTGGATGGATTAAATACACATTTTGAATATCTCACAAAATACTAGCAGTAAGGGGGAGATAGGGATTTTTAAAAATAGAGAGCTAGAGAGCAAATTTAAAAAGTGCAACGCAAATTAAAAGATGTTGGTCTGGCAAATCCTAGCCATCCACTTTTACCATAGCCTCTTTCCCATTCAGACCGTGCAGCATTTTTGTCCACCTTTTCAACAGGAGTGTTTCTTTGAGATTTTGGCCTATATGTGTACCACTGAAATACAATAAAAAACATTTGTAATATGACAAACTCTAATCTAGCACCTTTTATTGTTGAAGAGATTCAAGCGTGCTCCTGACCTCAGTACAGCAAATAAAGTCACCCTACCATACACATTCAGTATCTTCACATAGGTTACTGAAGTATAGTACATAAAAAGTGCCATCTTCTAGTTCTATTGTGCATATAACTTTTTCAAAACAGTTTCACAGATATTGACTAATTTGATTCTTACCATAATCCACGTGTTAAAATCAGGATTATCTCACCGTTTCCTGGAAAAAAGAAATTTGAGTATCTTAGGGATTTAGTTCATTACCCAAGGTTATATAGAAGATTTAAGGAAGTGTCAGGGTAAGATTCCAGTTTTACCGAAATCCAGTCCACAAACTTTCCCCTCACTATGCATAGCCATAGGTTCCAATTAGGTATATACTACCCTTTTAAATAAAATCTAGTCATGTGTTTACTTTCAATTCATATATGTGACAGCCTTATAAAGATTCTAGAGAATCTCCTTCTGAAGATAAAACACAATAGTAGTAAAGGACAATAATGCACTATTGTAAACATGCCAATGTTCTAAAGACAGGGATTTAAAAGATGCCCTTTAGAGCAACCCAATTGCTTTGCCAAAATTCCACTCTAAGTAGATTTATCAGTTAAATAAAGCTGATTTCTATCTTTCCGTTCCTTCCCTCTCTCCATCCCTTTCTCTCTCTGTCTCTCTCTTTTTTTCTGTGAGTGGTGCTGGGGGCAGGGAACTCTGGAAATGATTAAGAAACCCAAGTGGGCTAAGAAAATAGTAGGTCATGACAGCACATTTTCATTGTAACCCTGTATTAAGTAAGCAGCCTCTCCAGATAAAAGAACATTTTGGGATTTACATGCATTATCTACAAAATCTAACACAACTATTTGAAGGTATTACTTCACCAAGCCATTTGGCTACTTTTTTGCTCACCCAATACAACCCTCAGTTTGGTTTTTATCATTAAACTGCTTTGGAAATTGTCTAGATGTTATGCTGATACAGCCTAAGGCCCGTTTTCTTTTTCATAATTCTTCGACCTCCAATAATTACTTTTGAAACATCTAGCCCTAAATTTCCGGATTAGAAAGGCATAAGATACGATCCTTGTTTACAAGAAGGTTAGTGAGTAAGGGAGGACACATATATTGCACACAAATATGTGCAATAAATTGTTACAGATATACAATAGAAGTTTATATGGGAATAAGTGCTGCCCAAAGAAAAAGTTATCAGTTGTATCTAGGCATGGTAAGAAAATTTGCATAATAGACCTTTAGCAAAAACATTTAATTAAGAACAGATCTAACAGAACAGAATGTGTATTCATACAGGTTTGAGCTGGTAGAACTCCAAAGTGCAAAACACAGCATTTATGTCTTTAATCTTACCAGTAAAGAAAATGCACTAGAATTTGTGGCAAGTCAAATAATTCCCATTAGACAAACCTACTCTGAAAATATGATCCTTTGGGAGAAGATTCACTGAGGCATTATAGGAGAAGTTAGAACCCAGTATCTGGAAAATAAGGTGACAGGTATTAGACAGAAAGCCCAAAGCCACTAGGCAGGGAAGTAACTGGCAAATGAGTGGAGCAGAACAGCAGACAATGTAGGAGACACTCAGACAGTGGGCACAAAGAAGCCTGCATAGGGTCCTCCCCTGGGCCATTCTGCAGACGAGGGAACAGTGGTAATAACAAGACTAGGTTCCATGCCCAGAAAATTGAACATATATGATTCCCTCATCAGGGACAGGGCCTGTAACTCAAGAATTATAGGTAAGGAATTAGTATGTGCTTATTCTGTTCATGTGGCACCTAATGCAATCTAAACAGTGATTTTAGGAGGCAGATATGCCCCATTTTATAGATGTGAAAACAAAATCTCAGGAAATTTAAAGGGAGAAAAACAGCAAAGCTAACATTGCTGGGACACTCATCTCCTGCCCAAAGCCTCCAAAATTCCCTGTAACAACAACAACAAAAAAACTGACCTGTTTGAAGCCTATGGGACTGTGTCTCTGCTATGAGGATGTGTTTGTGTGCATATCCTGTGTGTATGTGTGCCTGTTTCAGAGGGAAATAAAAAAGTAGGAAAGGGGAATGAAGATAGTCAGGTTATTACATTACCCTTTAAGATTTTAAAACACGGCATTTATGACAATCATATTGTGATCCATCTACTAAAGCATAAAAACATGGAAGCCTAATCTCCCTAGGTTTAGGATATAATTCTGTCTCAGGAATATCAAGTAACAGTATCGAATGCAAGGGCTGCCTTTGACTGAGGACACGCTGAGAAAAAATTTTCCACTGCATGTTAGCGTATCTGCAATCAAAGTCTGTATGTAGCTGTGATTTTTTAAAATCCTTTCACTTCTTTTTGCCTCTTTTTCTTCATTGTGTCCCTACTTCCCTGCCTCCTCACCATCCCCCCAAACACTTCTCTCTCCTCTGTGGAGATGGGAACCAAAAAGAAATTGATGCAGTGGCGGGTTTAATATGACATTTGAAAAGTGACTTTTTGATTTTCAATTAACCTTGCACAAAGAGGAAATATTGAAATTCGCCCCTTTGTTCTTGGCTGGATCTGCAGACAGGATGGTTGGTACCAAGAACTAAACGGGTTTGGGGTGGGGCCGTGGGGAAGGAAGAGGCAGGAGCGTATGAGAGAGCCTGGCACCTACCAAAGCGCGCTGCTTCTGTTCGCCCAAAATGCGACAAGACCAGCCTATAGTAATTACTCTCAGAAGAGGGAAACAGGTAGGGGAGAAAATGCTCTTGTCATTTGTTTGACTTAATTGTATGCTTTTATGAGCCGTCTGGCTGGAAGGATTAAAGTTACTTTTAATAACACTTCCTTTCAGAAAGAATTTGAAGTTTCCCAGCAGGGCCTCCCAGTCAGCAGCAGGACCCCTTCCCCAATCCGCGTCCCCCTCCTCCTTAATAGTCCACCCTCTCCCCATTGCTTCTTTGAAAGCCCCATTGTTGTTGCAGAAGAAAGCGCTGCTTACACCAGAACACAATGCGCAAAGTTAACTCCACTCGCGTCCTCTTTCCGGATCCTCTATACAAGTGCTAAAACGGCGTAATCCGCCCCCACCCCTTAGGAAACCGTGAAAATTGTGCATGGAAAGTAAAGCCGCGGGAAGCTGTGGAGCTCGTTAGGCAGCGCGTGTAGACCCGCGGGACGCCGGGGACCAGGGTCCGGACGCACGCCCGCCGCTTGGGGAGGGCGCACACTGCCTTCGCCGGCCGCCGCTTTCGGTCGCTTCTCCCCCTCTCGTTTGCGGCGCCGTGTGCCCGCCCCTGGCTCCCCGGCTTTCCTCGCACTCGCCTCCTTCCTTCTTTTGTTTTTGTCTGCGTTTCCTCTCGCTCAGCGGTCGTCCTGCAGAGCCTGGGGCCGGGGCGGCGCTCGGGGTCCCCGTGGCCGAGCCAAGCCCGGCCGAGCGCCGGCCAGCGCCCGCCGCGGGGAGACGCGCCATCCCATCCCTAGATGGCAGCAGGATTCTGAGGCTGGCGCAGCCCTCGGCAGCCCTTCGGGTCTGTTCTGAGCAGATTGCCAGGGGACACGGCGGCTAAACAGCCCAGCGCCTCCCCTGAGTGCAGGTCAAGCAGAAGAGCAAGCCGGACAGCCGCTGCGGACGCCACATCCTCGCTTTGCCCAAGATGTGCTAGTATGTTAAAAAAATAAAATAATCGAGGGGAGTTTAGCCTCCTGGAGACCGTGTCTTGTTAAAGAGCAGTGTTTCGGACAATGATAAAAGTCCTCGAGATCCGAATGCACACAGGACACACACACAACACAAATCCGCGTAAACTCTTGGGAATGCACTTGCTTTCCCCGGAGGGACCGGGCCGGCCATGCAGGATGGCGGCCGGCTCTGAAGATTGGCTTCCGTTCCAGCTTCTTCCCTACCATCCTGAACACTCTGGGGGAAGGGTCTTTCTGTCCCTGAGCCTCAGTTACCTCATCTGTAAAACTGGGGTTCTTAACAGCTTTCAGCTCTGTGTACATACAAAAGATTGTCAGCATTATCGAGAGGAACAAAGAAGAGAAAAATCCACTTTGGCATGAAGAGTCTCAGTGCTGCAGCATTTGGCCCAGAACAGGAATTTTCCTTCAGAGGATACATCCAAACAGTGCAACAGTGTTTACTATGATCAGCCAGAAATTACTTATTTGAAAACAAAGGGCAGAGGTTGTTTCAAAATTTAAAAGCTGGGGACCTTTATTTCTAAACCACTTTGATTAACTACACCCAGGTCCCATCACTGACCTTGTCACCATCTGGAAATCCTATAGATCAGAAGTCTTTATTGCAGAAACTTGCAGCAGCCTGATACTTGTGTCCCTGGAGAGTCCCAGGATTAAATAGGAAAGGCAGGAATTACCCCGATGGATGGTATTTTGGGAAACATTACTGTTAACATGGTATAGGACATACTGTGTGAGTCAGGAAATTTTCTCACTGAGCCTGACTCAGAAAAAAATATTCAAAGCATTTTTTAAATCTCTCATAATACACTATATTCTCCTCTTTGGCATGAGTTCTCCACCTTTCTAGTGCCATGGCAATCTTTGTAATAAAAGAAGCAGTTAGATAAAGGTTTCTGATGCTTATCTCTTTATTTTGTCTGGTGTCTTGTTTCTTCTACTCTTCCCTGATCCACAATTTCACTAAATATACTAGGGCAAGAAACATCCTTTCCTGCCCCTGCCTCCAAGAATTATATTAACTAACCTTTATTTACACCAAACAGATGATAGTTTCACAGTCTACAATTTTGTTTAGTGGAGGTTTTATAAGACCCAAACAAAGAAGAGCTTTTTCAAAGTGATATTGAGGTGACAGAAAGGTGGGAGACAAGAAGATATTAAACAAAAGTGTAGCCATTAACAGTCACCCTTCCTTAAAAAGGTCATTGCCAGATTATGGCAATGGAGGCAGAGCAGAAAGATTCTAGTCATTTGCATTCTTTCCTGTTCTGCTTGAATATTAGATCTATTTAATGTTGCTGTTAGACCCCTGAAGCATCAGCCACAGTAATATTATATCTATAATTCCAGCAATCTTATAACACAATATTGACTCATCACATACCACATCTTTAGAGCTTTCTAATAGCCACTCTCATAGGGACGGTACTCCAATCTCAAGAAGTCCTCCACTTCACTGATCCACTATGCTACTCTGGAAATTGATTTCCCACCACCCTCTACCCTACTTTTTCCATAAACTTTGCCAACATGATCTCTGAATCATTCTGAATACCTTTTACCTGCTCTTCTAGAAAAAACACAACACTAACCAAGAACCTCTCATAAAGAAATGTGGGGAAGAAATCAATACTCCAATCTGCATTATTTCCTTCTAGAGCCAGAGAACAAGACATTTTTGGTAAAAATCATGCAGCCTTTCTTATTGTTGCTAAAGTCATAACCTACAATCTCAGATGGACCCTTTATGTTGCCTGATACTTTATTTACATTGCATATTTATTAATCACTGCTGGTTTTATTTGCCCCTAGTCATGTTTTCTTTTCCTAGTATCTTTAGTGCATATACCAAAGCTTTGGCCTTCTCATGGTTCTCTCCACCTAAGATCCTCCTATACATCAGATGAGCCCCTCAACTGCTTCACACCGAATTAAAGCCTTTAGGTGGAACATACACCAGAGCCCTGCTCCCAGTCTAAATGTTTGCCTACCAGTCATCATCTATTAAACCTCTGGTCTCAAGGGAGAGAGGATCTTCATCTGCTGCAAGGCACTCTGCCCTGGAATTCTCCTAATCCCATCTTGCTCATTTTCTCCCAGGACTTAGATCCATCAGTTTCTCTCTCTCTCTTCTGACTCTCTAGCTACCCCCACAAACTGCCACAATTTCCTTGTCTTTCTCTTCCCACTCCCTTTTCGTACATGCATCAATCATCTGTTGGACTGTAGATGCCGGGTACTGCTGAACAGCTCACAGGGCGGCACCCAGTCCCCATAGCTCTGTCGTGCCTCTCTGCCTTCGTCCATGCATGTCTGCTGCACAGTGACTTACCCACACTCTTTTTTTTTCTTTCTGATTCTTGCTCAAGGTCAGGGACCATATCCTATGACATAAACTTTCCCTAATATCCAAAACAAGCTAAGCCCTCTTCCATTATTTTGCCTTGGCAGACAGCACATGCCTTTATCATAGCAGTTTAACACAGTAGAATATGAGCTCCCCAATGACAAAAAAAAAGTGTCTTATTTGTCTCATTTCTTTAGTGCCAAATGTTGGCCCAGGCACATGGTATTAAACTTTGTTTTAGGTGTTGTCAGTCATATTGCCTTCTACACCTGTCACTTTCTAAGAAAAATGCTTGCTCACATCGCCGTATGGAACAAAGAACTCTCTGAATGCTATTTGGTATTGTCTGTCCCCTTGCCTCATTTCAGCTGTTTGGACTGTGCTGAGTGCTATTCCCAAGGCTAGCCAATCTAACTGGTCAGTGGGCTATGAGGGGGCCTGGTAAAGATAACAATTTAAGATAACCATCCATCCCAAAGTCTCATACAAAGTACCAAAATGTGGGCTAGAACCCATGTCTCTTCACATTAAGACTGATGTTCTTTATAGACCATTCCTGTGCTTTGCTCCTGTATATAACCTAATAGCATTGTGAAGATAGGTGTCAAATGGTTTATTACTTGACGAAGTACAAAGGACCAAAAGTGGATTTTTAAATTAAAGAGTCATTCATTGAGGATGTAAGTTAATGATCATAGTCGACGATGTTTACTATAAGCCAGGAAGTTACTACTGCTTCACCACCACCACCATCATCATGGATACTCACCAGGCACTACACAAAGGGCTTTACGTGTGTCAAGGGCTTTACGTGTGTAATGTGTTAACCTCCCTAACAATCTCTTGAGGTAGCTGAGGCACAGTAGTTAAGTAAATTGATTAAATTTTAAATTACACAGCCAAGAAGTAGAAAAGTGGAAGCCTGCTGGAGATAGATATAGTCATGTGCATTATCTCATTTAATTCTCATGGGAATTTTAAACAGTAGTATTTCTTATTTTATACATGAATCTGAGGGATCAGTTGAGTAATGTTTTGTGCTAGCAGCTAGTACTAGTAGCTAGTAGTAAGTAGTAGACCCTGTCATGTCCGATATCAAAATCCATGTCAACTCTTATATTCTAAATTGTATTATGTCTCTGTCTTTCAAAATGAATACAGCCACACTTTGTTTTATTGTAATACACTTTATTGTGCTTTGCAGATATTGTGTTTTTTACAGATTGAAGGTTTGTGGCAACCTCATATTGGTTAAGTCTATCTGCATCATTTTTATAACAACATTTGCTTGCTCTGTGTTTCTGTGCCACATTTTGTTAATTCTTTCAATATTTCAAATGATTTCATTATTACTATATTTGCTACTGTGGTCTGTGACCAGTGACCTTTGATATTACTACTGTAGTTGTTTTGGGGCAACGTGAACCATGCACATATAAGATTGTAAAATTAACTGATAAATGTATGTTTGTTGACAGCTCCATGAACTGGCCATTCTTCCATCTCTCTCCCTCTCCTTGGACCTTCCTTTTCCTCAAGACACAACAACATTGAAATTAGGCCAATTAATAACCCTACAATGGCCTCTAAATGTTCCAGTGAAAGAAATAGCTACACATATCTCACTTTAAGTCATAATCTAGAATTGATTAAGTGTAGTGAGAAAAGCAAGCTGAAAGCAGAGATGGGCTCAAAGCCAGCCCTCTTGTGCCTAACAGCTAGCTAAGTTGTGAGGCAAAGGGAAAGTTCTTGAAGGGAATTAAAAGTGCTATTTCAGTGAACACATGGATGATAAGAGCGCAAAATGGCCTTCTTGATGATATAGAGAAAGTTTTAGTGATCGATATAGAAGATCAAACCAACCACAACAGTCCCTTAAACCAAACCCTAATCCAGACGGAGGCTCTAACTCCCTTCAGTTCCATGGTGGCTGATCAACTTGAGGAAGCTGCAGAAGAAAAATTTGAAGCAGAGGTTGGTTCATGAAGTTTAAGGAAGAAGGCTGTCTACATAATCTGAAAGGTAAAACAGCAAGTGCTGATATAAAAGCTGCAGCAAGTTATCCAGAAGAGCTTGGCAAAGATGATTCATGAAGGTGGCAACACTGAACGGACTTCTGATGCAAACAAAAAAGAAAATGCCATCTAACTCTTTCATAGTTAGAGAAGTCAATATCTGGCTTCAAAACTTCAAAGAATAGGCTGACTTTCTTATTAAGGGCTAATGTAGTTAGTGACTTTTAAGTTGAAGCCAGTGCTCATTTACCATTCAAAAAACCCTAAGGCCTTAAAGAATTATGCTAAATCTACTTGGCTTGTACTCTATAAATGTAACAATAAAGTCTGGTGACAGTGCATCTGATTATATGATTTACTAAATATATAAGCCCACTGTTGAGACCTACTGTTCAGACAAAAAAGGATTCCTTTCAAAATATTACTCATTGCCAATGTACCTGGTCACCCAAGAACTTTGATGAACACACAATTAGATCAATTTTGTTTTCATATCTGCTAATACAACATTGATTCTGCAGCCCATGGATGAAAAAGCCACTTCAACTTGCAAGTTTTAGTATCTAAGAAGTACATTTCATAAGGCTATAGTTGCCATAAATAGTGATTCTTCTGAAGAACCTGGGTAAAGTTAATTAAAAACCTTCTGGAAAGGATTCACTGTTCTTGATGCCATTAAGAATGTTTGTAATTCATGGGAAGAGGTTAAAATATCAATATTAACAGGAGTTTGGAAATTGATTTCCACCCTCACAATGACTTTGAGGAGTTAAACACCAGTGGAGGAAGTCACTGAAGATGTGATGGAAATAGCAAAAGAACTAAAATTAGAAGTGGAGACTAAAGATGTAACTGAATTGCTGCAGTCTCAAACTTTAACAGTTGAGAAGTTGCTTCTCTTATGGATGAACAAGAAAGTAGTTCATTGAGATGTAATATACTCCTGTTAAAGATGCTGTGAAGATTGTCTAAATGATAACATTGAGTTTAAAATATTATATACATTTAGTTGACAAAGCAGAAACAGTTTTTGAGAGGATTTACTCCAATTCTGAAAGAAGTTCTACTGTGGGTAAAATACTACCAAACAGCATTTCATGCTCTAGAGAAATCATTCGTGAAAAGAAGAGTTCATCAGTTTGGCAAACTGCACTGTTGTCTTATTTTGAGAAATTGCCAGAGCCACCTAACACTCAGCATCCACCACCCCAATCAGTCAGCAGCCATCAACATGGAGGCAAGACGCTCCACCAACAAAAAGATTGCGACATGCTTAAAAGCTCAAATGATGGTTACATTTTTTAGAAAAAAAGTGTTTTTTAATTAAGGTGTGCAATTGTCTTTTTAGACTTCATGCTGTTGTAAACATAATTTTTATATGCCCTGAGAAACCAATAAGTTCACATAACTCACTGTATTTCAATATTTGCTTTACTGATGTGGTTTGGAATCAAATCTACAATATGTATGAGGTATGTCTGTATTGAGGAATGAGTAGGTTGTTACTGAGTATGAATCAGTAAATTATTTTCATATAGGATATTTTTTGTTCCTATGTAAATAATGTGTTATATCTTAGGAAAATAATAACAATACATCAGATAATAATAATAATAATAATAATAATAATAATAATTACATCAGAGAATAAGCTATAAGCTAGTATTTCCCTGTCTGGACCGGATCTTCAGGATCACTTCAAAGAGGGAAATTTGCCTTTAGAATCTTCCTATGACTCTTCCAGTTGTAGCTTCTCACCCCTTCTCTTAAAACTTTCCAAAGTTGTCCAAAATTTTTCCTAGGAAATAAAGTTATTACTCCTTTAGAAGATTTTGCTTCAGGTGCCTCTTAAACCTGGAAATATAAGAGGGCTTCTTGCAAAGAAATTAAATCCGTGTCACTCTGTCCTATATGTAGGAGTAAGGATTACAGGGAACCTGAGGCAGACCTACAGTGGTCAGAGAAGAATCCCTGGAATGTCCCTCCTCAGTACCATAAATAGAAAGCATCCGTTACTGATTGTTCTAAGAGAATGTTAATGAGCAAACAACTTCTGTTTTGTTGGAAAGCTTAGAAAATCTATTTTTCTATTGGTGGAGGAGGAAAGGATTAATCTGGATAATGAGCTAGTGGTCTGGAAATGAAAAGCAGATTGATACTTGACTCCATCCAGTGACAGAGGGAGTCAAGCTGCTCCTCAAAATAAAATTACTGGAAAGGCAAAGAACCTAGGTGAGTGGGCCTGCCCTCTAAGAATCTTAGACTCTAGATTCTTGGGAAGTCCAGCTTTTCTATTGGGACTCTACGGCTGAACATGAGATGATATGGTAGAAAGAAAAGAAAGAAGGAGTCAATACTTTCTACAGACTGGGAAGACCTGGGCTTCAAAAGCACCCTGTAGACACTGAGAAGGATTTCACTGAATTAGGAAGCCTGATTTTACAGTGATGCCTTGAGGCCAAAAAAAGAACTAATCTCTTCCCCCTTGGCTATGTGAGAAGGCTAAGACTGGTTGGATAAATTCTTGTGCCATTAATAAATTCCAGAGGGAAAGTGATTTCCAAAAGATACTTTTCTTCAAGGAGGTTGCGGAGGGTAGTTTGATTAAGGGGAAAAAATTAAAAAATGAAGGGTATATGATTCTGAATTTGTAAAACAGGTCATATTGATCATGCACTGAAATTATGGAGATCTGATGACCCAAATATCCATTGTTTCCAAATGGATGAGTGCTAGGAAAATGTTGTAGACAGGGGTTTTCAAATCACCACACAGAGGAGAACCAATCAACCTGCTGATTTTGAAAAAGCCCTACTGCCTCTATAAATCACTGCCTTCAAACCATGATACTTGTTATCAACAGCTGTAAGTATTTCTCAGTATTATTCTCATGGTCAATTTTAAAAAGGCTTGTCTTTCTAGTTGGAAAAGTTAAATCTTATAACAACCAAGAGGTGTCTTGTTTCAGCAGCTGCAGTTACTGACCTAGGAATGGTGTTGATCACATCTGACACAGAAACCACTTTCAGACCTCCAGGTAAGCTCCATGTTCTACAATATAATGGTTTAAAAATCTGCTGCCTCCAAAGAAACTTACCCCAAATTTAATATTTCATCCCTCTTGGAGCCTTTCTCTGATTCCTTTCATTGTTGTTACCTGCAATATTCATCTTAACTACTTTTTTATATACCACTTACCCTGCTGTTTGATAGCATGCATAAGGAAACTTACATTCTCAAGACAATATAAAGTTCTTTCCAAAATGTACTTAGTGCAATGTTTATCAAATTTTGTTCAAAGGATCACTATAATTTCATAGGTAATTAGGGGTGTTTTATGGGAAATGGGTAAGAAGTTGTGTTCTTTTAAGGATTTTGACAAGTTGTATATTTAAAAATTGATTATAACTTTTGATTATCAATTTGACTTGTAAATTCAAAATTTTGAAACACATTCTCTGGATGTATCACTGTTTATTTATGAAGAAGTTCTTAGCATCTTCCAAGTCTTTGTAATTATGAATAAGGCTGCTATAAACATCCTGCTCAGGCTTTTGTGTCAACATAAGTTTTCAACTTCTATGGATAAATACCAAGGAGTGAGATGGCTTAATTGTATGGTAAGGGTATGTTTAGTTTTGTAAGAAACTGACAAACTCTCTTCCAAAATGGCTGTACCATTTTGCATATCCACCAGCAATGAATTTGAGTTCTCCTTGCTCCACAGTTTTTTCAGAATTTGGTGTTTTCAGTGTCCAGATTTTAGCCATTCTAGTAAGTGTGTGCTGGTATCCCCTGATTGCTTTAATTGGCATTTTCCTGATGATATTTGATATGGAGCATCTTTTCATATGCTTATTTGCCATCTGAATGCATTCTTCAATGAGGTGTCTGTTAAGGTCTTTGGCCCATTTTTTCAGGCTGTATGTTTCCTTTATCCATTCATCTACTGATGGACACTAAGGTTGCTTCCATTTCTTGGCTCTATGTTTTCTTACTGTTGAGTTTTAAGAGCTCTTCATATATTTTGGATAATAGTTCTTTACAGATTGGTCTTTTGAAGATATTTTTTCCCAGTCTATGATTTGTCTTCTCATTCCCTTGACATTGTTTTTGCAGAGAAGAAACTTAATTTTTAAGTGCAACTTAGTGATTATTTCTTTCTTTTATGAATTGTGCCTCTGGTGTTTTAGCTAAAAAGGCATTGTCATACCTACATCATCTAGGTATCCTCCTGTTATCTTCTAGGAGTTCTATAGTTTTTTACATTGAGGTCTGTGACCCATCTTGAATTAATTTTTTGTGAAGAAGGTAAAGTCTATATTTTAATTTTTTTTTTGCATGTGGTTGTCTTATTGTGCCAGCACCATTTGTTGAACAGTTAATCTTTGCCCCTTTGTTGGAAATCAGTTGACTATATTTATGTAGGTTTATTTCTGAACTCTCTTTGCTGTTCCATAGATCTATTTGTCTATTATTTCACTAATACCACATATCCTTGATTACTGTAACTATGCAGAATGTCTTAAAGTTGGCTTTTGTCAGCCTTCCAACTTCGTTCTTTTCCTTCAGTATTGAGTTAGCTATTCTGGGTCTTCTACCTCACTATTATAAACTTTAGAATCATTTTTTAAATAATTTATTTTGGTATCATTATTCTACAGCTACATGTGCAATATTATGGTTATTAAACTACCCCCTTCATCAGGTCCCCCCCACCAACCCCATTACAGTCACTGTCCATCAGTGTAGTGAGATGCTATAGAATCATTACTTGTCTTCTCTGAGTTGTATAGCCTTCCCCACACCCCCCCAACATTACATCTGCTAATCGTAATGCCCCTTTTTCCCCTTATCCCTCCCTTCCCACCCATCTTCCCCAGTCCCTTTCCCTTTGGTAACGATTAGTCAATTCTTGGTTTCTGTGAGTCTGCTGCTGTTTTGTTCCTTCAGTTCTTTTCTTTGTTCTTATACTCCACATATGAGTGAAATCATTTGATACTTGTCTTTTTTGCCTTGGCTTATTTCACTGAGCATAATACCCTCTAGCTCCATCCATGTTGTTGCAAATGGTAGGATTTGTTTTCTTCTTATGGCTGAATAATATTCCATTGTGTATATGTACCACATCTTCTTTATCCATTCATCTACTGATGGACACTTAGGTTGCTTCCATTTCTTGGCTATTCTAAATAGTGCTGCGATAAACATAGGGTTGCATATGCCTTTTTCAAACTGGGCTGCTGCATTTCTAGGGTAAATTCCTAGGAGTGGAATTCCTGGGTCAAATGGTATTTCTATTTTGAGTTTTTTGAGGAACCTCCATACTGCTTTCCACAATGGTTGAACTAATTTGCATTCCCACCAGCGGTGTAGGAGGGTTCCCTTTTCTCCACATCCTCGCCAACATTTGTTGTTGTTTGTGTTTTGGATGTTGGCCATTCTCACTGGTGTGAGGTGATAACCCATTGTGGTTTTAATCTGCATTTCTCTGATGATTAGCGATGTGGAGCATCTTTTCATGTGCCTGTTGGCCATCTGAATTTCTTCTTTGGAGAAGTGTCTATTCATGTCCTCTGCCCATTTCTTAATTGGATTATTTGCTTTCTGTTTGTTAAGGTGCATGAGTTCTTTATATATTTTGGATGTCAACCCTTATCAGATACGTCATTTATGAATATATTCTCCCATACTGTAGGATGTCTTTTTGTTCTACTGATGGTGTCCTTTGCTGTACAGAAGCTTTCAGCTTGATATAGTCCCACTTGTTCATTTTTGCTTTTGTTTCCCTTGCCCAGGGAGATATGTTCATGAAGAAGTAGCTCATGTTTATGTCCAAGAGATTTTTGCCTATGTTTTTTTCTAAGAGTTTTATGGTTTCATGACTTAAATTCAAGTCTTTGATCCACCTTGAGTTTACCTTTGTGTATGGGGCTAGACAGTAGTCCAGTTTCATTCTCTTACATGTAGCTGTCCAGTTTTTCCAACACCAGCTGCTGAAGAGGCTGTCATCTCCCCATTGTATATCCAAGGCTCCTTTATCAAATATTAACTGACTGTATATGTTTGGGTTAATGTTTGGATTTTCTATTCTGTTCCACAGGTCTGTGGGTCTGTTTTTGTGCCAGTACCAAATTGTCTTGATTACTGTGGCTTTGTAGTAGAGTTTGAAGTCAGGGAGTGTAATTCCCCCTGTTTTATTCCTCCTTCTCAGGATTGCTTTGGCTATTTGAGGTCTTTTGTGGTTCCATATGAATTTGAAAATTCTTTGTTCGAATTCAATGAAGAAAGTTGTTGGTAGTTTGATAGGGATTGCGTTGAATCTGTAGATTGCTTTAGGTAGTATAGCCATTTCGACAATATTTATTCTTCCTTGCCAAGAGCATGGGACGCATTTCCATTTGTTAGTGTCCTCTTTAATTTCTCGTAGGAGTGTCTTGTAGTTTTCAGAGTACAGGTCTTTCACTTCTTTCATTAGGTTTATTCCTAGGTATTTTATTCTTTTTGATGCAGTTGTGAATGGAATGGTTTTTCTGATTTCTCTTTCTGTTAGTTCATCGTTAGTGTACAGGAAAGCAACAGATTTCTGTGTGTTAATTTTGTATCCTCCAACTTGGCTGAATTCAGATATTAGTTCTGGTAGTTTTGGAGTGGAGTCTTTAGGGTTCTTTATGTACAGTATCATGTCATCTGCAAATAGTGACAATTTGACTTCTTCTTACCAATCTGGATGCCTTGTATGTCTTTGTTTTGTCTGATTACCGTGGCTAGGACCTCCAGTATTATGTTGAATAACAGTGGAGAGAGTGGGCATCCCTGTCTTGTTCCTGATCTTAGATGAAAAGCTTTGAACTTCTCGCTGTTAAGTATGATGTTAGCTGTGGGTTTGTCATATATAGCCTTTATGATGTTGAGGTACTTGCCATCTATACCAATTTTGTTGAGTTTTAATCATGAATGGATGCTGAATTTTGTCAAATGCTTTTTCAGCATCTATAGAGATGATCATGAAGTTTTTGTTCTTCTTTTTGTTGATGTGGTGGATGATGCTGATGGATTTTCGAATGTTGTACCTTTGTTTCATCCTGGGATGAATCCCTCTTGATCATGGTGTATGATCCTCTTGATGTATTTTTGAATTCAGTTTGGTAATGTTTTGTTGAGTATTTTTGCATCTACATTCATCAGGGATATTGATCTGTAATTTTCTTTTTTGGTGAGGTCTTTGCCCAGTTTTGGTATTAGAGTGATGCTGGCCTCATAGAATGAGTTTGGAAGTACTCCCTCCTCTTCTATTTTTTGGAAAACTTTAAGGAGAATGGGTTTTATTTCTTCTCTATATGTCTGGTAGAATTCAGAGGTGAATCCATCTGGTCTAGGGGTTTTGTTCTTGGGTAGTTTTTTGATTACCAATTCAATTTCATTGCTGGTGATTGGTCTGTTTAGTTTTTCTGTTTCTTGTTTGGTCAGTCTTGAAAGGTTGTATTTTTCTAAGAAGTTGTCCATTTCTTCTATGTTTTCCAGCTTGTTAGCCTATAGATTCTCATAATATTGTTTCATAATTCTTTGTATTTCTGTGGGATCCGTCATTATTTTTCCTTTCCCATTTCTGATTCTGTTTATGTGTGTAGATTCTCTTTTTCTCTTAATGAGTCTGGCTAGGGCTTTATCTATTTTGTTTATTTTTTCAAAGAACCAGCTCTTGGTTTCATTGATTTTTTCTATTGTTTTATTCTTCTCAATTTTATTTATTTCTTCTCTAATCTTTATTATGTCCCTCCTTCTGGTGACTTTGGGCCTCATTTGTTCTTCTTTTTCCAATTTCAGTAATTGTGTCTTTAGACTATTCATTTGGGAATGTTCTTCCTTCTTTAAATAGGCCTGGATTGCAATATACTTTCCTCTTAGAACTGCCTTTGCTGCGTCCCACAGAAGTTGTGGCTTTGTGTTGTTGTTGTCATTAGTCTCCATATATTCTTTGATTTCTGTTTTGATTTGGTCGTTAACCCATTGATTATTTAGGAGAATGTTGTTACGTCTCCATGTATTTGTGAGCCTTTTTTGTTTCTTTCTAAAATTTATTTCTAGTTTTATACCTTTGTGATCTGAGAAGTTGGTTGATAGGATTTCAACATTTTTGAATTTACTGAGGTTCTTTTTGTGGCCAATATTTGGTCTATTCTGGAAAATGTTCCATGTTCACTTGAGAAGAATGTGTGTCCTGCTACTTTTGGGTACAGAGTTTTGTAGATGTCTGTTAGGTCCATCTGTTCTAGTGTGTTGTTCGGTGCCTCTGTGTCTTTACTTATTTTCTGTCTGGTTGATCTGTCCTTTGGAGTGAGTGGTGTGTTGTAGTCTCCTAAAGTGAATGCATTGCTGTCTATTTCCTCCTTTAATTCTGTTAGTATTTGTTTCACCTATGCTGGCGCTCCTGTGTTGGGTGCATATATATTTATAATGGTTATATATTCTTGTTGGACTGACCCCTTTATCATTATGTAATGTCCTTCTTTATCTCTTGCTACTTTCTTTGTTTTGAAGTCTATTTTGTCTGATACAAGTACTGCAACACCTGCTTTTTTCTCTTTGTCGTTTGCATGAAATATCTTTTTCCATCCCTTCACTTTTAATCTGTGTATATCTTTGGGTTTGAGGTGAGTCTCTTGTAAGCAGCACATAGATGGGTCTTGCTTTTTTATCCATTCTGTTACTCTGTGTCTTTTGATTGGTGCATTCAGTCCATTTACATTTAAGGTGATTATCGATAGATATGTACTTATTGCCATTGCTGGCTTTAGATTTGTGGTTACCAAAGGTTCAAGTGTTGCTTCTTTACTATCTAACAATCTCACTTAACTTTCTTGTTTAGTTATTGTAAACACTGTCTGATGTTTCTTTATTTCTCTCCCTTCTTGTTCTTCCTACTCCATTCTTTATATACTAGGTGTTTTATTCTTTGCCTTTAGTTAGTATTTGGATGGTCTGCTTTCTTTGCTATGATTTTATTTTCTCTGGTCACATCTTTTTAACCTTAGGGGTGCTTCCGTCTAGACCAGTCCGTTTAAGATATCCTGTTGTGGTGGCTTATGAGAGGCAAACTCTCTCAACATTTTTGTCTGGAAATTGTGTAATCCCTCTGTCATATTTAAATGATAATTGTGCTGGATACAATATTCTTGGTTCGAGGCCCTTCTGTTTCATTACATTAAATATATCATGCCATTCTGTCCTGGCCTGTAAGGTTTCTGTTGAGAAGTCTGATGATAGTCTGATGGGTTTTCCTTTGTAGGTGATCTTTTTTCTCTGTCTAGGTGCCTTTAATACTCTGTCTTTATCTTTGATCTTTGCCATTTTAATTATTATGTGTCTTGGTTTTGTATTCCTTAGGTCCCTTGTGTTGGGAGATCTGTGGACTTCCGTGGACTGGGAGACTATTTCCTTCCCCAGCGTGGGAAAGTTTTCAGCAATTATTTCTTCAAAGACACTTTCTATCCCTTTTTCTCTCTCTTCTTCCTCTGGTACTCCTATAATGAGAATATTTTCCCATTTGGATTGGTCACACAGTTCTCTTAATATTCTTTCATTCCTAGAGATCCTTTTATCTCTCTCTGCCTCAGCTTCTCTGCCTTCCTGTTGTCTGATTTCTATTCCATTAACAGTCTCTTGCATCTCATCCAGTCTGCTGTTAAGCCCGTCAATCGCTTGTCTGATTTCTGCATTGTCTTTCCTCACTTCCCTCACTTCCTCCCTCAGCTCTTGCACATTTCTCTGTAGGTCAATCAGCTTGTTTATGACTTTTATTCTGAATTCTTTTTCAGGAAGACTGTGCATTTCCATCCCTTCAGGCTCCCTCTCTGGGGTTGTCTGGTTGATTTTAGTCTGGACCGTATTCCTCTGTCTTTTCATGGCTATAGAAGTGGTCGCTGGTAGTTTCTACATATGTCAGCTCGGCTCTTTAAGAATTTTAAAAAAGAGAGAGAGACAAAGAAAGAAAAAAGAAAGAAAAGAAAAGAAAAAAGAAAGAAGAAACAAAAAACAAAACAAAAAAACAACAAAAAAAATGCCCACCGGGAGTAGATTCTGTGGGTATGCTGTAGGTGTCGCTGTTGCTCCACTATTCTGCAGCTGTGGTTGCGCTGCTCCGCAGGGCTCTTTATAGTCCTGGCTGTGGTGGGAATGAATGGGAGGCTATTGACCTCTGTGGAAAGTCTAAGTGCAGCCACTCTTTCCCAGTCACCATCTAAGGGGTCCAAATCTCCCCAGGATTTGCAGTCTGCTGGGCTGAGTGTCCCGGGGACATCCGGCTTCTCTACTGGGCTCCTGTCTCTTTAAGACCGCTGAAGAAAGCGCGCAGTTTTCTTTTTCTTTTTTTTCCTTCCTTGGAGCTGGCTGCAAGCACCCTGGCGCATTCCCCACTCAGATCCTGCACCTTCTGTCTCTCCAGTCTCTGCTACACTGCGAGATGTGTGTCAGCGCTCTCTGCGCAGTTCACCAGGGCTGGTTATTTCTCAGGGTGTACTTTCACTCCCTCCCGGCTCTGAATCCTCTCCTCCCACCGGTGCGCTGGGGTGGGTGAGTGCTCAGGTCCCGCTGGGTCGCGGCTTCGTATCTTACCCGCCTCGCAGGGTGCCGTGTCCTCTCAGATATAGCTGCATGCTGTGCGCTTTCTTGTGTATTCTGGTCTCACTTTTAGGAATAGTTGTATTTGCTGTACTTTCATAGATATAGTTTTGGGAGGAGATTTCTGCTGCCCTGCTCACGCTGCCATCTTCCTGGAAGTCGAACTTTAGAATCATTTTTTCCATACCGAAAAGATATGTTACTGTAATTTTGATTGGGATTGCACTGAATTTATGGATCAAGTAGGGAAGAACTGACATTTTGATAATATTGTCTTCTTATTCATAAACTTGGAATACCTCTCGATTTATTTAGTTCTTTGATTTTGTTCGTCAGGGTTTTGCAATTTTCTCATATAGATCTTGTACATATTTTGTTAGACTTTTAGCTAAATATTTTTTTATAGGGGTGCTTAGATAAATAGTAGATATTTTTAATTTCACATTCTAATTGTTCATTACTAGTATATCAGAAAGTGATTGACTTTTATTAACCTTTTATCCTACAACCTTGCTATAATTGCTTATTAGATTTTTTTGTCAATTCTTTCAGATTTTCCATGTAGCCAATCATGTCCTCTGTGAACAAAGAGAGGTTTACTTTTCCTTTTCAATCTGTATACTTTGTATTTCCTTTTCTTGTCTTATTTCATTAGCTAGAAATTCTAGCATGATATTGAGAAGGAGCTGTAAGAGGGGACATCCCTTTCTTGTATCTGATCTCAGTGGGAAAGCTTCAAGTTTCCAACCATGAATTTTGATGTTAGCTATAGGAATTTTTTTTCAAGCAGGTAAAAGAAAAGAGTAGTTTAATAAAGCAAAGTACATTCTCAAGGAGAGAGTTCAGGCATGTACCAGAGGTGAGCAGTGAGCTGTAGTTTTTAAAACATATTTTTTATCAGGTTGAAGGAATCCTTAGTGGCTTTTTCTGCAATGCAAATGAAAAACTGGAGGAACTTCCTTAATATGTAAGATGGAGAAATCGGGGTTGAGAAAAGATGGTTGAACAACCATATCTAAAGTATGTCCAAGAATAAATCACTGTCAGTTTGGAGAGATGTCATTTGATTGGAATATGGAGTTTTATATCTGCTTACTTCTGTTGAATATTCTTATCAGCATGTTAACTAAGAATTGCTTATTAAAACTGTAGATTATATATAGTTATGGAAGATAGTTAGATATATCTATTTATCTCAAGTCAGCACATCTATATTGGCTTCCAAATATATGAGGTACCTTGTCAGATATTGTGAGGGCTCTAAAGATGAAGCGTGATCACTAACCTGGATAAGAATACCTTTCTTTAAGGGATATAACATATGTATGCAAGCAAAAAGTGTCAGGTCATTAGAGGATGTCCTTTCTCGTACCTCTTCATCTGTCATTCTATCTCTTCCTCACCATACCATGGATATTGGATTCTGCTTCTTTCCTCAAAACTTCCAAGCACCCTTAATGGTTTCAGACCTGATGTTCCTTTCCACAAAATACTCAGTACATCTATTCAATCCCTCCAACTGCCTGCTGTGTACTCCAGCCCACCAAAACACACACAAACATTCACATATACACTTTAGATGTATTCTAGATATTTTACACAGATTACATAAAATACCACCACACAAGTACACTATTTACCATCTTATTTACTATCTTAATACCCTGCTCTTTACCTCATAGAATTTGTAATTACATATGGATTTGCATATGTGAATTTGTATATATTTGTGTAATGTCTGCTTCTGTATGCTCAAAGGAGGCGTCCTGTTTTGTTTTTCACAATGTGTCTAATAACTGGACTAGGTCTCTACATATCGTAGATGACATATTTGCTATAAGATTGAATATGAAATTGCTGATGTTTACTCCCCAGCTGAGTGAAGACGGTGTTTGAATAAAAGTGGTGACATCTGAGCTAAGACTTGAAAATTGCATAGGATTTTATAGGTGAAAATTGAGAGAACTAATAGTCCCACTATGTTCCCCACTATCTAGCCTATGACTCATGTATTTTATAAAGTTCTGACTGCCACTTTCAAAAATGGCATTGATAAATGGGAGTTCACAGGGAGAAAAGCAACCCAGATAGTAAAGTGCAAGACATATCAGATGTGACACCATTGAAGTAATTGGATGTTTTGCCTGAAGAAAGGGAGACATGTAATGACAGTTTTCCATCATTTTACAAATATAGGAGAGAGAACAAAATTATTTTTTGAAACTCCAGACAGAGATTAACATATGACTAATGGCTAGAACTTATTGGGAACCAAAATGGGATTCAGTATGTAAAGACTATTCTGATGATTATAGTGAGCTAAACAGAAAACAAGCCGTTTTATATATTGGGATCCTTGATTCTGGAAGGGTTCATGTGGGCTGTATGATCTTCTGCTTAAAAGTTATATAGGGAGCACTGAGCTGGGTACAGGATGCTACAGATAGATGATCTTAATGTCTCACCTATTATTGGTTCTGAGTGGCAGAGATGATATTTATACTTGTAAAATAAAGGTGATGATAATAATTAACAATAATAGTAATAATAATAATCCTATGAATAGCTAAGAAGATTAAATAAAAAAGATATCATATAAAATACTGTCATATATAGGGTAAGAAATCACACAATGATAAATACTGTTTATTAATCACTTATTAACACTAAGCACTGTACTAATCACATGTTGCATTGAATGCATTAAATATTGTTTATTTTAATGTTTCATAATAAAATAAATGGCTGCTCTTAACTGAATGGCAGTTATATCCTTTAGATCATGGTAGATTCATTCTGCTTTTATTTTTTTTTCCAATTGCTGTGCTCAGTCAGTACAGGGACCACCCACTGTAGTCCACCACCCAGAGGAGCATGTTTGAGTCTGCAGCAACATGAGAGGACTATAAACACACCACTGTTACTCTCATGTGCACATGCAAGAATTGTATAGTTCACAAATAGAAATTGGCCCATGGTGTGGTGAGTAAACACATTAAATAAGAATCACTAGAACTTGATTCTAGTCACTAATTTATCATTAACTAGTTATGCCACCTAAACTCACAGATTGTTTGTGTAGATTGGAAGTGAGAGTTATTTACCTTTGTCCATTTTATTTCTGTTACCTATTTTAGGTCAATATTCTGCTTTCTCCTTAAAGACACTGTCTGATAGAACTGAAAATTGTAAACTTTAAAGTCATTTTAAATGGGAATCTAAAGAGCTAGTAAATGAATTCTAGTACTAGAGGACTGGTTTGGGAACAAATTTATGCAAATGCAATGCATAGATTAGACTGCAGAGATTCAAATGCCTTAAGAACAGAAATTATAAGACAAGGGAAACAATTTAGAGAAAACTCACTTTCTCATTAGGCAAAAGACAATAGGATTTCTTACAGATAAGGAATCCTGTGTTATCTATAGTTTTGTATCTGTTCTCTTGTCCTGGTATACTGGTAGAAACTAAATACAAGCATAGGAGTCCTTAGCTTTTAAGCTACTTTCAATTTGCGTCCTAGGACATATGTTGTGGTAGTGCAGGGACATGGAAGGAAAGCTATGGTAACTGAAGATTCCTGAGAAGCTTTAGCAAAGTGCCAAGAAGGTTTAATCCATAACTCTTCTCATTGTGATAGTTCTCCTCCAGCCTGGTTACAGAACCACTGTTGGAATAAAAAGTCATTGATATCACAGTTAAGAAAAAAAAAGAAAATGCCTTTGTATTTGAATAGAAGTGTACACAATGAACAAGAGGAAAGGAAAGAGGGAGGAGAACTGATTATAATTGAGTTTCCATTTTTTATGAGAAAATGCTTAGGAACTTTATCTTCATAACAATCCAATGACTTAAATATTACCCTGTCATTTATAATAAGAGAAAACTGAATTTCTGAGAGTTAAAATTTCTCCAGTGCCCGATGTTATGCCACTACTGAGGCTCTCAGAGGTAGTATTTCAGTAAAGACCTGTGTGTGCATGTTATCATATGTAACATTATTTAATACTTTTAATTGCTATGAATGCATAGTTGTTTTAATATAAAGTTCAATTCCTACAGAAAAAGTCAATAATCTTATTTCTGAATTAAACAAAAACTTTTTTAAAAATGAGTGGTTTAGACTATACAGTTACTACCAAAACATTGTCTATAGCCTACTAGCAGAATTATCTAATTGTCAAAGTACAAGACAAAAAGAAAAACTGAGAAAATTGGTATCTTTGGTTTACTTTCATTCCCCTCCTCCCCCACTTAGCTTGTTTATGTCAGAGGAAGATTATGGCCTTGTTATGGACACTAAGTTCTTATACCGTTAACTCTGATCAGGTTGTAATCCCAATTTATCAGTTTACAAATTAGGAAGGTAACTCTCAAAGAAGCTAGATGCTAATTGCATCCAATACAGTAACACTGTGTTACAGATCAGCTAATAACTCTGAGGACCATTCATCTGCCAAATATTTACTGAGAACCAACCATGTGACAAACATTTTTCTAGGGTCGGGGCATATAGTAGTAAACGGTAAAGGCAATAACCCTGTTCAATTAGAAATGATGATTTACTGAGAAATGCAGAGAATTAAATTGTAGAATAAAAAATAAGAAGGAACCCTCCATATAAAAATTAAAGGAAAAAGCATTCCTAGCAAATAAAACCTCAATTATAATGAGCCTTCAAGTGGGAACAATATTGGCATGTCTCAGGAACAGAAAGAATGTTCTGTGGTTTGAGTGTGTAGGTCTAGCGGTGGGCAATAAATCAAGAGTCCAGAGGTAGACTGCAGCCAGATTATGTGGATCTTCACAGGCCCCAGTGAAAAATTTACATTTTATTTTAAATGTATCAAGAAACTGTTAAGTTTGAAACAGGGAAGACATGATCCTATTTACAGTATTTCAGATTAGGCTACTGTGTGAGACAATGGACCATGTGGCAGCAGGACAATGAGTCTGGAGGCCCTGTGACACCCAGCGGACAGATGACAGAGCTTCAGTAGATAAGGTTGGCAGAAACAGGGATGAAAAGCACTAAGCAGATCTCAGATAGGATTTGATAGCAGAGTCCGCAAGTCTGGCTTGTAAATTTTATGTCAAAAGAGAAGAAAGAGAAGAATCAAGGATGGCTTTTTTTTTTTCCTTTTCTTGGATTGAACAGTGGACTTGTTTGGTCAGTGGGTTTGCTAGTGGAGATGAGACAAACTGAGAAAGAGGAGACTGAGGGTGAGGGTTGGGAAAGGTATTGAAGGGTTCTGTTTTGAGCGTGGTGAATTTGAGATGTATATTAGAAATCCCTTAGAGATATTCTCCTGGAGATGGGGGAAGAGGTCAAGGCTAGAGATACAGTTTGGGAGTCATTATCATATAGATGAATTTGAGGCCATGGGAGTAGATAAGATTACCTATAGAGAGGAGCTACAGGATCCCAGGAATGAGCCCTAGGGCACTTCAAAGTTTTAAGAGCAGTATTTTTCCTTAAATAAATGTCTTTCTATTTAACTAGTGGATCTAATTTTAGAAGTTTTCTATTTAAGGATAGTTAAGCCAAAGCAAAGCAATCATTATTTTTTACTTGAAATCTTTAATCCCTTTGCCCTGAAGGCCATATATAAAGTTATAAATAAGTTTAATAAAGGAAATATAAAAATACACACAGTTACACAATTTATTTAAGAGGAGCTTTTTTACTGTTGCTTTGCACTTGATAACATTTCTGTCTTTGGCCATTGCCTGTCATTCAGCCTTTCCTAATAATAGATGGTGATTGTGCATGTTATTATATCTTTCCAAATTCAGAAGGAGGCATTATGTTCTATGAACTGTATCCTCATGAGTTTAAACCCTGTCAAAAGTACAACTAGGGTGTAACTTTCTTGTTGAGCAATTGCAGCTCTGTATTACTAAAATCTCCTTTAAGCTGCTCATTGAAGAGTACGGTGGTTCCATTTCCATCCCAAGTAACTCCCAGTTCCTAAGCACAGTGTTATTATACTGTATCAATTCCAAGGCCTGACAGCTGCAGGTTTGAAATAGCTGCACTCTGTGAAACCCAACTTTTAAATCCCAGGAAAGGGAGTTCAACCCTTTTATTGTCCTAAAATAGACCAATGTGGTATGGCTCAGTAAGGTGTCTTTCTGATGGCACCCTCAAAATTACCATCCCAGTACTCTATGTGGGAAGTAAAAGTCCTGAAGAACTTATCACAAGCAGGCTTTTTGGGCCTGAGGCTCTTAAACAAAGTCTTTTCAGTTTCTCTGTCTCTGTACAGCATGATCCATGACTGCTTATCACCTTTGCCTGGTGTGGGTAAAACTGCAATATTTCCAGAATCTCCCTCCTGGCCTTAGTGCATCTCCATATCAATAGGTGTTTCCAGGGGGTGAAGAGAAGTAGTCCATGTCCATATCAATAGGTGATTACAAGGTTCAGGTGAATGAGGGTATATTCGGACCAGAGAGGTTTGGTGGGGTCCCTTTTTACAAGCCAGGTTGTGAGAGACACGGGTGAGCAGAAGTGGATGACTGATTGTAAGCCATAAACGGGTTTCTCCCACTTCATTTCTCCCTTTGACTGATTGTGGCTTCAAAGGTTATTTTCCCCAGACTGGGAACTTATTTGCCCCCCAGAGTTACAACCGGAGTAGGGACTCTTCTGTTACGAAGGTGCACAGCTATTTCATGTGCCTGGCTGTAGTGAGGGGTTGAATTGCAAATGTGGTTTATGATTGGTGACAAAGGGAATGGCTGCTCAGCTTTAAATATCTAACAACGTTGCATAAAATACATTCCCATAACTGTACAGGAAATAGGGTAGAAAACTGAACTGTGTCATTTTTCCAGCCATATTTGTGTCCTGAAGTACACTCCTCAATGTCCCACTCTTCAGCCTCACTCCCTTTTCTGACTTTTCACAAATACACACAGTTGTCTTCCTTCACATTTTTGCTGTTCATATCCAGGGCTTCATTCTGTGTCTAACAGGAAATACTAAAATCCCCTTCCTGGGTTGTGAATCTAGTTCCTGGTGAAGGGAGTAAGCTTTCCTGCTCCATAGAGCTGCCTTCCAGATCTGCCTCCTATTCTGGTTTCTAATACTTGCATGACATTCTTATCTCTCCTGCTTGTATCCCCAGTCTGCTTTCAGGTCTGCCTGTTATGATCTGAGGACAACCTTACCATACCTGTTCCTGTGGCCTCAGAATTCCCAAGGCCTTTCCTCTGTTTTATCCACTCCCTTCATCTTTAGGGTCATTATCCCTAGATTTTTTCTTTTATCTGAGTTTCATGGTTCCCCTATTTCCTGAAGATAAACAGTTTTATATCTGGCTCTGGAAGGTCAAAGTTCTACAGAGAGAATAATTTTCTTATATCCTTTAGAACATGTACCTCAATTTGCTTTGAATAAAAATGAGAACGTCTATGATAATATTTTTCTAAAGTACAAACATTAATACCATTCCTGATCCTCTATTACATTTTGTAAAATAATTATCTAATGGATGTTTTTCATTTATTTTTCTTACCATATTCATACTTTTTAAATATGATTTAGTTTTTCCTTTGAGAATTAAGAAGTGTCTTGAGGATCTGATTTTCTTTTCTTTTCACATCCTGTCTCATTGACCTTTCTAAAGTAGAGGTGATGACCTGTAATATTTTTTCTATGCTGATATCCCACTTCCTGTGCCAGTTTTCAGCTCTTTACAAGTAAAGAAGTTAATAAAGGAAAGAGAGGGAACTTTGATGCTGCCAACTCTTAAGCAATTTAAGCTGTGACTTTACTAACCTTAAAGTAAATGAAGCCAGATCCAGTAGCTGCACGATCAAATGCTGTTACAGGATAATTTAGTCCAATTGAATATTACGGTAATGGGGGAAATGGATTCTGTGCACACTGAAGTTTTTGCTTCTCCAGAAGAATTGAACTGCTGAATGCCTGTGTAATCCATTGAAAGTATCTCAAATACACCTCAGTCTGCTGTGTAAATGTGAAGGTCAAGTCTGTTGATCTAGCTTTCTGAACTATACCTCCAAAATGAAACCACCCATTTCCCTCTTTTTTAAAAAGTTCAGGGATCATCTGTATAATTTCGAAGAGCTGCTTTAATTTCACAAATGGATTATATTTCATAAAATTATTCCCTTCACTTAGCTTTATTGTTCCAAAGATCCTATGTAAATTAACAATAAATGACTGACATACAACTGAAATCACACATATGCTAACTTACTAAGCCACTGAGTATCTACTATAAATGTTAACTTTCCTTCTATGTAGTGAATGCTGAGTTTACAATTTTATGAAAACATCTTAGTTCCAAAGACACATGTAGAAAAGATATGGAATAAAAAATACTGAATGTGGATCAGGCTTAAAGATGGTGGCATGAGAGGTGAGACAGAAACCTCCTCCCAAAACCACATATAATATGATAATATAGCAAACACATTTAATCCTGAAAAACCAACAGGAAAGAAGGCTGTGCTAGACTTGCTACACCTGGGAAAAACAGCAGGCCTCAAGGAAAAGGGTAAAGTACCAAAGCCATGATCTAGAGGCATGCGAGCCATTCCCCTACCCCAGCTCACCAGCAGGAGGAAGAGAAAAGGAGTGGGAAGGGGCTGGAGGCCTACAACTGCTGAACATCCATCCTTGGAGATCTTCTCTGGGAGCACAGACCTACATGACATGATGCTCCTGAGGTTAGTAGGGTTGGAAAGCTAAGACAGGTGGAATACTTGAAAAGAATGAGATTCCAGCTTCTTGTGGAAAACACATATCCGCAACTGGCTGATCTGGAACCAAAGAAAGGTGGGCAGTCTGAGAGACTTAACTAACAGTGAGACAGCTGCTTAAGGGGCAAGGATTGCACAGAGCCTGCTGCTCAGGAGAAATGATAGGGGAATAAAATTGTCCAGAAGCAGTCTGCCCAACAGGTTGAGAGCTTAAACGAGCTTCAGGTGCTCAATCCCCCTGGCTGAGTATACAGCTACGAGCCCCCCACTGTGATACACAGCCTGCTGTGCCTTCCTCCCAGCCAGCACCAGCTTGTAAAATGGCTGCCCTCATCATTGCACCAGGCCAGCCAGAGGGTGGTCCCCTGTGGCAGCTACAAGTGGATAGCATAGAGTCTTCTCCTTATGAGCTCAGCCCACTGGCCTGGGCGGTGGAGGTCCTGGAAGTGGAGGCAGGCACTGCAGATGGGAAGAAGGAAAGAGCTCTTTCCTCCCAACAGGCACCAGCGCCGCTCACCTGTGACCCTTGCCATTGTTCCAGGGGCTGAGCAGCTCCAGAGAGTAGAGCTTCTAGGCACTAGAGGGCATGACCAAAAACTATGAAATATCAAAGGAACCTGATTCAAACTGAAGTCCCACAAATACCAGAAACAGGGCCAAGTAAAACTGAAATCAGCAATCATCCTGAAAAATATTTTAAAATAAAAATCATAAAAATGTTCATGGAGCTGCAGAAAAATATTCAAGAACTCAGGTAGGAATTCAAGAATGATATTCAAATGTTGAAGAATACAGCATCTGAAATGCAACATACAATGGAGGGATTTAAAAGCAGATTAGATGAAGTAGAGGAGATGGTAAATGAAATAGAAATTAGAGAACAGGAATACAAAGAAGTTGAGGCATAGAGAGATAAAACCATCTTGAGGAATGAAAGAATATTGAGAGAATTGTGTGATCAATCCAAACAGAACAATATTCACATTATAGGGGTACCAGAAGAAGAGAAAAAAGGATAGAAAGTGTCTCTCAGGAGGTAATTGCTGAGAAATTCCCCAGTCTGGGGAAGAAGATAGTCTCTCAGCCCATGGACGTGCACAGATCTTTCAACACAAGGGAGTCAAGGAAGACAACACCAAGACATATAATAATTAAAATGGCAAAGATCAAGGATAAGAACAGAGTATTGAAAGCATCCAGAGAGAGAAAAAAGATCACATACAAAGGAAAACCCATCAGGCTATCAGACTTCTCAACAGAAACCTTACAGGTCAGAAGGGAGTGGCATGATATATTTATTTATTTATTTATTTATTTATTTTTAAATATAATTTATTTTATTATCATTAATTTACAATAACATGTGCAATATTACGATTATTAAACTACCCCTTCATCAGGTCCCCCCCACCAACCCCATTACAGTCACTGTCCATCAGCGTAGTGAGATGCTATAGAATCACTACTTGTCTTCTCTGAGTTGTACTGCCCTCCCCGTGCCCCCCCAACATTACATTTGCTTGATATATTTAACATTATGAAACAGAAGGGCCTTGAACCAAGAATACTTTGTCCGGCAATATTATCATTTAAATTTGAAGGAGGGATTAAACAATTTCCAGAGAAGCAAAAACTGAGAGAATTTACCTCCCACAAACAATCTCTACAGTGTATTTTAGAGGGGCTGCTGTAGACGGAAGTGTTCCTAAGGCTAAATAGCTGTTACCAGATGAAATAAAGCCACAGTAAAGAAAGTACACCAATTAATCACTAAGCAGATGCAAAACAAATCAACTACCCACAAAGTCAGTCAAGAGATAGACAGTACCTTGTCTGATAACTAATATATAAAAAGTGGAAGAGGAAGAAAAAGGAGGACAAAAAAAAGAGAACCTTTAGATTGTGTTTGTAATAGCATACTAAGTGAGTTAAATTAGACTGTTAGATAGTAAGGAAGTTACACTTGAGCTTTTGGTAACCACAGATCTAAAGCCTGCAATGCCAATGAGTACATACCTATTGATAATCTCCCTAAATGTAAATGGTCTGAATGCACCAATCAAAAGACATAGTCACTGAATGGATAAAAGAAAAAAACCTGTCTATATTCTGCCTAAAAGAGACTCACTTCAAACCCAAAGACATACACAGACTAAAAGTGAAGGGATGGAAAAAGATATTTCATGCAACTATAAGGGTAAAAAAAGCAGGATTTGCAGTACTTGTATTAGACAAAACAGCTTCGAAACAAAGAAAGTAACAAGAGACAAGGACATTACATAATGATAAGGGGGTCTATCCAACAAAAGGATATAACCATTATAAATATCTATTCACCCAATATAGGAGCACCTACCTATGTGAAACAAGTACTAACAGAATTAAAGTGGGAAATAGAATGCGATCAATTCATTTTAGGAGATTTCAAAGCACAACTCACTCCAAAGGACAAACCAGACAGAAAATAAGTAAGGAGACAGAGGCACTGAACAACACAGTAGAACAACACATTATGCTAAGAAAACAAAAAGCCCACAAATACATGGAGGCTAAACAACATGCTCCTAAATAGTCAGTAGATCAAAGACCAAATTAAAACAGAGATCAAGCAGTATATGGAAACAAATGACAACAATAATTAAACACTGCAAAATCTGTGGGACACAGAGAAGGCCATGCTAAGACGGAAGTATATTGAAATAAAGGCTTACCTTAGGAAGGAACAATCCCATATGAACAGTCTAAACCCACAATAAAACTAGAAGAAGAAGAACAAATGAGGCCCAAAGTCAGTAGAAGTAGGGCCATAATAAAGACTAGAGCAGAAATTAATAAATCCAGAAGAGTAAAACAATAGAAAGAATCAATGAAAACAGAAGCCGATTCTTCAAAAAAATAAACAAAATAGATAAAACCCTAGCCAGGCTTATCAAGAAAAAAAGAGAGTCTACACACATAAACAGAATCATAAATGAGAAAGGAAAAATCACAATGGACACCACAGATATACAAAGAATTATTAGAGAATACTATGAAAAACTATATTCTAACCAATTGGATAACCTAGAATGGACAACTTTCTAGAAAAGCACAACCTTCCAACATTGACCCAGGAAGTAACAGAAAATCTGAACAGACAAATTACCAGAAAAGAAATTGAATTAGTATCAAAAAACTACTTAAGAACAAAACCCCTGGACCAGATGACTTCACCACTGAGTATTATCAAACATATAGAGAAGACATAATACCCATTTTCCTTAAAGTTTTCCAAAAAGTACAAAAGGAGAGACTACTTCCACACTCATTCTATGAGGCCAGCATCAGTCCAGTACCAAAACCAGGCAAAAGCACCACAAAAAAAAGAAAATTACAGACCAATGTCCCTGATGAACATGGATGCAAAAATACTAAACACAATATTAGCAAACCAAATTTAAAAATACATCAAAAAGATCATCTATCATGATCAAATAGGATTTATTCTAGGGATGCAAAACTGGTACAATATTTGAAAATCCATCAACATCATACACCACATACACAAATAGAAAGACAAAAATCACATGATCTACATAGATGCTGAAAAAGCATTCCACAAAATTCAACATCCATTCATGATAAAAATTCTCAACAAAATGTGTATAAAGTGCAAGTACCTCAACATAATAAAGGCCGTATATGAGAAACCCACAGCCAATATCATACTTAAAAGCGAGAAGCTGAAAGCTTTTCCTGTAAGGTCGGGAACAAGACAAGGATGCCCACTCTCCCACTTTTATTCAACATAGTTCTGGAGGACCTAGCCATGGCAATCAGACAACACAAAGAAAGAAAAGACATCAGATTGATAAGGAAGAAGTTAAACTGTCAATGTTTGCATATGACATGTTATTGTATATATAAAAACTGTAAAGAATTGACTCCCAAACTACAAGAAGTAATAACTGAAATCAGCAAAGTCGCAGGATACAAAATCTATACACTGAAATCTGTTGCATTCCTATATACTAATGATGAACTTGAAGAAAGAGAAATCAGGAAAACAATTCCATTTACAACTGCACCAAAAAGAATATAATTCCTAGGAATAAACCTAATGAAGGAAGTGGAAGACCTATACCCTGAAAACTACAAGACACTCATGAGAAAAAGTAAAGAAGATACCAATAATGGAAATACATCCCATGCTCATAGATAGGAAGAATTAATATTGAGAAAATGGCCATCATTCCTAAAGCAATCTACAGATTCAGTGCAATCCCTATCAAAATTCCAACAGCATTCTTCAACAAACTAGAGCAAATAGTTCTAAAATTCACATGGAACCACAAAAGACCCTGAAAAGCCAAAGCAATCCTGAAAAAGAAGAATAAAGCAGGGGGGATTATGCTCCCTCACTTCAAGCTCTACTACAAAACCTCAGTAATCAAGACAGTTTGGCACTGGCACAAGTACAGACCCATAGATCAATGGAACAGAATAGAAAGCCCAGATATAAACCCAAGCATCTATGGTCAATCAATATCCAATAAAGGATCCATTTATATACAATGGGGAAATGACAGCCTCTTCAACAACTGGTGTTGCCAAAACTGGACAGGTACATGTAAGAGAATGAAACTGGATTATTGTCTAAATCCATACACAAAAGTAAACAAATAGATCAAAGACCTGAATGTAAGTCAAGAAACCATAAAACTCTTAGAAGAAAACAAAGGCAAAATCTCTTGAATATAAACATGAGCAACTTTTTCCTGACCACATCATCTCCTTGGGCAAGGGAAACAAAAGCAAAAATGAACAAATGGGACCACATTAAACAAAAAGCTTCTGTACAGGAAAGGAAACCATCAGCAGAACAAAAAGGTGTCCTACAGTATGGGAGATGTATTTGTAAATGACATGTCTGACAAGGGGTTAAGATCCAAAATATATAAAGAACTCACACTTTTCAACACCCAAAAAGAAAATAAACCGGTTAAAAAATGGGTGGCAGATATGAACAGACAATTCTCCAAAGAAGAAATTCAGATGGCCAACAAACACATGAAAAGATGTTCCACATCACTAGTCATCTGGGAAATGCAAATTAAATCCACAATGAGATATCACCTTACACCATTTAGGATGGCCAGCATTGAAAAGACAGGGAACAACAAATGCTGGTGAGGATGCGGAGAAAGGGGAACCCTCCTATACTGCTGATGGGAATGTAAACTATTTCAACCATTGTGGAAAGCAATATGGAGGTTCCTCAAAAACTAAAAATAGAAATACCATTTGACCTGGGAATTCCACTCCTAGGAATTTACCCAAAGAAAGCAAGATCTCAGATTCAAAACGACATATGCACTCCTATGTTTATCGCAGCACTATTTACCATAGTCAAGATATGGAAGCAATCTAAGTGTCCATCAGTCAATTAATGGATGAAGAAGAGGTGGTACATATACACAATGGAATACTCTTCAGCCATGAGAAGAAAACAAATCCTACCATTTGCAACAACATGGATTTAGCTAGAGGGTATTATGCTCAGTGAAATAAGGCAGGTGGAGAAAGACAAGTAGCAAATGGTTTGCCTCATTTGTTGAGTATAACAATGAAGCAAAACTGAGGGAACAAAACAGCAGCAGACTCACAGATTCCAAGAAGGGACTAGCCATTCCAAAAGGGGAGGGGTGAGGCAGGGTGGGTTGGGGAGGGAGGGTGAAAGAGATTGGGGGTATTATGATTGCTACACATGGTGTGGGGGGGTCACAGGGAAGTCAGTGTAGCACAGAGAAGACAAGAAGTGACTGTGGCATCTTACTACACTGATGGACAGTGACTTCAATGGAGTATGGGTGGGACTTGATAATATGGGTGAATGTAGTAACCAAAATGTTTTTCATGTGAAACCTTTGTAAGAGTGTATATAAATGATACTGTAATAAAAAAATAAAAATAAATACTGAAAGTGGAATAAAAAATACTGAAATTCACATCTCATAGTCATATAAAGAAGAAGGAAGTAGCTGCAAGCACTAAAAAGTGAGTATTTATCCTGAGCTAACACAACAAATAGGATCAAACTTAAACATGGCCAATAGCCATTATGGTTCTAGAAAATATAGCCCATAGAAAGTAAATGAAAAGGAAAATTTCATACCTATAACAGAGAGAAACAGGAGGTGAAGAAAGTTTGTGGAGGGAGGGTAGGATTTGACACAGTAGGTCCAGAGAAGTAAAGAATAGAAATATTTAAGGAAAGCACTGATAAATATAAATATACAGAACATACTTCAAGAACAGTGAATAGTATTAACTGTAATACTAAATATAGTAGGTATGTGCATAGTTATTTTGCACAGTTTCAGAAAAAAGAGAGAAGAGACATCTGGATACTCCTTCTGAATTGGCATCTCAGATAATTATGTAAGCCAGCAAACAAAGTTTACCCAAAGGTATTTGTTTCTAAATACAGCCACTGCAACTGTGTGCATCCTATATTTGGCCCGTAAACTATTTTCATGGTAAAAGGCTGAATCATTAGTGGGTGTTCAAAAGACATCCTAAAAGATGCTGGCCAAGACCTGTTCGGCAACATTCATATTACAATCTCCCCTTAATGGTGCAGATGTTGACTTAATTCAAGCAATTGAGTGAGACAGTGTGACTCTGAGAACATCCTACCTCAGATACTAACCTCTATTGCTTTCCAAATCTTAGGGTTCATCCCTGTTTTGTACTGACTATTGCCTTAGACAGAGCTCATGGCATTCATCTATGCACCCATCCATCCATATGTGCACATGTCATCTATACTGAGCAGTTATTGAGCCCCATTCTTTATCCAACACAATTCTAGGAGCATGGGAACATATAACAAAAATGTATTCAAAACTGCCTTTTATCTCATAGAATCCATTATCACTTTCCAAAAATCATATCAAATTCTCATTTTCATTCTATTTTTCACAACATGATGATGATTAATCATTCTGGGCATAATTTGCTACCTCTAAGAGTTCCTTTGTTTTCATTCCATACGCTTGCTGTCTTGCTTACTTTACATCATAATCAAAGATCGCCTAATCGCTCGTTTTTTTCTAGAAGCACTACTTTGCACACATCAGTTTAGCAACAAAAATCTCTTCTTATACCCTTTACTTCCTGCCTTTTTTTTAGTCCCTCCACTTTCAAAAATACATATCCCAATTCCATTTATAGTTAGATGCCTACAATTAAAATGCCACTAACCTTGTAAAGTTGCTTTAGTGGCGTCATTCCCTGCCAAAACCATGAGCTTTCAAATCTCAAAATGAAATTTGAGACTCATTTTCTTCATAGATCAAACAAAACTTAAGTTTATGGGCACAAACTGTGGCCAGTTTTCTTTCTCTGCAAAGAGGATGCAGTCAGGTGTCCAGGGCCACATGTCCCCTTGAGGCCTGTCTACACAGTGAATATTTACCACCCTTTTTGTCCTCTGCAACATTCTATTGGCTCCCCTGATGTCCTTATCATGATGATGATCATTAGCATTAGACTCAGATCTTCTGAATTTAACTGAAAAATTCAATTTATCCAGGCGCAAAAGCCCCTGTGCCTGTGACCTACATCACTCTCTGTATTAGCAGGGAAGAGAATAAGGAAGAGAACATGTGTAAATTGAAAAGAAACATTAAAAAGAATGCTTATTTAAATATATTCTAAAATATGTTTGTCTAGTTGACCTAACTACTGACTTAAACACAATAAGAAGGCATATTAACACCATTAGTATTTGGATTTCTGCCAGGGAAGGCTACTTGCTTTATATCCCCTTAGGCTGTACTGATGAAACTACCTAAAAATGAGGTTGAATAGCGCTTAATTCATTTTAAATACTGAAGCGACCAGTAAAGTGTATCAGATGATGAAAAAAATAAGACTCTAAAGGTTAAAGAAAGTATTCTAACTGGCACTTTGAGCTTATTTACAAAATGTGTCATGGAGTCATGGTGAGGACTAGCCTTTCACCAGGCAGTGGTTTCTGTCAGGGCTTTGCTTTGTTCTAATAGCAGTAATGTTGCTATTTCCACTCGTGTGTTTTTCCAGACGTCCCACTCCAGTTATGACTGCAGATGTGGCTGCTAGGTTGGTGGTCCTGGTGGTGGATGGAGTAGCAGCATGCTAAAATTCTTTCCACACAGTAAAATGAAGCAGTCCAAATTTTAGATGCAAACAGCTCAGGGACAAGACGCTAAGTGCTTCTAAGTGTTTTGTTGAGAGCCAGTGTTTAAGTAAACATTACAAATTATGGTTGTCTAGTAAATAACGTGGACAGGAGCCCTTGAGAAATTTATTATTCATAATATATATCATTTTGTCAGCTGGATCATGTTGCTTTTTTCTCAAATAAATTGATGGAGGCTTTGGTTTGATCACCAGCAAGGAAAAGTAAACGCTCTTCTAAGACCCAAGCAAGGCCATGGCTTAAGAATCTTCCAACCTGAACCTCTGTCAGAAAAGGCAGCCCAAAGATGCAGCCCATCCTCACTCTGACAGTGGCTTCTGGTGATAGTGAGCTCAGCTGCTGCCTTCTTGGAAGGGTCTGTGGTCAGTCAAGGACCTCTTCTACTGTGTTTGCCCTGAGGAGTCCAGTAGCGCTGCCTCACAGGACTTGAGGATAAGTTGCTTGGGTAGACTTTTAGTTGAATGTGTTTCTTCTCCTTCAAGCCTCTCACGTATTGCGTGTGTGTTTCTGTGTGTGTGTGTGCATGTGCATATGTTTATATGTGTAGTTAAGTGAAATAAAGTTTGAAAATAAATTTTCAACCATATCTGGAGAATCCTTTTTTCTTTTTTCATTTATTGGCCTGTATAATGTCCTTTCTGTTTATACTTTTGTTTTAACATGGAAGAGTATTTGGCTTCTAGTAATGAATTTGTTTCCTTATGAAGTGAATATTTCCTGCACTCCAGCTATGAGTCAGTACTATGCTGGCTCCTGGAGGACAGACAAGCAGAGAAATAAAAAATTCAGTAATATACGTACTATGGTAGAAGTAAGAATGCTTGGGCAGCAATAAAAAAAAGCAAACAAAAAAAAATTCTCTCTGCCTTCCAGATCAGGGAGATCTTCCTGGAGGAGTTAATCCTTTAGCTGAGTCTTAAAATAGGGCCTATAACTATAGAAAGAGAGGTCAAAGAGAAGGAAGAGTAGGTTTAAAGTCAAAGAGAAGAAAGGGAGGCCATGCCAGGGAACCGCACTCTGTTGGGTCTGCCTGGAGCTCAGCCTTGTATGAAATGGGGTGTCGGAGAAAGTGAAGATGCTGGCTTTGGTGTATGGGACAGTTATCTGTGAGAAGGGAGACTAGAAAGTACTTTCTTAGTTCCCTTTGTGGAGACAGCAAAATCGATTTTCAGCTTTCTCATGTGTAATATGAAGTATAGGAGTCCCCTGTTATCCATAAAGGGGGTGTTCCAAGACCCCCAGTTGGATGCCTGAAACCTAGGATAGTACTGAACCCCCTATATTTTTTCCTAAACATACATAAGTACAATAGAGTTTAACTTATAAATTAGGCACCTAGGATTGTACTGAACCCCCTATTTTTCCTAAACATACATAACTATGATAGAGTTAACTTATAAAGTAGGCACAGTAAGAGATTAACAACAGTAACTAATAATAAAATATAACAATAATAAAATCTATGTGAATGTGGCCTCTCTCTCTCAAAATATCTTATTTTACTGTGATGATGTGAGATGATAAAATGCCTATGTGATGAAATGAAGTGAGGTGAATGATGTAGGCACTGTGACATAGTGTAAGGCTACTGCTGACCTTTGGACCATACTTGAGAGAGAGGATCATCCATTTTCAGGCTATCAATAACTGAAACCTGGGAAAGCAAAACCGTGGATAAGGGGGCAGCCACTGTATTCAAACTCTGCAATCACCAAGGCCTTTTCCAGCTTTAAGATTCTATGATTCTATAAAGTTTTGGTACATTGCAAGGAAACATGAAAGCATTCATGCGCATATGAGTCAACATTCTCTTCTGTAAGATGAAAGAATTTCATTATCCAAGATTTATATTAGGAACATTGCTATGGTATTAGACATGTTTCACACACAATCATGTCACATTACTATTAAAATGGTAACTATTGTTGGTATAAGGAGAAAAATAGATATAAATATTTATTGTTGTTCACGGAGAAAATGTGAGATCTCTCAACTGTTTGAAATTACTTAGTAAGTTAGTTGTTAGTTGAAACTAGTTTCCTGAAATGAAAAGCAAGATGCTTTAGTAGAGATATAATGGTGAAAATTCAAGAAAATATTAGTCATTATTATTTTTTATCAATGTAAAAGCTACACCTGTAGGATTTAACTTTGGGAGTACTTATATGAATAGAAGAAATAATTAACCAATTTTCTCATTTCTCTGCTTCACAATAGAACTTCATGTGTACTGTTTTCAGCCTCATCATTATGAAACATTTCTGTCTTCAAAATGTCAGTCAACTTACACTTAATTAGATATATGTACATATACATCCAGACACATACTTCGTTTTCTGTTACCAGAAATCTATAATTACTGTAAAAAATGACTACATATGTAATTTTATCTCAAACGCCTTTTCCAAAGCCCTTTAACAAAAAATTGAGTCAAGTAGTTTAATTATTTAAATATTTAAATGAAAAAAAAAAACCACAAAGGATATGAATTACTTATTCAGAATCACATAGCCAACCCAATGATGAGATGAGAACAAAATTTGGTAGTTTAGAGCCATTACACTGACTTTTAGACATACTGGCCCTATGGAACCCATTAATATATTGGTCTTCAAGTATTCCAGTTTTACACTATATAGACTAGAAAGTTTTAGAAAATAAGTATCTAGTTACAGTCAAAATAAGCAATCTCATTCATTTAACATGTATTTATAACATGACTAAGTTTTTCCAGGCATGGAAGTAAGCATTGAAATTATAAGAGCAAAGCTATGCCAATCCTTATTCCCAAGGAGTTCATAGTATCATAAGGATGTTATCCTGTAAATTTTCAATGACAATCTTTGGAATACATGCAGATAGAAAATAAGCTAGAAGTACTTTGGAAGGAGGGGTTACAATCCAATTTGTAGAAGTCCTAGAAGGTCCCCTGTGGGAGTGATTTTTCAGTTGAAGTCCATGCATTTAGAAAGAGAAGTTTGGGATTCTGAGAAGTATCAGAATTTGCAGGTTATCTGGAGGAACGAAAGTGCAAAAACGTTTGGGTAGATGCACCTACAGGGATGATGGAAGATGCAGGAAGCATGATTTTATGGAAGCCAAGAGCATAGAGAATTTATAGAACAGAATGGTTGTCAAAGTTGAAGGTTATGGAAGAAAATGATCAGAAAACAGGTGATAGATTTAATAACAACGCCATTAGTGTCTTTGGCAAGGGTTAGTTCATGAAATGATAGGAATAGATTCCAAAAAACAATGGGTTAAAAAGGGATTGTGAGGTAAAGATAGGTGACAAATCTTTTTATAAGTGTGGCTCTAAGAAAAAAGAGGTAGTAGGGTGGAAAGAGGGACAGGTTTATGGGAATTGGGTTTTTTGTTTTTGTTTTTGTTGTTTTGTTTTGATTTTAATGATATAAGGGCCTGATAATGTTTAAATACTAGTGAGGAGTAATTGGGATCAGGTGTCAAGTAGAAAACAATTTAAGATAAGGCATGTTTGGCCAAAAGAGGGTTGAAATTGTAAGGTCCAAAGCAAACAGTAAGTGATAAGCTTTAGATGAGGAAGAAGGACTTTTTCAAATACAAAGGATGAACTGTTAGAAGGCTATCTTGTAATCAAGTATTGAAAGTTGATGTAGTACCCATCTAATATCTTCTATTTTCTCTGGGTATAATATATGGAGCCAAAGCTGGAGTGGAAAGGATAACGTGTTGGAGAAGAGATGTTTAGAAACAATGCTGGTAACAGCACCATTATCTAACAGCACAAGGATCTTAGCTATGGCTGGATATGCTTAATTTATATTCATATGATACTGAATGATTTTTTTCAACAGTATTTAGAAACCAGGTAGAGAGGGGCTCTTAGATGGACAACAGGGTTGATATGTTGAAGAACAGAGGACAGACTGAATGGTAGGGGACAGGGAGATGGGAGAGAGATGATAGCAAAAAAAAAAAAAAAAGCAGGTGAACACACTGGAATATCAATGAAATTGGAATTTAGATATATTTGTGATAATAACCAAGGAAGAGAGCTGAAAGACAAGGTTGGGATATGATGGAATTTCATTGTCCAGAAGTGGAGCAGGTTATTAGTTCTGGTCTGGTTTAGTTTAGTTTTGGTTTTATTGACAAAGTCTAACCATTGGCCTTGGGAGTGGGTAGCTGAAAATAATGAACTTATTCACTGAGATGAAAATTTTAAGGAAATGAAGAATGAATGAATGGGGTGAGTGACAATGATGTCACGTGAGTAGTGGCAAAGTCCTGTTCTTCCCAAGTTCTAACAGTGAACTTAAATGTCTAGCAAAACCCTCCTGTGTGTTCTGGCTCATAACATCTTACCATCCTACACTCCTCCTCTCGTCACTGTCAATTACCACTGTTTAGTCATATCTGTACACTGTTTACTGTGGGATAGGACATCCACAGCCCATGGAGAAAAGTTTAGAGAGGCAGGCATGCAGTGGGATTTTAGAAAGGAGTATAAGTCATCTGAGAAAATACAGCCTAGTTTGGAATAAAAATTTAGGTGACTGGAGGGATTTAAATTTGGGACTGGGAAGCACTGTGGGTAAGATCAACTCTCCAAATCTTTCCAAACTAAACAGTCCCTGTGATGACCTAATAGATGGAGAAAGGGCCAAGGTGGAGGCAGAAGAGAATACATATCCTTTCTAAAAAGGGTCACTGGTATATTGACCTTAGTGTGGGTTAAGAGAGAATCCTACTCTGATGAGAAAGGCAGACTATAGGACTATTTAGCTTCCAGAACATTTACCATGTAAGAATTCTCTTTTCTCTCCTTTTTATCTCATTGCTTCTCCTCATCTCTTTCCCACTCACTCTGCCTTTCCTTCTCTTTCTTTGTTCTGTCTTCTCCATACTCTTTTCTATTTCCTATCTCTTACCTCACCATAAAATACTAAAATTCAGTAAGGCAGAGGGATATAAAGCTGTGGCCAAGGAATCTCTGCTGAGACTCTTTGTCCTGCTGTGGGCACTGTCTAGAAGGATCCACAGTGTTCTCTGCCTGACTCATGATTAACTCATGTTCCAATCCAGCCCAAGGCCAGCTGGCTTAGCTTTCAGAAGCAGCTCTTTGCACACAGGGTACCCTTAATTCTGCTTGCCGTAACCTTTCAACAAAGTGTAATTCTTCAAAGCTGATACTGGTGCTTTATTGCTCGACCTGCAAGTAACATGTAGACACATATGGATGTACACTTATGTTCGTTTGTGCCATCTGCCCTCCTCCAGTCTCTGCCACTCAGCCTTTGCTCTTTGACTGCTTGTACATCCCATTGGAATGGCACATATCCACTTCCCTCATAAGAAAAGAAAATTCATTCCATATATGATTGTCAAATTCTGAAGTCTTCAGCCAGCTGGAGGTTACCATCAATTGTTGAGCAGTGACTCATTTCATTACAGGATATCACCTTTTTCTTATTTCAAATAAAGTGGCAGCTGGAGGGAATTGGCAGGGGTTCTCTCCTTTCCTCCATGTGGGAGAGATTTTTAAAAAAAAAAGAGAGAAAGAGAGATACCTTCATGAATCATGCAAGTTGTCTACTACCATGCCAAGGAAATTATCTTCTCTACACTACCCATCAATACCATTGACCTTTGTCATAAAAAGCGGGTCGCTTATATCTATATCCCATTAAAAGGCATCATCTTACAATCACTTCTTCAGTACTATTAAAGTGGTGTCAAAAAGAATCATTGACTTATTGTCAAACACTTCCAACCTTCCACATTAATGTACCTACAGACACCTCACTAATCAGCAGGCAAACAATGCCAGACACCCAGGAAAGCCCAGCAGCCAGGGAAAAAAAGTTCTCTGATTTTACCCTCCCTGGCTGACCTATACATTTTCTCTCTATCTTGTACATTGGCTTAGTTGATGATATTTAGTTTAGTACATCAATCTTTATATATTTAGAATGAATACTACTATTTTTGCTATCACTGTCTAAAACATATCAGTAGCAGAAATTCCATGGTATTTCAGGGGACGCACAGGAGTCTTCATGACCTCTCTGACACTAACACGGCAGTGGGTATGAAACTGGTGATAAATGACTGCTTGTGGAATATCTCTTTTGGTAGAATTAACAGAAAAATAAAGTTGTGAGCTTGCCAGATGACAGAGGTATTGTGTATGACTGGCCTTTTGGTCAGAAGGCTTCCTGCAGAAGGAGCTTTCAACTGGGGACTTCAATAAATGTGGAATTTGAATATCTGAATAGGATCTAGGAGAGATTTCTGGACAGGCAACTATTAAAAAGCTAATTCCAGACATACGAATATGCAAGGAGGTGGGGGAAATTATGTTTTGTCAAGAATTAGGAGCAAATTGGTGACATGATCATTAGAAAGTCAACTTCATATTTCCAAGTCCAATGGTCACACAGAACTATTCAATTTCACTGACTAATTTCCTTTTTGAAGTCAATTTTTTCTCTTAGTTTCTGCATGACACATTCATGGCTTTTATTTTAACTCAATGGCTGTGTGATTCCCAGTATACTTGGATGGGCTCTCTGGTTTCAAACATTAAATGGTACAGGGTATAAAGGTTAAGGCCTAAGGTCCCCTTTTGTGATGTCTATTCTTTATCCCCAAGTATTTTTATCCAGTTCCATTTGTATGCTGGTAATTGCCAAATTTATATCTCTATTTCTTACCTTTACTCAGAGCTTCAGATACCTCCTGGACATGTCTTTTTATCATGACTTAAGTGGAACTTTTGATTTACCTTCCAAAAATCTGGTTCCAACAGTCTTTAGGGAGTTACTTGATAGGACTATCATCTCTACCTAGCAACTCCAGCTAACAAACTGGAAAATTTTTACTTCCTTTCTTTCTCTTATCTCTTAATACCCAATTCATCAACAAGTAGCAAAAGCAAAACATTTCTTTCATCTATTTTTTTTTTATAAATCTCCATTGCTATCATCCTAATCTCAACCACCATCATTTCTCGTTTGGACAACTACGATAGACTTTAACTGGCCTCGTTGCTTCGACTTTATATTCCATTCTCCACCCCATATACAGAATAATCTCAGAGAGTGTAAAGTAGATCATGCTAAAAAGTCTGCAATGGTTTTGCTTAACATTGAAAATAAAATCCAGTTCCTTACTCCGGGTTTCATGACATGACCCTGATGCTTTCTCTTATTCCCTTGGCTCACTGGACTCAAGTCACTATCTCTCATTCTCTCATGTCCTTTGAAATAACCCCTGCCTCTGCCTAGAATGTTCTCCCAACAGATCTTCAATAAGTAGTTTTCCCACTTGCCCATAGCCTCATGAGAAAATCTGCCATGACTACAATTGAAAACCACCGCTAATAAATAGCTATGACTTGCTATTCAAAGCATGGTCCAAGGACCAGCAGCCCTGGCATCACATGGAAACTTCTTATAAATACAGATTTGTAGACTCACCCTGAAACACAGAATCTGAATCTGCATTGTAACAAGATCCCTGGTTGATTAACTTTGCACATTACAGTCTGAGATGCAATAATCTAGCACATCACCCTCCTTTGTTTTTCTTTTGGCACTTATATTTCCAGACTTCCTCTTCTCTATCAGTGTGTATTTGTATGAACTGTACTCCTCCACTGAATATAAGCTCCATGAGAACATGGGCTTTATCAGCACTGCTCTCCCCAAACATACCTAGGAACAAGAGCAGTGCCTGACATCCATATACTTTGTTGAATGACAAAGCACCCACATTTGTCTGAGGCCATACTCCTAGGGGAAAGAACTGGGATTCAAACTCTTCCATTCACCTCATAACTCTCAGTTTATTAAATAAATTATGCGTATTTGTGTCTCTTTGGAAGGGTGAGAGGGATTCACAGTCCAAAAGGTAACACCTTCAAACTGAACTGAGATTGAATAGAATGCCAGTTGCTCTTCAGCCTTCTTGTTCTAGAACAACTTCAATATAAGAGTTCCTGATATAGTCCCCAGATTTCTTCTGAGGGACTCTGGCCTGTGTGGGACCACAACTGAAGCTGAAGTTGTATTTAATCCCTTGGCAGGACAGTGAATTCATTTCATTGAGCTATTTACATGCAAAGAATGATTCATAGGAGGAGGATTGACAGGCTGGAATGAGGGGTGCATGTTGTGAGGAAACCAGGAAAGAGGAGAACAAAAGATGGAGGAGACTACCTGAATGGCTGGAACAGTCAAATTCTCCAAGAGATACATGGTTTTGTGGGGGAGTGAGAAGGTTCAAGTCTACTTTTCTTTCCCCATAATTATTTTTTTTCTATGTCATCGTATCACACTCTTATTGCCCCACATGTGACAAATATGAAAATCCAGAGTCAACCACTGAATATATAATACATTTTTACTTTCCCAAACATAGACTTTAACACGGCAACCAGTGCTAAAATGTGCAGATTTTCATTTTCTCCATTTGTGGTTTTCCCTTGCAACACACAAACTTCATTTCCAGAAAACTTACATCTCTACAACAGAACAGAGCAAAGTAGCACAATCCACACACTTAAAATCAGAATTTGGAAAGGTAATTCAGATAGGTGGGGGCTCCTCTCTTTTATAAAAGCAAACAAAGTTAATATGAGGTATAAATAAACATGGAATAAAAAATGTGAAATGAAAGAAGAACTCTGAAGTGGAAAAGGTAAAACAGATTGCTATATTTTGGGGGGTAAAAAAGAAAGAACAAAAAGAAAAACAAATGACAACCACAAAGAAAGTGGTGTTTGTCTCATGAGCCCATGGCTCTGACTGACCACCAGAAATTCTGCCACCATATCCTAGTCATTATCTATATTTCAGATCTGCCAAGACCATCAGGCTCCATCTTCAGTTTAATTATTGGAAGATTTCATTGTGACCATCAAAACCTTCCAGAGTGAAAGCATATGTCCTTGTGCCTGGAAAGACAATTTGAATATGCTTATATTGTCATACTTTGTTTAACTAAAGGTGTTTCAAAGGAAATTAAGATAGTAATATAAATAAGGATGAAAAAAATTTTAAAAAGAGCCCATTCTTTCAAAGATGTGGTTCACATATCCTGTACATCCCAAAGTCCTCACAAAAAATTTAAGGAACTTCACACCTTCTCTGCTCTTTTTCTAGAAGTTTAACTCCTATGTTCATGTTGAATGATCTTACAATTACTTTTGGACTAGGCTGATAGATCTATTTCATAAAAATGGGTACAGCCATCTGCAGATGAGTTGGATTCCCACACACGTATACATACACCACAGACACAGCCTACAGGACATTTGGGAGAGCAACATTAAACTCAACTGAATGCTTTTCAAACCTATTCGTTATGCTCCTGAAACACGTTTCACTTTGTCTAGACCCTGAACAGGCAAAGGCAGCAGTGGAAAGAACAACAAAAAAACAATGAATAGTAAATCTGATATTTTCCAACTCAAGAAACTGCAGTTGATTTGAGAAGTGGCAGAACATATAAGCTGCTTCCAATTTTATTTGAGCAAAATCTTCCATCCCAGCCTTTGTATATGCCTGGCCTCACACATCACAGTTACACACCAAAGCCCTCAGGAACTAGGGTTTTAGATCAGTGTTTGAGCATTTATATTTTTAAAAATACCCTGAAAATGCCAGCACTGCCCCAGCTAGGACTGCTTCCCCCATGTCCTGCAGCTGGAGTTGTCAGCATCAGTAATATACATGATGTTTGAACTTCTTCCGTGTGACTTACCTGCACACTCACTCTCCTGAAAAATTTCGATGTCTGCCCACCTGCTGTTAAAGTATGTAGAAGAGATGAAAGATTCTTTTTCCCTGAAATTTAAAAGAACTGAAAACAAACAATTCCAACTGAATACTTCTTGTGTCAAGATCTCTTTTGCCCCATCTTGTCATTTGACCTGCTAATCCTCGTGACATCCTTTTTAACACAATCAGATCCATTGGAAAAATTTTTTTAAAGACTCTTGCATTGGTTTGATAGGCTGCAGTTATTACAATATGACACCTAAAATAGGTTTTTGCACCTAACACTTTTTTTGGTGGGATAAAAATAATTGTAGCAGCTTCCAAAGGATGATTCAAGGAACCTAATCTCAAAAGAACTAATGCACAAGTTTTACTGTTTTCTCATTAAAAAATGGTGAACCTTTCCTCTGCAGTTCCTCTGAGCAATCTTATTTAAGCTCTTGACCACACTAAATTTATTCATTCTTTCATTTGATTTTTGTTTACTCATTCATATTTTTTTCTGTACTACTACTCAGGGGTATCGCATGACAAAAACAAAGATAATTTTTGAAAAATGAATTTCCCTCACTTCTTGTACTCAAGGAACTTATGTTTTAGGGGGCATGAATTAGATATACACACAGATATACAGGCATTTATATAGGTAAAATAACAATTCATTAACAGTGCAAGATTTGGGCATAGAGATAACATATGGTAGTATTAAGTACAAAAAAATGGTCTGGGAATTTAGTGAAGAGATATTTGTATAGGCAGAATATTCAAGAAGATGGGAAGGTTCAACTGGGCATTTTATAAAGAGGTAGTATTTAAATAATTGGGTAGAAGTGAAAAGACATTTTCCATATGGAGCACTTGAGCAACTGCGGGGAGGTGGCCATGCATGGAACACATTAAGTGGGAGTGGTTAAGGTAATGATGGTATTCTTATTATTGTTTAAATTATTTATTTGCTCCATAGGTCTTATATTTCTTTAAGTATTCCGGAGGCATTTTAGTTAGACTGAAAGTGTTAATTTGTTACAAAAAACTCCTTTATGCTCAAGAAATAGTAGAGTGGGGAGATAGGAAAGAGGAGTACATGTAACTGACTGTCCTGGAAGTCAGGAGAGAGAAGCCTTGGTGCTGGGATTCTCTGGGTAAGGAACTCCTGTTGCAGCATTTCTAGGAATCACAATGGCAAGAATTTGTGGTGGATATTCCTTCCAGCTTTCCACTGGTCTGTTTCCTTAATCTTTGCTTCTTTCCATACATCTAGTTATCTTATTTCTCCCTTTATTCCTTGCCTCTTTACCATGACCTGTGTTTGCCTTCTCTATTTTTCTGTGTCTCTTATCATTTCTACTCCCTGTCTTTGGCTAACTCTTGATATAGGCTTGTAACTCCTCACTCCCTACTCTAACTAATGAACCACATTCAATGTAAGCTCTCTCTCATAACTGGCTGACATCCTCACCCCCCCCCCACCCCTATATTTCTCCATTCTATTTCCTAAAAGCAAGAATCTAGTTGTTTCAGGACAGATGGTTCATATCAGGCTACTCATACACTGTTAAATAGCCTAACATTGGCTGTCTTTTTGGAACACTCATCCATAAAGTTATATCCAGGGAGTGGCAGGAAACATGGCTGATGGGGGCTCCTCCCTCAAAGAGGTCAAAGCGATCAATGAGCAGTTCAGCTTTTTTAGAAGGGGTGTGGTAATGGAATTTACCATGGTTGACACATCTAATAGACAACGTAAAGACCTATTTATTTTGTAATCTGTTTCAAGAGAGATTGCCTATTTGTGTGGTAATGAGTTTATTTTTTAATATGCTATAGACAGTGATGGGATGTTTACTTTCATTAGATCATTTAATCTCCAGAACAATCCTGTAAATAGTTAATACTGTTCCCATTCTAGAGATGAGGAAACTGAAATTCAAGAAAAGTAAGCAATTTATCCCCAAATTAAGTAACTAACAATTGATGTAACTTGGGTTTTAATACATTTATTGAATTTGAAAGAGGATTTGATTCATTCATCCCTAACTTCCCCACTCCCTTATTATACAACTCTCATAATTTCAAAGGAAATTTAATCCTGTATGTGGTAACTTCAAACTGGTGTAATCAATCATTTGATGAACCAAATAATTGCTTTTGCTCTCTCATTTGCTTTGATTATAGGCAAAATTGGGTAACACTGGTTCATATTTGTCAAATGTGAAATTAAGAAAAAAAGACTTTTAAACCTATTTTAATTTTAAAGTACTTCTTTTGAATTATCCAAAAAATATATTTTTTAACTCATTTTACAAAAATCATCCATCAAAAATTCCAAATATTCTATTCCTGCCTTCTTCCTCACTTCCACAATAAAAGTAGGATGCCCTTATGCTCTACAAGTATGTTACTGTTGATATTGCTTAGTAAAACTATTTCTTGATGTCAGAGACTGTTTTTTTAATGACTTTCTGCATAAAAAGTCAAAATTCTCCTAAGAAAAATACTTGAGCTTATAACCACTTAGCAGTAGTAAACTTTTGTCTTAGGGAATGTGACGTATTTTTAAATGGGAATCTGTTCCTTATGTAATGAATTCACTCTTCAAATAAAATAAAACTTATTCAATAAATCATTGCAGTATAATCTGAGACAGGAATGCATGGAGTACTTTCTGAAGTACAGCTCCTTCCTTGACATTCTAGGGTATCTAAAGTAGTATTCATGGTTTCTGGCTTAAAAGAACATGAAACATTTCACATGTGAAATGTACTCAGAATAAATAGAGCATAAAAATAAGATTTAATGTAGGCAACAAAAAGTATGATGGGATTAGTGATGGGAGGTTTCAGAGAGGATAAAGGAAAAGAGATACATATGAACACATCACATCAAGGCTTGTTTAAGTTATACTCTGTTAAAAACTGGGCATATTTATAATGAAATATGCTGAGTGAAGTTAAATAATTAAAATATGGATTTAACTTTATTTTAGGATTAGACATTCCACAAAATATATACTTTTAACTCATTTTATAAAAATCATTCATCAAAAATTCCAATTATTCTATTCCTGCCTTCATCCTCACTTTCACAATAAAGGTATTTGGTGATTAACTTTTTCTCTATAGCAAATATCTAATCATCTTTTAAAAACTAAGATTTTTTTGGAATAATAGATCACCCATATCAGGTTTTATTTCTAAAGAGTGACTTATTCTGTTAAAAAACAAAAGTTCCTCATGACTCCACCAAGTCCTTGCTGGCTCGGAACCCAGAGAACATGCGCACCAAGATTTGCTCTTTTTTTGCTTCAATTTTATATAATCATGAATGATGAGGCAGGCCACGGAAAATGTGGTATTCTTAAGGATGGGAGGAAATCTGTTCAAATAGTTCCATTTTCCTCTCCTAAGATAGTTTAAAGATCTCATGGACTTCTGACATTTGTGATCTAACTTCTGGCCTTCTGGCCTCTGAAAATTTGAGCTCTTTTTATTAACAATTTCAACAATCAATTTATTACCATTGGAAGACCAAATCAAATGCAAAAGTTGTATTTCAGCTACAAAAAGTCGGATGTTTTGGGATTCTGAGTGCTTGAGTATCCCACTTAAGATATCAGAGTGTAAAGACGACAGTATGAACTCCAGAAGCCATCTGAACATTTCTATTGCTTGGGATTCTTTAACTTAAGGATTTCTGCCTTTCAACAAATCTGACATACTTTCAACCATTCTTTCTTCCAAGTTAACCTCTTTTTCACCTATTATATTGTAACCCTGGAGGGAAAAATCCCAGGGCAAAATACCTTTGAAACCAAAATCAGTCAAAGGGAAGAATAAAGTGGGAGAAACCCGCTTATTTCTTACAAGCAGTCGTCTCGCATCTCTCTCAACCCTGCTGCAGAAGAGAGACCTTTACCCAACTTCTCCTATCTAGATAATCCACATAAGCCCTAGCTTGCTCTTGTAATTACCTATTGATATGGAGATGGAATACTTCTCTCCACCCCTTGGAAACACCTATTGATATGGAGATAAATTAAAGCCAGGTGTGAGATTTGAGAAATACTGCAATTTTACCTACATGTATCTTCTTGAAACTCTATTGCATTTATATCAGACTTTTTTCCCCTCTATCCTCCATGATCTTGAATTTATTATTATCTATCTTTAAGCTGTATTACATATTAAAAAAAAATAGTTGTCTATTTGCCATGTTTCTCATTTACCCTTTGGTAATGTCCAGTCTCCTATTAATTTCAAATATTTTATTTACTTTATTTCTCCAAGTTCCATTTACCCAAATCTAGTTAATAATATATAATCTCTTATCACTTGCTCTTATTTTAAAAAATCTTTTTGTTTACATTTAACACAATTATTTTATATTTTGTTTCTGATAATTATAATGTCTGAATTCTTTATTAATCTGATTGTAGTATTGTTACTTTTATTTTTAACTCAAAAGTATATATGTGTTTATGTACACTTCACTATGTGCTTCTAATTTCCTTAGAACATTATCTGTGGAAATTCTTGAATCCTTAGTAAAAGTAGTAGTTTGTCTCAGATGAACTACAATTACTTAGTCATTGAAGGGGGATGTATGTTAGGTGGGGGTTGATGGGAAGGCATTACCAACCATCTCAGGAACACTTAAAATGAAATTCACTACTTGAGGTCTTTTAGACCAAACAAAAGAGTAAAATAAGATCACAAACCTATATGAAGGCTGGCTTGTGATTATAAACTCTTTAGGGATATTTTCTTTATTTTTCCATCTGCCAGTGCCAAGGTCAAGACAGGCAAGTTTTCTTAACTACTTTTGTGCAGTGAGCAGAGTCCTTTGGGCGCCTAACCTTATGCAATGGTCCTTTATTGGATTCTCCACCTTGAGTTAGCCTCTGCTTCATCGTTTATTTCTGTGGCTTAGGCTGAAATATTTAAAATTAAAATAGGTTTTTGCACCCAGTTACCTTCCTGGTTTGCGGTCTTCACTTCATTTTGGAGAAAACAGTTTTAAAAAATGTGTATAATATTTTAGAGTCATTTCTTTTTTTTTTCCTCTTATTCAAGTGGATCACTGGGTTATCTTTTAGGGAAATAGGATTATATTTGATAATCAGACTGATACCTGATAATCTGACAATTTCTGTGTGTCAAAATAGAACTGAGCTATGTGTAAGGTGGCTCCCTTAGTTAGGCAATTACAAAGAAGTCCCAGGGTGCCAATAATAGAAACCACCAATTGGTCATCAGGGTTGGCCCAAGTACAACCTGTCACTTATCACCATCTTCATTACCCTAACACGAGGGGAAATGATTCTTTCTTCTCATATAATTTTCAAATGGTCTTGTTTGTGGTTTTTGTCCACATGACTTTCTTTGATGTAAAAATTAACTTCATTTCGCAGTTATAAAGAAAGTGAGAAAATAAAGGATATTGAGACTACAACTTCTATTCAAAATTCCATTTCTTCCTATGATTGACCTGGGTAGAAATATACCCTACAAAACACTCTTCTTGGAAAAGAGGTGTGAAATACATTCTTTTAGTGGTTATCTTCTTATCAAAGATACAATCTAAAAACTTTTTCTATACTGTTCAATAGCTTCAACCTAGATAGCTTTATTTCCCAGCTTTCTTTCCCTCTGTGTTGCCCTTTTAAAAAATTACTTATAGTTATCTGAACATGCAAAGATATTTCTTGCCTTTTTCTCTTTCAATATTCATTCTCCCTTATTTTTCAACATGTCGAACTCATGCTCCAACACCTATCTTAATTGCTCATCTGGTTATAGATCCTTCCTGAATCCTCTCTCTCTCCTTTGCCCTGAGAAGTGTTCATCTTTTCCTTTAGGCTATCACTGTACCTTTTATTCAGGTCTATTAAACTAGCTATCAGCCATAATCAAACAATTTATGTATATTATTCTCTCCCTTAATGACATCTGAGCTCCTTAAAGGTGAATGGAAATTTTTTCATCTTTATGTATTCAAAGCTAGAGAAAATTATAATTACTCAATAAATGATTGATTAATGAATTAGTTAACATAGAAGACAATGTCAGTATCTGCGTTCATGAGCTTAGGTATGTATGATGACCTAAAATTAACACACATAAAACACTGATCCACCAAATCAGTCAGAGATCCACAAGGTGTAATACAGAACCCAGCTGTTACAGAGACTTGGGTATTTACTCTAAGCTCAAGTCCATCACACTTCATGTCTTCTCCCTTGATTAATTATGACATCAACCTGGATGCTTAAATCCCTTCTACTTGCAAGATCCTGGTTAGAGTATAGCTTAATATATACAGAAAGGGATAAAATCTAGGGTTGATTTGACCGCATATGACATTTTCCAAAATTCCTGGTGGATATTAGGTCAGATAAAGCTATCCTCATTTTACAGGCCATGACACTGTGTTCAGGAAAAGTTAGTGTTTCAAGATTAGTCTCTATATCAATTACTGTTTGTTGTTTGCATTAACATGGTAGTGGAAGAACCAGGACTAGCCTCCCAGTAATTGAAATCATGGTCTAAAAATTGGCCAGCCACGACAGGCTGCCTTCACATAATCAAAGCTAAAGATTCAGCTCACTTACCTGAACATGCTAAGATACTGAGCAATTGAAGGGTCTTTATTTTCCCCTTAATCTCTGTAAAACCACTGCATTGCTAAATGAGGATTCTAGCTGGGCATCTGAATATGATTTCTTTGAGCATTGAACTTAAGCCATAGTGCTTTTTTCTTTGCAGGTATTCTTTGGTTTGCTTTGGTTTCTTTTTTAATATTTTTTGCTTTGCTTTGCTGGAATTTTGTTAAAAACAAAACAAAATAAGAAAATGGCTGTTGCCCTTATATGTTTATGGGATTAAAAATAATTAAAGAAGGTTATTCATCTTTCCCATCATCTTAGGCCACTATTCTAGATGAGAAAGAAAATTGAACAAATTTCTGGTTAATGGCAGGAGTGAAGAGGTGCTTACAAAAGAAAAGATTGAATTGCCTGTTGAGCTGCTGGGTGGCAGCAGGGCCTGTAAGGGTTGAGGAGCCTTGGTTGTTGAAAACTTTGGGCGTAGCAAATAGACATTTGTAAGTTGCCTGGGTACTGGAAGGCATCCGAATGAATATGAGGTGATGTCCAACCCCACTGTGTTTATATGAATACACATTACCATTTCCCGCAAGGAAGCTGATGACAGCACCATGATGCTTCCCTATAAAATGCACTGAACATTTTCCTGCATGTTTTACTCCCTTTAAAATGGCTCAGGAACAGGCATGGGAAGTGCCATTGCCCCTCTGGAACATTCTCTTTCCCCAGATGAGAATCCATTGGAACACTCTGTAGGGGTTTTTCACCGCAAAACTCTTGGCATAGACAACTAGTGCAAATGACAGATTTTTCTTTAAATCCAGCAGATTTAGGGGTTTTGTGTTGTGGGGGTGGGGTGGCATTCATTGTTTTTCTCTTTTCTCTGTATTTCTCTGTTAAAGCTTAAAGGAGCAGATAAAGAGCAAGAGGATTTAATTATGCGTAAATGGAAGACAATGAAGAGTCCTTAGGAGTGTAATTAGCTGTGGATGTAGATGCAAATCCTTATAGCTGCATTTTATTTGCACAGGAATATAAAAGTTCAAACATACACAGGTTTAGGATATGTTAAAAGATTTTTGGGCCATACAAGCACATTCAGAGGTTAGCACTGTACTTTGCAGATACCATCTATTAGCACTGAATTCATAAAATGTAAATGAAAAGCTGTCCCAGCCAATAACAACAGCAATAACAATACCAAACAAACATTTATTCAATAAAAGCGTCCCTTCTGTAGCAAGATAACAATGTTTAAATATACTGGATAATATTTGTAAAAAGAAACATGAAGAAACAATAAACTAAACTCTTAAACCAATAACTAGAGTTCTACTCATAATTCAATGCCTTCTGCTTCTAAGCAGTCCAGGGGTGGAAACTAGAAAAACATTGATGCAGTTGAAAAGTAGGATCATGTCACTGGTATATGAAAAGCAAAAAACTACTACATTATGATTGAGATTCTGTATAACAAATATGTTCCTCTCTATATATGTTTTATTAAAAATATATCAGTATATTATGTTATGATTGCTTGTGGTGATGGATTTCTGCACCTGGGAATTCTTTTCACTTTTCATAACCACTCTTTTTGGTTTTTTTAAATTTATTATTAAGATATTATTGATATACACTCTTATGAAGGTTTCACATGAAAAAACAATGTGGTTAATACATTTACCCATATTTTCAAGTCCCCACCCATATCCCCATGCAGTCACTGTCCTTCAGTGTAGTAAGATGCCACAGATTCACTATTTTCCTTCTCTGTGCTACACTGTCCTCCCTGTGACAGCCCCCACACCACGTGTACTAAACAAAACACCCCTCAATACACTTCTCCCTCCCTCCTCACCCACCCTCCCACACCCCTCCCCTTTGGTAACCACTAGTTCCTTCTTGGAGTCTCTGAGTCTGCTGCTATTTTGTTCCTTCAGTTTTGCTTCGTTGTTATACTCCACAAATGAGGAAAATCATTTGGCACTTGTCTTTCTCTGCCTGGCTTATTTTACTGAGCTAATATCCTCCAGCTCCATCCATGTTGTTGGAAATGGTAAGATTTGTTCTTTCTTATGGCTGAATAGTATTCCATTGTGTATATGTACCACTTCTTCTTTATCCATTCATCTACTGATGAACACTTAGGTTGCTTCCATATCTTGGCTATTGTAAATAGTGCTGCAGTAAACACAGGGGTGCATATGTCTTTTTGAATCTGAGAAGTTGTATTCTTTGGGTAAATTCCAAGGAGTGGGATTCCCGGGTCAAATGGTATTTCTATTTTTAGTTTTCTGAGTAACCTCCATATTGCTTTCCAAAGGGTTTGAACTAGCTTACATTCCCACCAGCAGTGTAGGAGGGTTCCCCTTTCTCCACATCCTCTCCAGCATTTGTTGTTCTTAGTCTATTTGATGCTGGCCATCCTTACTGGTATGAGGTGATATCTCATTGTGGTTTTAATTTGCATTTCCCTGATGATTAGTGATGTGGAGCATCTTTTCATGTGTCTGTGTACCATCTGAATTTCTTCTTTGGAGAAATATCTTTTCATATCCTCTGCTCATTTTTTAATTGGGTTATTTGCTTTTTGAGTGTTGAGGCATGTAAGTTGTTTATATATTTTGGATGTGAACCCCTTGTCAGATATGTCATTTACAAATATATTCTCCCATACTGTAGGATGCCTTTTTATTCTGTGGATGATGTCCTTTGCCATACAGAAACTTTTTAGTCTGACACAGTCCCATGAGTTCATTTTTGCTTTTGTTTCCCTTGCTCGAGGAGACGTGTTCAGGAAGAAGTTGTTCATGCTTATATTCAGGAGATTTTTGCCTATGTTGTCTTCTAAGAGTTTTATGGTTTCATGTCTCACATTCAGGTCCTTGATCCAGTTCGAGTTTACTTTTGTGTATGTGGTTAAACAATAATCCAGTTTCATTCTCTTGCATGTAGCTGTCCAGTTTTGCCAACACCAGCTGTTGAAGAGGCTGTCATTTCCCCATTGTATGTCCATGACTCATTTATCATATATTAATTGACCATATATGGTTGGGTTTATATCACAGCTCTCTAGTCTGCTCCATTGGTCTATGGGTCTGTTCTTGTGTCAATACCTAAATATCTTAATTACTGTGGCTTTGTGATAGAGCTTGAAGTTGGGGAGCATAATCCTGCTAGCTTTATTGTTCCTTTTCAGGATTGCTTTGGCTATTCGGGGTCTTTTGTGTTTCCATATGAATTTTAGAAGGATTTTCTCTACTTCGTTGAGGAATGCTGTTGGTATTTTGATAGGAATTACGTTGAATCTGTAGATTGCTTTAGGCAGGATGGCCATTCTGACAATATTAATTCTTCCTATCCATGAGCAATGGATGTGTTTCCATTTATTGGTATTTTCTTTAATTTCTCTCATGAGTGTCTTGTAGTTTTCAGAGTATAGGTCTTTCACTTCCTTGGTTAGGTTTATTCCTAGGTATTTTATTATTTTTGATCCAACTATGAATGGAATTGTTTTCCTGCTTTCTTTCTTTGCTTCATCATTAGTGTATAGGAATGCCACAGATTTCTGTGCATTAATTTTGTATTCCACAACTTTGTGGAATTCAGATATTAGATCTAGTAGTTTTGGAGTGGATTCTTTAGGGTTTTTTTATTTTTTTATTTTTCTATTTTGCTATTATTAATATACAATTACATGAGCAACATAATGGTTACAAGACTCCACCTATTATCAAGTGCCCACCACATACCCCTATTGCAGTCACTGTCCATCAGCATAGAAGGATGTTATAGAATCACTACTTGTCTTCTCTGTGTAATACTGCCTTCCCCATATCCCCCTACCCCAACCCCACTCCTGCTACATTATGTGTGCTAATTGTAATAGCCCTTTTACCCCCTTATCCCTCCCTTCCCACCCATCTTCTCCAGTCCTTTTCCTCTGGTAACTGTTAGTCCATTCTTAGATTCTGTGAGTCTGCTGCTGTTTTCTTCCTTCAGTTTTTCTTTGTTCCTATACTCCACATATGAGTGAAATCATTTGGTATGTCTTTCTACGCCTGGCTTATTTCACTGAGCATAATACCCTCTCGCTCCATCCATATTGTTGCAAATGGTAGAATTTGTTTTCTTCTTATGGCTGAATAATATTCCATTGTGTATATATACCACATCTTTTTTATCCATTCTTCTACTGATGGACACTTAGGTTGCTTCCATTCTTGGCTATTGTAAATAGTGCTGCGATAAACATGTGTGTGCATATATCTTTTTCAAACTGGGCTGCTGCATTCTTAGGGTAAATTCCTAGGATTGGAATTCCTGGGTCAAATGGTATTTTTATTTAGAGTTTTTTGAGTAACCTCCATACTGCTTTCCACAATGGTTGCACCAATTTACATTCCCACCAGGAGTGTAGCAGGGTTCCCCTTTCTCCATATCCTCGCCAGCATTTGTTGTTGTTTGTCTTTTGGATGGCAGCCATCCTTACTGGTGAGAGGTGATAGCTCATTTTGGTTTTAGTTTGCATTTCTCTGATGACTAGTGATGTGGAGCATCTTTTCATGTGTCTGTTGATCATCTGAATTTCTTCTTTGGAGAAGTGTCTGTTTAGCTCCTCTGCCCATTTTTTAATTGGCTTATTTGCTTTTTGTTTGCTGAGATGCATGAGCTCTTTATATAAGTTGGATGTCAACCCCTTATCGGATATGTCATTTATGAATATATTCTCCCATACTGTAGGATATCTTTTTATTCTACTGATGGTATCCCTTGCTGTACAGAAGCTTTTTAGTTTGATATAGTCCCATTCGTTCATTTTTGCTTTTGTTTCCCTTGCCTGGGGAGACCTGTTCATGAAGAAGATGCTCATGTTTATGTCCAAGAGATTTTTGCCTATGTTTTTTTCTAAGAGTTTTATGGTTTCATGACTTACATTCAGGTCTTTGATCCATTTTAAGTTTACTTTTGTGTTTGGGGTTAAACAGTAATCCAGTTTCATTCTCTTACATGTAGCTGTCCAGTTTTGCTAACACCAGGTTTTGAAGAGCCTGTCATCTCCCCATTGTATATCCATGGCTCCTTTATCGTATATTAATTGACCATATATGCTTGGATTTATATCTAGGCTCTCTATTTTATTCCACTGGTCTATGGGTCTGTTCTTGTGCCAGTACCAAATTGTCTTGATTACAGTAGCTTTGTAGTAGAGTTTGATTGAAGTCAGGGAGCATAACCCCCCCCTGCTTTATTGTTCCTTCTCAGAATTGCTTTGGCTATTTGGGGTCTTTTGTGGTTCCATATGCATTTTAGAACTATTTGCTCTTGTTCAATGAAAATGCTGTTGGTATTTTAATAGGGATTGCATTGAATCTATAAATTGCTTTAGGCAGTATGGCCATTTTGACAATATTAATTCTTCCTATCCATGAGCATGGGATGTGTTTCCATGTATTCATATCTTCTTTAATTTCTCTCAAGAGTTTTTGTAGTTTTCAGACTATAAGTCTTTCACTTCCTTGGTTAGGTTAATCCTAGGTATTTTATTCTTTTTGATCCGATTGTGAATGGAATTGTTTTCCTGATTTCTCTTTCTGCTAGTTCATCGTTAGTGTATAGGAATGCAAGAGATTTCTGTTTATTAATTTTGTATCTGGCAACTTTTCTGAATTCAGATATTAGATCTAATAGTTTTAGAGTGGATTCTTTAGGGATTTTTATGTACAATATCATATCATCTGCAAACAAGGGCAGTTTGAGTTCTTCCTTGCTGAACTGGATGCCTTTTATTTCTTTGTGTTGTCTTATTGTCGTGGCCAAGACCTCCAGTACTATGCTGAATAAAAGTGGGGAGAGTGGGGATCCTTGTCTTGTTCCTGATCTTAAAGGAAAAGCTTTGAGCCTCTCACTGTTAAGTATAATGTTGGCTGTGGGTTGTCATATATGGGCTTTATTATGTTGAGGTACTTTCCCTCTATACCCATTTTGTTGAGAGTTTTTATCATGAATGGATGTTGAATTTTTTCAAAAGTGTTTTCAGCATCTATGGAGATGATTATGTGGTTTTTGTCCTTCTTTAATTTGATGTGGTGAATTTTCTAATGTTGTACCATCCTTGCATCCCTGGAATAAAAGGATACATGATCCTTTTGATGTATTTTTGAATTCAGTTTGCTAATATTTTGTTGAGTATTTTTGCATCTATGTTCATCAGGGATATTTGCCTGTAATTTTCTTTTATTGTGGTGTCTTTGCCTGGTTTGGGTATTAGAGTGATGCTGGCCTCCAAGAATAAGTTTGGAAGTATGCTCTCTTCTTCTACTCTTTGTAAAACTTTAAGGAGGGTGGGTATTAGGTCTTCACTAAATGTTTGATAAAATTCAGCAGTGTAGCCATCTGGTCCAGGCGTTTTATTCTTAGGTAGGTTTTTGATTACCATTGAATTTCATTACTGGTAATTGGTCTGTTCAGATTTTCTGTTTCTTTCTGGGTCAGCCTTGAAAGGTTGTATTTTTCTAGAAAGTTGTCCATTTCTTCTAGGTTATCCAGTTTGCTAGCATACAGTTTTTCATAGTAATTTTTCCTTTCTCATTTCTGATTCTGTTTATGTGAGTAGACTCTCTTTTTTTCTTGATAAGTCCAGCTAGGGGTTTATCTATTTTGTTTGTTTTCTCAAAGAACCAGCTCTTGCTTTCATTGATTCTTTCTATTGTTTTATTCTTCTCAATTTTATTTATTTCTGCTCTGATCTTTATTATGTCCCTCCTTCTACTGACTTTGGGTCTCTTTTTTTCTTCTTTTTCTAGTTTTGTTAATTGTGAGTTGAGACTGCTTATATGGGATTGTTCTTCTTTCCTGAGGTAGGCCTGTATTGAAGTATACTTTCCTCTTAGCATGGCCTTTGCTGGGTCCCACAGATTTTGCTGTGTTGAATTATTGTTGTCATTTGTCTCCATATATTGCTTGATCTCTGTTTTTATATGGTCATTGATCCATTGGTTACATAGGAGCATGGTGTGAAGCCTCCATGTATTTGTGGAATTTTTCATTTTCTTTGCTTAATTTATCTGTAGTTTCATACCTTTGTGGTATGAGAAACTGTTTGGTACAATTTCAATCTTTTGAATTTACCAAGGCTCTTTTTGTGGCCTAGTATATGATCTATTCTTGAAAATTTTCCATGTGTACTTGAGAAGAATGTGTATTCTGCTGCTTTTGGGTGTAGAGTTCTGTAGATGTCTGTTAGGTCCATGTGCTGTAATGTGCTGTTCAGTGCCTGTGTCTCCTTACTTGTTTTCTGTCTGGTTGGTCTGTCCTTCAGAGTGAGTGGAGTGTTGAATTCTCCTAGAATGAATGTGCTGTATTCTATTTCCTCTTTTAATTCTGTTCATATTTGTTTCACATATGTAGGTGCTCCTGTGTTGGGCACATAGATATTTATAATGGTTTTATCTTCTTGTTGGATTGACCCTTTTGTCATTATGTAATGTCCTTCTTTGTCTCTTGTGACTTTCTTTGTTTTGAAGTCTATTTTGTCTGATACAAGTACTGCAACTCCTGCTTTTTTCTCCCTATTAGTTGCACGAAATGTCTTTTTCCATCCCTTCCCTTTTAGTCTGTGTATGTCTTTGGGTTTAAGTGAGTCTCTTGTAAGCAGCATATAGATGGGTGTTGCTTTTTTACCCATTCAGTCACCCTATGTCTTTTGATTGGTGCATTCAGTCCATTTACCTTTAGGGTGATTATTAATAGGTATGTAATTATTGCCATTTCAGGCTTTAGATTCGTGGTTACCAAAGATTCAAGGTTAACTTCCTTATTATCTAAGAGTCTAACTTAACTCACTTAATATGCTATTAAAAACACAATCTAAAGGTTCTCTCCTCCTTTTTCTTCCTCCTCCATACTTCATATATTAGGTTTCATATTCTGTACTCTTTGTCTATCCAATGGTTGACTTTGGGGATAGTAAATTTAATTTTGTATTAGCTTGGTAATTAGTTGTTCTGCTTTCTCCACTGTGGTTTTATTACCTCTGGTAACAGCTATTAAACCTAGGAACACTTCCATCTATAGCAGTCCCTCCAAGATACACTGTAGAGATGGTTTGTGGGAGGTAAATTCTCTCAGCTTTTGCTTATCTGAAATTTGTTTTATCCCTCCTTCAAATTTAAATGATAATCTTGCCAGATAAAGTAATCTTCGAGGCCGTTCTGCTTCAAAGCATTCAGTACATCATCCCACACCCTTCTGGAACATAAGGTTTCTGCTGAGAAGTCTGATGATAGCCTGATGGGCTTTCCTTGTATGTGATTTTATTTCTCTCTCTGGCTGCTTTTAATAGTCTGTCCTTATCCTTGATCTTTGCCATTTTAATTAGTATATGTCTTGGTGTTGTCTTCCTTTGGTCCCTTTTGTTGGGAGATCTGTGCACCTCCATGGACTGAGAGACTATCTCCTTCTGCAGATTGGGGAAGCTTTCAGCAGTTATCTCCTCAAAGACACTTTCTATCCCTTTTTCTCTCTTCTTCTTCTTCTGGTACCCCTATAATGTGAATATTGTTCAGTTTGGATTGGTCACACAGCTCTCAATATTCTTTCATTCTTAGAGATCCTTTTTTCTCTCTGTGTCTCAGCTTCTTTGTATTCCTGTTCTTTAGTTTCTATTTCATTTATTTTCTCCTCCTCTGTATATAATCTGCTTTTAATACCCTCCATTGTGCTCTTCAGTGATTGGATCTCTGACCTGATTTCATTCCTGAGTTCTTGAGTATCTTTCCATACCTCCAAGAGCATGTTAATGATTTTTATTTTGAACTCCCTTTCAGGAAGATTCATGAGGTAGATGTCACTGAAGTCTTTCTCAGGAGTTGTATTAATTTTATACTAAACCAGTTTCCTCTGGCATTTTATGTTTGTATATAGCACCTGTAGTGCCCAGAAGCTCTAGTCTCTGGAGCTGCTCAGCCCCTGAAGCTATGTCTGGGGTCGCAGGGGAGTGGTATTGTTTCCTAGGGGGAGGAAAGAGCTGTTTCCTGCTTCCCGGCTGCTATACCTGACTCCATTGCCTGAACCAGTGGGCTGCACACACAGGTATAAGCCTCTATGCTTTGCATTTTTAGTTACTGTAGACAGATCTTCCCTCTGGCTGGCCTAACGCCAGGGTAGGGTTTGCTGTTTTGTGACCCAGGTGGCGCTGGCTGGGAGAAAGGCGTAGTAGGCTGTGTATCACGGAGGGGGTCCTTGGAGCTGTGTAGCCAGCCAGGGAGCTGGAGTACTTGAAGATGGTGAAAGCTCCCAACGTGCTGGGCAGAGTGCACCTAGACAATTTTGTCTACCTGTTCTTTCTCCTGAGCAGTAAGCTCTGTGCAATCCTTGCCCCTTTAGCAGCCCTCCTGCTAAGGGCTTCCTTGTTGGGAAGTCTCTCAGACTGCCCACCTTTCTTTTGTCCCAGAGCAGCCGGATATGGATCCCTGCTTTCCACAAGCAGCTGGAATCTCAATATCTCCAGGAATTCTGCCTGTCTTAGCCTTCCAAACCCCTACTCACGAGAGTACCATGCAAGCACCATGAAACGTAGGTTTGTGTTCCCAGAGCAGATCTCCAGAGTTAGGTATTCAGCAGTCCCAGGCTTCCACTCCCTTTCTGCTCCATTTCTCTTCATCCCACTGGTGAGCTGGGGTGGGGGAAGGGCTTGGGTCCTGCTGGGCCACAGCTTTGGTATGTTACCCTGTTCCGTGAGGTCTGTTCTTTTCTCCAGGTGTATGCAGTCTGGTGCAGTCCTCTTTCCTGTTGCTCTTTCAGGACTAGTTGTATTAATTATATTTTCATATTATATGCAGTTTTAGGAGGACGCCTCTGTCTCACCTCTCATGCCTCCATCTTTAATCCCCCTCCATAACCATTCTTAATAACCTGTCCAATATCTCAATAATAACCTCTCTCCTGTCAACAGTTATTGCTCAGTCTCAGTCACCTGAATATTTCCCTTTTTCCTCCTGGTTCATTTCTGCCTGATCTGTCTTTGGTGAAACTAGAGGACAATTAAGCTCTTTAATTTCCTTTAAAACTGATCAATTTTTGTTAGGGTTCTTTCCAACTCAGACTCTGTGTCAAAGAGATCCATTCACTATTTATCCAGAGATGGAGAATTTTTCTCACCATGAGAAGGTATAAGCAAATCTCAGTTACCCAAGTTTTAAAGAATATTTGGGTGAAAGATTATCAAGATATTTAATGAAAATATTCCCTTATCCAATCAGAATTATTAATCTAGTTTCTGAAATAGACAGGGAGAAAGAGACAAATTAGACAGGAGTACCTTACCTGTGTAGGCAGGCCTTACTGAGAAAAACAAATCACCAGTGAATTGGGGTTGGCAACTAAGAAAATAAGGATATAAAGTTCAAAGATGGAATGGGAGGAGCTGGGAGAACTGTGTGGAAGTGAGGTAGAGCAGGAACATGGGACAGGCATCATGATTAGTTTTCCTGCCTATGATGGAAAATGCTGACATATAAATAGTATAAGAACGGGAGGGACCCCATCTTAAGGCCAAGATCCCATTTTAAAAATCAGGGAGGTAGGAGGTAAGATTCCTAACATTTTATGGTCATTAGCTAACAACCAACCCTGTCTTAAGCCAGGGTGAACAGTTCTAAATGATTTGTTTTCACTGCTTGAGGGTAACCATTATCTTAGAGAACAGGATCAATATATTCCTTTTGTTGAGTTTATCTTCCAGAATATCTTAGAGGACTGACTCTGGATGATGAAATAATGTCTCTCACCAGAGATAGACATCGTGAGACCACATGTCCAGCCTGTGGTCCCCTGGCCCTTTACCCTATCCTTGAAATCCTTAGAAGACACAAATCCTAAGCCTTTAAGTGTGCCCCCTCTCTGTCCCATGCTCTCCTTTCTTCACGTGTGTACTTTGCCTTAAATAAAGCCTTCTTGCTGCTCAACTTACTGTGTTTTGTCTCCGTGCTCTTCCAAGCCTGTCAGGAAGACCCTTTCACAGTAGTAAGCATCTTTGTTACTTTGCTACTTCATTGGATTTTTTAGACTTAAGTACTAGTCTTCTGTCTCTCTCTCTGTCCTAATTCAGACAAATAGGGAAGGGCTACTGAGGTCTTTGACATGGACTTGCAAGTTCCCATCACCTGGGTGACCCAGATGGGACTGCAGCTGTATGATCATGCTTTTAGTAGCCTGCCAAAAAATTCTTTCTTTGCTTTGGGAAGTTCTGAGACCATAATCTCACTCTATCCAGTACTACATACCTCCCTAAATCCTTGGGTTGTAGGGGCTTAGTTCCCAGACCATGCATATTCAAGCAGACACTGGATGCCATGGGACCCTGGCTTCAGAAGTTGGCAAAGGATTTGCCCTACACTGATCAGGAGTACAGTGAACTTTCCTTTCCTCCTCTGTTCTTCATGATTCTCTACTGTCTGCATGACTGCTGCCATTCACCACTACTCTCTCTTTAATGAATTCCTTCTCTCCTTACACTCATCGGAACTGTTTGTGAATTATTTCTCCATCAACATCAAGAATCCTCTCCTGGACTGAGTTACCACCAAGCACTCAAGGAGATCTCCCCGGGTTGGACTGCCTGACAACAGACTGGGCTTGAACATCCTAGCAAATGACAGTGTCAAACTTTACCTGAGCTCTGTACTATCAGAAACCAGTGACACTTAGGAAATCTCAGTACCCTTCTGTTTTTGGCTAATCACAAAAGACAACTTGGCCCTCACATATTTTGAGATATGACCCATCTCCATTCTTGCATATGACTCCCAAAGGACATGTGGATCACTCCTCTATCTACCTGCCTCTATAGGAACCCAGGCCCCTTCCTTTTCATGGAGTTGTTCCTCATTAATGAATGCTATCAATAACCCAAATAAAACCATCTTCTTAATTGTCTGGTGCATTTTATCTTTCACACAATACATAGTTCTTCTAAAAATACCAGTTGTATCTATGAAGATTTATTCCCCAGTGGTATTGCCATACAGGAAATTATACTGTCCAAGTTTTAAAATATGAAGGAGAAAGGAGTAAGAATAATTTAGGACTATTAAAATTGTTGAAGAAGCTTCTTTTAATAGAAGTGTCCCAGGGTCAGATGAACTGGTTAGTATGTCCTGACTCATCCCCAATGTCTAGACAACAGATGTGAATAAATAATATAGAATGAAAGAAGGTTCTCAGCATGGAGGATTGTACAGTTGAATGTGGATGCCATTTCTTTTATCTGCCTACAGTTCCTTCATAGTTAACCTTGGGGCAGTAACCACTAGAGCGGAGGTGGACTTAGTTGAAACTGGAAACATCTTCTTTTTCTGAAGATGGAGGTAAATGCAGACACTTTCACACCACACTCAACCACTAGTCCTACTTCAGCCCTGAGAGCAAACCATTTCCCTCAATGAATTCTCAGCCCCTCACCTTGGGATGCACCTTTACTTCACTGAGCACCAAGAGCAGATAGTCTGTTATATACAACCAATCAGCTTTATCATGGTTGCCAAATATAGGAAAAGGGAAAGGGTAGATTGGGGATTAAAGGTTTATTTCTCATTGCTCAGTCTCTCTCTTGGAAAACTCCAGCTGCTCGGGGCTCCCTCTCTCCCAGCAGGCTCCCAAGTCCTCCTTCTCCAGCCAGAGTTTGCTCTCCTTCCTCCTGCCCCTCCGTGGGAGAAACTCCATGGTCCAGTCCCTGGTGACTGGCGGGTGCCTGACCAATTATGTACCAGGAATGGAGGGGAGGAGAGAATGGCTGCTACTCTCCACCCATTATCCCTGACCTGCAATCCCCTGACAGACCGGCAGTTCTGCCCTGATAAACATCACATTGGTGTGCAAACAGGCTCTTATATGCATATCACTATCAAGGCCAGGCGGGGATTCAGGCTGAAGATTTCCACTTACTCAACCAATGTTATGTGTGCATACAATATATATGTTATTATATATATATATATATATATATATATATATATGTAACTAATTTGTTATTTGCATATTTATATATGATGCTTGTGATATATTTTGTGAGGAATCACTATACATCACACTGTACTCTCTGTACTGTACTTTACTTTCTAATTTACTAACAAATACTTATTAAAGACCCTTTCGTATCCATACATAAAAGCTACCCTATTATTTTTAATAGCTGCAAAAATCCATCAGATGATGTGTCATAATATATTTAAGCTGTCCTTAGTCATTGGGCATATAGGTTGTTTCTGATCTTCTCAAATAAAAACAGTGTGTGGAAAGAATTTTCTTGTACACACATATTTCTCATGTGTTTGCCTATATTTCTGTAGGAAAAATATCTTGAAAAGGAATTTTTGAGCTAAAGAATAAATACATTTGTATTTATGACAGGTATTACTCAGTTGCCTTTGACAAGTGTTGTTCAATTTTACACTCCTTCTGCAGTATATTCTCACATTCAAAATCCACACTGTGGAATCAGCTTTGTAGTCTGAATATACAAATAATTAAAATGCAATTTCTTTGTATATGGAATTTTCATTTCTCTTGTTTTGAATAATTACCTTTTCTAATGGCTATGTCACTTTCCCAAATAGGAAGTAGTCATCTTGTGTGAGGCGAACGTGATAACCACTACACTACGGAAACGACTCCTAGAAGTAGTCATCTTGAATGCCAGAGTATTCCTCTGTATGACCTCCTCCCCTTACCCAGTGTCTAGTACATAGCCCTATGTATGGAAAGTACTTAAAACAGTTTTATTGATTCCCTGATCCTACCTTAAGCATTGATTAGGTGTGACCAGTACTTGAACACACTATGCCAGACTTCTTTCCTTCTCAGTTTCCAAGGTGGCCTCATAGGAATAAAAATAGGAAATGACTTTCACCTCCCTGTCTGTGCTGTTGATATTTGTGTTTAAGGTGAAGATAAATATAAACTCAGTTTTATGTGTCAATAGAATGAAAGAGAATGTATGTAAATGAACTCCTTGACAGGATGTAGGACTTAGAGCTTCTTTTGGGAATTCTTCATTTGTGAGGCATGTTTTCCCCCAGGGGAGTAAAACAAGATTTGATTTCCATTTTTTTCCCTAAATTAAATTAAATTAAATGGTCATATAATCCCCAAAGGGAGACATACTTCACATTCTGATAGGATGATAGCTTACTCCAAAGCAAGTAACTTTTGAATAAATTGGAGCTGTCTCTGATGAGACATGGAGGAGGAATTCAATTGATGTACTTGTTTAATGAGCAATACTGTTAAAAATCCATCCCAAAGATTATGGTGTATTCATGGCAGGTAGTTCAGTATAAATGTTCAACTGAGAAGAGTCTTACTGCAGTAAATGCTGCTGGTGTTTGTTTGAATATTTCTTCATCACTTCTTTATCCCCCCTGGGGACTAAATAATAGGTTGAAGAAAATAATTCTTTATTTTTAATCATAAATCTACTAAAATGACATTTTTTACCATTTCTTAGTCAATGCTGACTTTTATTGTACCAAATTTACTAAATCTTACATTGAAATCAGATATTTTTCACTCTTAACTATGAGTTGCAACATTGCATAATACAAAGAATTAAAAAAATGTTTATTAAGTGACTAGTCCTATGCTCTGTACTGTAAAAGCACAAGAAAAAATATAGGTAATTTCTTAATTACAGTACAAAAAATATAACAAAATGGGCATCTGTTATAAGGATTAAAAATAATACATGTACATCTTTAAGCATATAGTAGGTATGCTGGAGGTTTCAATCTTTGGAGTCATCACCTGGAATCCCTATTCCTTCCTTGAGATTCATCTCAGTTATTTAGGCTTTTATTTTCTCTGTGAGTCCCATTACCTTTCTCTTCCCTGGAACCCCTCCTCCCTAGTTAGACCCATGCAAGTGGCCTGTGGTTTCTTCCCTGTGTTCACTCTGTGCACTAGAGCCAGATTCCCCCTTCTTAAGTTCTGCTTTCATTTCCCACTGAAAAAACTGAAGGCCCTAAACATTAAGTATTCACCATAACTGGGACACGTCAGATGTGTCCGTTTTATTCCTTCTTCCTCCCCTTCACACAGTCTTTCCTCAGTCACACTGTACTGCTTACCATGTGTCCAGACAACCTGTGTGCTCCCTCCACCTGGTGTTCTATAATGAACTTTCTTCATTGCCCATGTACAAACTCCTGTCAGCCATCAAAGTCCACTTCAAGTACGACTTCTAAGCACCTGAATCATATTTTTATTTCTACAACTTTTCAAGCTCTTCTTAGAATACTTAGCACCCACTTCTTTTGGATTACAGCTGTTTGGTCCCATTCTCCATTTGTGTATATTAAATTTCACTGAAGACAAAGGATGTATATTTTTCTATTTTTTTTTGTTTGTTTGTTGTTGTTGTTGTTCCAGAGATTGGATTTTATTTTCCTTGAAATGAAGGGAGACACAGTGGCTAAGGAAAGACTAGATTAGACTGAGTTTCTATTCCAACTTTGCATTTTATTTTCTGTTTAACGAGTTTATTATGATCAGCTCAGTTTCCTTAATTCCACTTCTTAATGTATTTATTCATTTATACAATAAAATGATTAAATAATTGATTCAAAACATTATCTAAAAAGGGAATTCAAGCAAATCCTATGTGCTGGGAGTGCAATGTGAACAGACTTTGGTGGGCCTGGGACCTATGCATTCACATGGAGCACCGAGTTGAGAAGGGCCCTGCACTTGGCTTAATGTTCTGCTGCCATAATCTTGAAATCCTTAATTATTATTTTTTTTAATAATTTATTTCGGTATCATTAATCTACAGTTACATGTCCATTATTTTATGGTTATTAAACTATCCCCTTCATCCGGTCCCCCACAAAAACCCCATTACAGTCACTGTCCATCAGTGTAGTGAGATGATACAGAATCACTACATGTCTTCTCTGAGTTCTACAGCCTTCCACACGCCCCACCAACATTACATCTGCTAACCGTAATGCCCCTTTTTCCCCCTTGTCCCTCCCTTGCCACCCATCCTCCCCAGTCCCTTTCCCTTTGGTAACTATTAGTCCATTCTTGGGTTCTGTGAGTCTGCTGCTGTTTTGTTCCTTCAGTTTTTTTCTTTGTTCTTATACTCCACATATGAGTGAAATCATTTGATACTTGACTTTTTTGGCTTGCCTTATTTCACTGAGCATAATACCCTCTAGCTCCATCCATGTTGTTGCAAATGGTAGGATTTGTTTTCTTCTTATGACTGAATAATATTCCATTATGTATATGTACCACCTCTTCTTCATCCATTCATCTACTGATGGACACTTAGGTTGCTTCCATTTCTTGGCTATTCTAAATAGTGCTGCGATAAACATAGGGGTGCATCGGTCTTTTTCAAATTGGGCTGCTGCATTCTTAGGGTAAATTCCTAGGAGTGGGATTCCTGAGTCAAATGATATTTCTATTTTGAGTTATTTCAGGAACCTCCATACTGCTTTCCACAATGGTTGAACTAATTTGCATTCCCACCAGCAGTGTAGGAGGGTTCCCTTTTCCCCACATCCTTGCCAACATTTGTTGTTGTTTGTGTTTTGGATGTTGGCCATCCTCACTGGTGTGAGGTGATATCATTGTGGTTTTAATCTGCATTTCTCTGATGATTAGCGATGTGGAGCATCTTTTCATGTGCCTGTTGGCCATCTGAATTTCTTCTTTAGAGAAATGTCTATTCATGTCCTCTGCCCATTTCTTAATTGGATTATTTGCTTTTTGTTTGTTAAGGTGCATGAGTTCTTTATATATTTTGGATATCAACCCCTTATTGGATACATCACTCATGAATATATTCTCCCATACTGTAGGAGCTCTTTTTGTTCTACTGATGGTGTCCTTTGCTGTACAGAAGCTTTTCAGCTTGATGTAATCCCACTTGTTCATTTTTGCTTTTGTTTTCCTTGCCCAGGGAGATATGTTCATGAAGAAGTCGCTCATGTTTATGTCCAAGAGATTTTTGCCTATGTTTTTTTCTAAGAGTTTTATGGTTTCATGACTTACATTCAGGTCTTTCATCCATTTTGAGTTTACCTTTGTGTATGGGGTTAGACAGTAGTCGAGTTTCATTCTCTTACATGTAGCTGTCCAGTTTTGCCAACACCAGCTGCTGAAGAGGCTGTCATCTCCCCATTGTATATCCAAGGCTCCTTTATCAAATATTAATTGACTGTATATGTTTGGGTTAATGTTTGGATTTTCTATTCTGTTCCACTGGTCTGTGGGTCTGTTTTTGTGCCAATACCTAATTGTCTTGATTACTGTGGCTTTGTAGTAGAGCTTGAAGTCAGGGGGCATATTTCCCCGTTTTATTCCTCCTTCTCAGGATTGCTTTGGCTATTCTGTGTCTTTTGTGGTTCCATATGAATTTTAGAATTATTTGTTCCAGTTCATTGAAGAAAGCTGTTGGTAATTTCATACGGATTGTGTTGAATCTGTAGATTGCTTTAGGTATTATAGCCATTTTGACAATATTTATTCTTCCTAGCCAAGAGCATGGGATGAATTTCCATTTGTTAGTGTCCTCCTTAATTTCTCTTAGTAGTGTCTTGTAGTTTTCAGGGTATAGGTCTTTCACTTTCTTTGTTAGGTTTATTCCTAGGTATTTTATTCTTTTTTATGCAGTTGTGAATGGAATTGTTTTCCTTATTTCTCTTTCTGTTAGTTCATCATTAGTGTATAGGAAAGCAACAGATTTCTGTGTGTTAACTTTGTATCCTGCAACTTTGCTGAATTCAGATATTAGTTCTAGTAGTTTTGGAGTGAAGTCTTTAGGGTTTTTTATGTACGATATCATGTCATCTGCAAATAGTGACAATTTTTCTTCTTCTTTACCAATCTGGATGCCTTGTATGTCTTTGTTTTGTCTGATTGCCATGATTAGGACCTCCAATACTATGCTGAATAACAGTGGATAGAGTGGGCATCCCTGTCTTGTTCCTGATATTTGATGAAAAGCTTTCAACTTCTCGCCATTAAGTATGATGTTAGCTGTGGGTTTGTCACATATGGCCTTTATGATGTTGAGATACTTGCCCTCTATACCCATTTTGTTGAGAGTTTCAATAATGAATGGATGCTGAATTTTGTCATATGCTTTGTCAGCATCTATGGAGATGATCATGTGGTTTTTGTTCTTCTTTTTGTTGATGTGGTGGATGATGTTGATGGATTTTCGAATGTTGTACCATCCTTGCATCCCTGGGATGAATCCCACTTGATCATGGTGTATGATCCTCTTGATGTGTTTTTGAATTCAGTTTGCTAATATTTTGTTGAGTATTTTTGCATCTACGTTCATCAGGGATATTGGTCTGTAATTTTCTTTTTTGGCGAGGTCTTTGCCCCGTTTTGGTATTAGAGTGATGCTGGCTTCAAAGAATGAGTTTGGAAGTATTCCCTCCTCTTCTATTTTGTGGAAAACTTTAAGGAGAATGGGTGTTATTTCTTCTCTATATGTCTGATAGAATTCAGAGGTGTATCCATCTGGTCCAGGGGTTTTGTTCTGGGCAGTTTTTTGATTGCCGATTCAATTTCGTCACTGGTGATTGGTCTGTTTAGTTTTTCTGATTCTTGCTTGGTCAGTCTTGGAAGGTTGTATTTTTCAAAGAAGTTGTCCATTTCTTCTACGTTTTTCAGCTTGTTAGCATATAGATTCACGTAATATTCTCTTATAATTCTTTGTATTTCTGTGGCATCCAGTGTTATTTTTCCTTTCTCATTTCTGATTGTGTTTATATGTGTAGGTTCTCTTTTTCTCTTAATAAGTCTGGCTAGGGGTCTATCTATTTTGTTTATTTTTCAGAGAACTAGCTCTTGGTTTCATTGATTTTTTTCTATTCTTTTATTCTTCTCAATTTTATTTATTTCTTCTCTGATCTTTATTATGTCCCTCCTGGTGACTTTGGACCTCATTTGTTCTTCTTTCTCCAATTTCAGTAATTGTGTCTTTAGACTATTTGTTTTGGAACGTTCTTCATTCTTTAAATAGTCCTGGATTGCAATATACTTTCCTCTTAGAACTGCCTGTGCTGCTTCCCACAGAAGTTGTGGCATTGCGTTGTTGTTGTCATTAGTCTCCATATATTCTTTGATTTCTGTTTTGATTTGGTCGTTAACCCATTGATTAATTAGGATAATGTTGTTAAGTCTCAATGTATTTGTGAGCCTTTTTTGATTACCTTCTAAAATTTATTTCTAGTTTTATACCTTTTTGATCTGAGAATTTGATTGGTAGAATTTCAATATTTTTGAATTTACTGAGGTTCTTTTTGTGGCCTAGTATGTGGTCTATTCTGGAAAATGTTCCATGTGCACTTGAGAAGAATGTGTATCCTGTTGCTTTTGGGTGTAGAGTTCTGTAGATGTCTGTTAGGTCCATCTGCTCTGGTGTGTTGTTCAGTGCCTCTGTGTCTTTACTTATTCTCTGTCTGGTTGATCTCCCGTTTGGAGTCAGTGGTGTATTGATGTCTCCTAAAATGAATGCATTGCTTTCTATTTCCTCCTTTAATTCTGTTAGTATTTGTTTCACATATGCCAGCGCTCCTGTGTTTGGTGTATATATATTTATAATGGTTATATCCTCTTGTCGGACTGGCCCCTTTATCATTATGTAATGTCCTTTATCTCTTGCTTCTTTCTTCATTTTGAAGTCTATTTTGTTTGATACACGTACTGCAACACCTGCTTTTTTCTCCTTGTTGTTTGCATGTAATATCTTTTTCCATCTCTTCACTTTTAGTCTGTGTATATCTTTGGGTTTGAGGTGAGTCTCTTGTAAGCAGCATATAAATGGGTCTTGCTATTTTATCCTTTCTACTACTCTCTGTCTTTTGATTGGTGCATTTAGTCCATTTACATTTAGGGTGATTATCAATAGATATGTACTTATTGCCATTGCTGGCTTTAGATTCATGGTTACCAGAGGTTCAAGGGTTGCTTCTTCACTATCTGACAATCTAACTTAACTTTCTTGTTTAGTTATTGTATACACAGTCTGATGTTTCTTTATTTCTCTCTCTTCTTATTCTTCTTCCTCCATTCTTTATATACTAGGTGTTTTATTCTTTGCCTTTAATTAGTATTTGGATTGTCTGCTTTCTTTGCTATGATTTTATTTTCTCTGGTGACATCTTTTTAGCCTTAGGAGTGCTTCCTTCTAGAGCAGTCTCTTTAAATATCCTTTAGAGGTGGTTTATGATAGGCAAACTCTCTCAACTTTCACTTGTCTGGAAATTGTTTAATCAGTCCATCATATTTAAATGATAATCGTGCTGGATACAATATTCTTGGTTTGAGGCCCTTCTGTTTCATTAAGTTAAATGTATCATGCCATTCTCTTCTGTCCTCTAAGGTCTGTTGAGACGTCTGATGATAGTCTGTTGGGTTTTCCTTTGTAGGTGATCATTTTTGTCTCTCCAGCTTCCTTTTATACTCTGTCCTTATCTTTGATCTTTGCCATTTTAATTATTATGTGTCTTCGTGTTGTCTTCCTTGGGTCCCTTGTGTTGGGAGATCTGTGGGCTTCCATGGACTGCGTGACTATTTCCTTCCCCAGCAGGGGGAAGTTTTCTTCAATTATTTCTTCAAAGACACTTTCTATCCCTTTTTCTCTCTCTTCTTCCCCTGGTACTCCTATAATGCGAATATTGTTCCATTCAGATTGGTCACACAGTTCTCTTAATATTTTTTCATTCTTAGAGATCCTTTTATCTCTCTCTGCCTCAGCTGCTGTGTATTCCTGTTCTCTGATTTCTGCTCCATTAACAGACTCCTGCATCTCGTCCAGTCTGCTGCTAAGCCCGTCGATCGCTTTTCTCATTTCTGCCTGGACTTTCCTCACTTCCCTCACTTCCTCCCTCAGCTCTTGCATATTTCCCTGTAGATCCATTAGTATGGTTATGACTTTTGTTCTGAGTTTTTTTTCAGGAATGTTGTGCATTTACATCCCTTCAGGTTCCCTCTATGGTGTTGTCTGGGTCTGGGTAAGTTTTGTTTGTACCATATTCCTCTGTCTTTTCATGGTGATAGAAGTGGTTACTGGTAGGTGTCACATATGTCAGCTGGGCTCTTTAAGACTTTTGAAAAGAAAAAATGACAAAAAAGGAAAGAAAAGGAAGAAAAGAGAAAAAAAAAAAAGAAAGAAAAGAGAAAAAACAAAAAACGCCCACCGGGAGTGGATTCTGTGGGGATGCTGTAGCTTGCGCTGTTGCTGCATTATTCCATAGCCACGGCTGCACCGCTCTTCAGGGCCCTTTGTAGCTCTGGCTGAGGTGGGAACGAGTGGGAGGCTGTTGATCTCTGTGTGAAGTCTCTGCGGCTACTTTTTCCCAGTTGCCAGCCAAGGGGTCCGAAATTCCCCAGGACTCCCAGCCTGCTGTGCTGAGTGTGCTGGGACGATCATGCTCCTCTGTTGGGCTCCTGTCTCTTTAAGACTGATAAAAAAAGTGCACGCTTTTCTTTTGTCCTGGGGAGCCAGCTGTGAGGACCCTGGTGCATTCTCCGTCTCAGATGCTGCACCCTCTGTCTCTCCAATCTGCGATACACCACGTGATGTGTGTCAGCGCTTCCGGCGCAGAGCACCAGGGTTTGTTATTTCGTGGGCCTGTACTTCCAGTCCCTCCCTGCTCTGAATCCTCTCCTCCCACAGGTACACTGGGGTGGGGGAGTGCTCGGGTCCTGCTGGGTCGCGGCTCCGTATCTTACCCACCTCGTGGGGTGCCGATTCCTCTCAGGTGTAGATGCAGGCTGGGTGCTGTCTTGTATCTTCTGGTCTCTCTTTTAGGAATAGTTGTATTTGCTGTATTTTCATAAATATATATGGTTTTTGTAGGAGATTTCCGCCGCCCTGCTCACGCTGCTATCTTCCCAGAAGTCCCTGAAATCCTTAATTCTTTAAGATGGGACTGGTATTTTCACTTTTCCTTAGGCCTCATTTATTCCATAGCCAGTCCTGATGGGGAATAAGATAAACATAGTCCATGCCCTTATGGTAAGACAGGACATAAACGAGAAGCAAATTAGGAAGTAAAAAAGGAAAATATCAGTGATAAGTGCTATGAATGTCTAGGTAGCAACTTTAAATCTTTTGGTCACTGAAAGCCTCTTAAGGTTACATGTAAAGCTGAGACTTGAATGATTAAACTTACCATGTAAAATTCTGAAGAATATTCCAGGTAAAGGAATCAAAGAGTGCTCAGATATTAAGGTAGGAATGAATGGGAGGGTTTATAAAACACTGTTCTTAGAGAAGTAGCATGGTAGAAAATGATTAAGTATAAAGATTAGCCTGAACCAGATCATTAAAGCTAGGATACAGGGATTGCCTTTTATTCCGAATGTGATAAGAAACCATTATAAGGTTTATAGTGAGGACATTAACTTTGATTTATATTTTAAAAGATCATTCTTTTCAATTATATGAGACAGAAACAGACATACCAGTAAGAAGACTACTGCACAAGTCCAGACAAACAGTGATGGTGGATTGAAGCACAATGTACATAAGCAGCTGGTGGGAAGTGGAAGTATTTAGGGTATATTTTGGAGATAGAATTGATAGGACTGCTGATAGACTGGATGTGGGTGATGAGCAAAAGATATGTGTCAAGGATAATACCTAGATTTGGGTGGTGATACTACTTATTGAAATAGAGAAGATGGGCAAAAGTAATTTTAGAAAGTGATATTATGTGTTTTCTCGGACATCAATGTGGGAAAGTTAAGAGGGAAGGTGGTTATCACAATCATAAAATGAGGATTACAGTACCCACCTCTTATGATTATTATTCATATTCAATGAGATCATACATGTAAAGAATTATGTCCCATGTCTTACAGATAGAAATGCTCATATGTGTTTATCGGCTATTTCTGGAATACGTAGTCAAGTATAATTATAGGTTGTAATTCAGAGAATTTCATAATACTACAAGTAGCTGTATGAGATCTAAAGGACTAGCTAAATGGAAGAATAGAAAGATTTGAAATAGGAGAAAGGATAAGGAGGTGGGACTTTTCCCTCTCATTAAACAAACTTTTTTTTTACCCTTTAATCCTCTTACTTAAGAGTCTTTCTCAGAATAGAGGCACCAAAGGCACAACCCGTGATATAATTAAAAATAAAGACTTTTCATTACATCAAGGAGAAAGTACACATTCCACCCTATGAGAAAAGAATCTATTTACAAGCATTTCTTCAAATATTCTGTAATTGGCACATGATTCAAATTCCCACCATTATTCCTCATTAGTAGGATCTAGCTTTATTTGGGAAGCTGCAGTGCTCTTATTGTGACAATGAAGATAGCATTTAATATGTAACATTGTCTGTTTTAAATGTCCTTCTGGCATTCTGTGTATGTAAAACTGTTCTTATTCCCAGCAGGGATGCCTGGCTCTAGGAAAAGCTGTTTTAACTTACCATTGGTAGGTAAGCATGGAAGAGACAGTCACTGAGGACTAGACTTGTTAATTAGCTAACAGACATCTAAATGTCTTTTGGTGTATCTTAATCTCCTTTTTTTCTTCATCTTTGGATATGGGAAGTACATCTTGAAGAATTTTAAATAACATAAATCATATGATATACGTAACCATTCGTTGTCTAGTATAAAGATTACTGACAGCTATATTAAAATATTTTTGAAGTTTGAGTATCATCTAAATATTGAAGTAATGAACCTATTCCCAAGTGTAGGGTTATTTGCTAGCTAATATGTTAGCATATTTTGTAATACAAAGCACAGCAAAGAGAAGCCTCCTTGGAGGTGAAAGATTTGACTTTAGCTTTGCACTTGTTACAATGGCTCTGAATCACTGATGATCTGTAAAATGGATGCAAAACCATGTGGCCTTACTGCTGCTTCTGTACCTGGGTGAGAATCAAAAAAAGAAACAAAGCAAAGTAGTGGCTGTGAGTACAAATTTCAGTGACAAAGTGTCAGATGGGGAAGGGAATATTATAAATAGCATTTTTACTGACCTAAGTCCCCCACAGGGTCTCCCCAAATTCATCCTCTGCTAACTGTAGTTCCTCCAAAGCATTTTCTGTACCATATTTAACAGTCTTTTGCATTGTCTCAATTCTATTGCTCTGCATAGGAAACTAAAAATACATATCTCACAGGTTTGTGTTATGCTCCATGATCATTTAAATGTTCAGACTGGAACCCCTGGAATTTTCCATCTGCCTTTCGTCTGCTGGGCTGGTTCTGGAAGGGGCACTGCCGAGAGCTTCCCTGCAGGTTGGCTTTGCCAGTGGGTGTGATTGAAAATCTGTAGCTAACACTTGAAGAAACAGGGTAAGGGGATAGTTAATAAAGGACAAAAATAGAGATCAAAAATATATAAACACACATCACAGTTTGATCTCAATATCATTTTTTTAAATAATACATTTGCACATTTTCAAGATCAGCCTCTCCAGGGTTTCTTGCAGGGGACAGATATTCTTGTAAGTTGCAAGGAAGCTGATCTAGTTTTAAAGAAAAGGGTAGAGGTGGCAAATTGCCAATTAGATTGTGGGTGGGGGTGGGGATGGGAGAGTGTAGACCGATGTTCTTAACGTCAAGAAATTCATGCTGATGACAGAGAGAGGGTGAAGACACATTTTAGGTTTGTGAAAAGGAAGGCAAGCCAGACTTGGAGGTGAAGCAAATCACACACTTGCTTTTTGTTTTCGCTTACAAAAAGAACCCCCCTCCCCAAACATAGAGATCATTATACAGAAAGTCCAAGGCAAATTAAGGAAAATAATTATTGTAGCTGATGAAGCAGAAACCCTATTAGAGCTAAATGATACTTCACAGTACTCAGCGGTGGAGGTTCTAAACTAAATGCATTTTTCAGCATCTTTAGTGTAGTATATTAAATTAAGTTTTTAACCACTTTTCCCCTCCCCTTTCTTTTCCTTCCCACTCTCCACCCCTTTTTTCAGTCTCTAGGGCAGGTAGTGTGGGGTTAGAAGTTTCTAGAATGTGCTCCAAGAAAGGAACTGCTGAACAAGAAATCCTTATTGCCCAAGTCCTTTTTCTCTAAGATGAAAAGTAAATAAAACCTAGAGGTGTAATTAATGGTAGAGGGCTGGGCTTTAAAGTGGCAAGGAGTGAACTGTCACTGCAGAAAATGGGGCAGAAATGAGGCTATTGAGAAGCAGAGGGAATTCTGAAGTAGGTCTGACTTTTTTTTTTTCTGTTTTCATTTAAGGGAACTCTTGCATCTTGAGAAAGATTTCTCTGATCCCCATGTTCCCCTACTTGAAAAAAACAGGTCCGAGATGGGGGAGACTTCTGTTGATTTGGAATGTATGTGATTTCCTTACTTCTTAGCTAACAAAGTATCATTTTTTTTAATTGGTGTTCTTTGGAAGGTGCATGTTTTTTATTATACTTGGAGGCTTTAAGTCTACCAGTTATATAGTTCTCTAATTAGACAACAAGTTTGTCAAGCATGGGGAATTGAGTCTTGCATGGCTTATATATCCCATGATACTCCAGCAGTATTTGCCATTTTTGACCATATGCCAGAAACGCATTATATACAGAAAGGAATAAATTACTTTGAATTTTGTTCTAGGAAAGTTTCTACTGAATGGAAGCCCTATGGATGCTCTGTGACCATGTACTCTCATTTCCACAACACATTGTGTCAGAGTCATCAACCCTCTTCTTTCTGTATATTGTCCAGTCCTCTGTTAGTTCAAGTGCAGTGTTGCTAATTCCACCTCATCCAGGAGAAGACGTGGGTTGCACGCTGGCCCTTCCCATCCCTGATGACCGGCCCTCTCGCTGGCATGTGTCGTTTGTGCCATCTATTCATACCCAGTTGATGAGGGACAGGAATCATGTTGAAACACTCCAGTTCTCATTCCAGAGTTTTCATCAAAGCTTTGCACATGGCAGGTACTCAGTAAGTCTGATAACTATTTTGATTATTGAAAAGGGGTTTCAGGTTAGATAATCCAACAAAAATTGAAATGTGTACTTGCTAATAAGCCTCAACTTCTCTCAACCTCCCAGAAAGATCAGTGGAAGGAAGGTCGTTCCTCAGCGGCAGCAAGTGCTCACTACCCAGCACTTCAGAGGAGCATGGGCTCACTTTTTGTCTGCAGACGTCAATGCCTGCTCCCTCTCTGTGTGAGATTAGGGGGAAATGGCAGCTTAACTTCCATCACTGCCTAGGTAAATTGAGAGTAACCCTAGTTCTCCTGAATTCTAATAAAGTCTACCGTCAGGCTTCCTCTGTGTCAGGCATGGCCTTAAATGCGTTATGGGTATTTATGTATTTATTTTTCACAAGAACCCTATGAAAGGGTTCTTTAGCTACCCAGCTCGCTCACAAGGAAAGACACGAGAACTCTGCCAGCGTGAGTTTATTGCCTGCAAGATAAAATGGCTGCGTCGAAAAGTAGAGAGCAGCAGCTTGTGGGTGAAGAAGCGCATTTTTAAGGAGTAGAGTGTGTTCTACTATGGGGACGTTGGTGATTGGATCTTAAGGGGTGGGGAAACCATCTGGTTGGTGATTGGATCTTAAGGGGTGGAGCGAAATGCTTAGAGATAAGGTGAGACAAGTCCAGACATGATTTTCACCAGCCCATGTACTTGGGGCCATGGGGTAAATGGAGGATAAAGTATTATATCTTACATTCCTCTCTTTTCTGTTTTATAAATTGCAGAGGACTTGGGGAAGGGGTGAAGGTCAGTCTTCAGTAACTGCCCCCTGCTGATTAGGGGCGATGAAGCTCATTTTTGTATTGACGGGGGGGGCGCGGGGGGGGGGCGGTGATCCTCAGATGAACCCTTGGTCTGGACTCGGGCTTCTGTCAGCACTGCGTTGTCTGCTGGCAGGATCTTTCTTCTGTTGGAAGGTGGTGGTACTCCTGCATAATTAACTGACTGATTGTTTGGTTAGTGATTTTTGAAATTTGAGTTTGAATGAGGTTTTTTAGAAGATTAATTAGGCAGGGAGCGAAGAGTAGGAGAAGGCAGAAAATGATGAGAGGCATGAGGTGAGGAAGTAGGATGTCTCTCAGAGTTGAAGAGAAGGACCACCAATAAGGGCTTTTGTCTCCTTTTGCTAAAAGTTCTTCAGATAATTCTCTAAGTTTGTGAACTATGTCTGATTTACTGATGTAATAACAGCTTTGTTCTTGAGGGAGAGGCAGGTGCCTCCTTTTTCAGCTGTGAGGAGGTCTAGTGCTCTGCGATTTTTCAAGGCTACTTGTGCTGCTGAGGTTACTTGTCTCTGAAGTGATGCTAATGAGTGTGCAGTTGAATCTAGGGCTGTCTGGAGCTTTGCGTTCAGATCTTCGATGCCCAATAGGCAGTGTCCTAGGGCTCCTCCAGAGAGTCTGATTCCTTGAGTGGAGGTTGATAGAGATAACCCAACTAAAATTGGGAGGAAGGCTGCTCATCTTTTGCGATGATGTGGCAGTAGCCACTCCATTTCTGCTTTACTGTACAGAGTTAACTGAGGGACTACAGTGATTATGCGACAGAAAATGGAGGTGTTTGGAAATATGCAGGTAGTTAATGTACCATAGCACCAGAAGAATCCTCCCTGCTTGGAGAATGATGTCTGAGAGTATGTGATGGTGTGGGTGCAATTCTGATGGTTGCAGGAAGCTTGTGGTGAAAGAAGACACAGCCGGGTGATGGTTAAATTTTCTTCAATGGATTCCCAGAGTAGAATGTTGGTGATTAGGGAGATGGGGGTTTCTGTGGGGGTGTTGAGGGGTGTATATGTGGATATGTTAAGGGGTACTGCAGCTAGGAGAGGTCGCATGAGGGAAACACAAAGGAAGCGTTTGTGAGGCTTAAGGATTGGTGAAGTTAGGTTCAAGAGAGTAAGGCTTTTTGTATGAGGTGTAGCCAGGAGAAAGGGGGAGCAGTGGGGCGCTTCTTTAGAGGGGAAGTTTCATTGAGTTCGCTGAGTTTATTGGTTAGAATCTGTTCAGACTGTTGAATGTTATGAGAAATTTGGGTATGCTGGTGAGAGATAGATACATACTCACGAGAGATTGAGAGCTGACCTGCTGGGATGGTATGTCAGAGACTCGAATAGTAAGTTCCTGTCTCGCCTCCTGCCCATCTGTCTGCCCATGGGTCTGAGATCACTAAAATGTATCGCCCAGTCCCAGTGGCCCAGTTGACTCTAAGGATATCTTGATCACTTTCGGGAGTATGTAGTTTACAAGACCAGTAGGGTCATCCTCCGTACTCTGGGTAGTTTTTGCAGTAAGAATGTTTTTGGTCAAAAGTGAAGCACATATAGGCTCCCCCCCCAATGACAGAGGGGTCATTAACAAGCTTTGAGTTGTGGAGGTCAAGGGTGATGGGACTTTGTCATCCTTTTACAGGGCAGTTAGCAGTGGTGGCAGCTGAGTTTGTTTGACATTATTTTGCTAATAAGGCTATAACGAGCTTCCCGTTAGTGATGAAGGTCCCTTTTGGGGTAAGGAATCGCCTTTCTTTCCACATGGCTGCATGGAAGAGTAAGATATGGAAAGCGTATTTGGAGTCTGTGTAGACAGTGAGGGCTTCTCCCTTCACTAGAGTAAATGCATGGGTGAGTGCTATGAGCTTGGCTTGTTTGTTAGTGGTGTGCGGGGGCAAGGGGGCTGCCTCTATAGTCTGGGTGGGGGAGACTATGGCATACCCTGCTCTTTGGGTGCCATTAGGGGTGATGAAAGAGCTCCCATCAGTAAATCATACATGCGTGGCCTGCTGCAGTGCCCCCTCTTGTAGGTTAATAGGGTGAGAAAGATAGTTTTCTAGGGTTTGGATGAAATTGTGTTCAGGTTTTGGATTTGTTGAGGTGTTGGCTGGAGAAGGGAGTAGGGAGGTGATGTTGCTAGGGGCACATGTGGCAAAAGATATGGAGGGGTCTTCTAGGGAGGTGACTTGCAGGGCTAGGATTTGGCTAGGGGGAAGGGTTTTCAGACTTTTGTATGTTAAGAGTTCTGACCGGCGGTGAGGTGCAAGAATGGTGGTGGCTGTGCCCAAGGTGAGCTTTCTTGCCTCTAGGTGAAGAATAGCTGCAGCTGCCAAGGCGCGGAGGCATGGGGCCCATCCGCGGGTGGTGGTGTCTAGTTGCTTTGAGAGATATGCTACAGGGGCAGGTGTGGAAAGTGTGGTCTGGCAAAGGACTCCAAGGGCGAACCCGTGGGTTTCATTAACATATAGGAGGAAGGGTTTATAGAGAGATCTGGCAGGTGTAGGGCTGGGGCTCGTAGGAGAGCTTTCTGCATGGAAGAGAAGGGGTGTGTTACTGGCTGCAAAAGGGGCCCGGAGAGGGAGCCCTTTGCTGCAGCAAAGAGGGAAGCTGCAAGTAATGAGAAGTTGGGGATCCAGCTACAGAGAAAATTTGCCAGGCCTAGGAAGGAAAGGATCTCTTCTTTTGTAGAAGAGACAGGGATATCGCGGATTAGTTGTTTTCTGCATAGAGTTATGGCTTTTTGGCCAGGGGTCAGAAGGACACCTAAGTATGAGACTTGAGATGTGGATAACTGCACTTTTTCTGGGGAACGCAGTAGCCACAGTCGGAGAGGTAGTTCAGTAGGGTGATTGTATCTTGCTGTGAGATTGCTAGGGAAGGGCTGCATAGAAGAAGATCATCAAGATATTGTAAGAGGGTAGAGTAAGAGAAAGAAATATGTTGGAGGTTGTGTGCTAGCACTTGGCTGAATAGGTGGGGACTGTTCCTAAAGCCTTGGGGAAGGACAGTCCATGTCGGTTGGGTAGAGACACGGGACCTGGGGTCTGTCCATGTGAAGGCAAAGAGGTTTTGGGAATTGGGGTGGAGCGGTATGGTAAAGAAGGCATCTTTTAAGTCTACTACTGAAAAACAGGTGGTGGAGCTTGGGATGGGGGAAAGGAGAGTGTATGGGTTGGGTACTACGGGATGGATGGGGATGACTGCTTCATTTATGATTTGGAGATCTTGAACTAATCTGAAGGTGCCGTTAGGCTTTTTAACTGCAAGTATCGGGGTGTTAAATGAGAAGTGGGTTGGCTTCAAGAAGCCTTTGTTTAACAGATTTTGGACGATTGGCTGGAGGCCGAGCTGGCTACATAAGGGTAGCGGGTATTGGGATTGTGATGGGAAGGAGTTTGGATTTTTAAGACTGATCTGAACTGGGTTACACTTAGCTAGGGATGGGTTGTTTGTGTCCCACACAGAGGGATTTACAAGGTGTGGTGGTAAGGGTGGAGTCGGGATGGGGGAGGGGGGCGCTCTGAAGACAAAGGAGAAGATGGACCACTGGTGAGTCTGAGTGGAGGCAGTATGAGGGGCAAAAGGAAATGGAGGCCCCCTATTTGTGTAAAATATCTCTGCCAATGAGGGGGTTAGGGCAGCGTGGGATAATGAGAAATGAGTGTGTGAAAGTGGTTTGAGTTATAGTGCAAGTGAGGGGAGCGGTTGAAAAGGGCTGGTAAGGGATGCCGCAAACTCCAATGAGATATGCAAGAATGGGAGATGGGGCCCTTATATGAACACAGAACGGAGTAAGTAGCTCTGGTGTCGATGAGGAAGGACAGTGGGATTCCTGCCACTGTGACTGTCACCTGGGGTTCTTCAGTGGTGATGGCGGTGGCGATTCCAGAGAGCCCTGGGCCCCACTAATCTTCGTCTACTAGGTTGAAGATGGCGGCTGGGGATGGAGCAGAGTCAACTGGCCATGTGCTTCTCTGAGCACTAGGACAATCAACTACCCAAATGTCCAAGGAGGTGACACTTGGGACAGGGCCCATGGGGCTTTCTCGAGTTGGGGCAAGCTCTTGCCCAACGGCCTACTTGGCCGCACTTGAAGCATGGTCCTCGTGGGGCTTTCTTCTCAGCCCTCAGGAGTTGACAGTCACAGGAGGAAAGGCCTTAGCCCTCATTTGGTATTTTTGCTGATATTTATGTTTTAGAGCTTTCTCATCTCTCCCATTGTACACCTTGAAGGCTACAGCTAAAACTTCGGACTATGGTGTAAGGGGCCCCTGCTCAGGCTTTTTAAATTTTTCCCTTATGTCGGGAAAACGTTGGGCAAAGAAATAAGTCATTAGGAGTTGCCGTCTGTCAGGGGTTTCTGGATTTAGGTTGGTATACTGTAAGAGGGCCTGTGTGAGCCTGTCTAGGAAGGCTGAAGGGTTTTCCTCTTTATCTTGGAGGGCATTTTGTAATTTTTCATAATTAATGGCTTTATTGGCCGCTTTTCGGAGGCCTGCTACGAGACAAGTAGTAAACTGGTCTTGGTGAATAACGTCTCAGGGATGTTTGTAGTCCCATTCTGGGTCTCTATCTGGCACAACCTCTGGTCCCATGGGGTGAGTGGGGTTGGTGAGGTGCATATCATCTGCATGGGCTCTAGCCTATTCCCAGACTCGCCTGTGCTCCTCAGGCAAGAGGGTACTAGATACGATGACATTGAGGTCATGGTAGGTGAGATTGTAGGATTGGATGAGGTACTGGAATTCTTTGATATAGGTTGTAGGGTTGGAAGTATAGGAGCCGAGGCGCTTTTTGATTTGTGAGAGGTCAGAAAGGGAAAAGAGAATGTGTACTCTAATGACACCTTTGGTTCCTGCTACTTTCCTTGGACTGAGAGGTGAGCTTTCGTGCATCTGCGAGTGGCGGGAGGACTGGGAGGCAAGGGGACTGAACAGGGGTCAGGGTGGGGAGAAAGTGGGGGAGATGATATGGAGGCGGTAGAGGGAGAAGAAGGGAGGGTTGGAGGGGTGGAGGCAACTGGTGCACTTGGGACTGCTGAGCGATGAGGAGAAAGCGAGGGAGATGATACGGAGGTGGTAGAGGGAGAAGAAGGGAGGGTTGGAGGGGTGGAGGCAGGTGGCACACTTGGGGCTGCTGAGCGATAAAGGGGGGGTTAATCTGTAGGATCTGGGTCTAGGGAAGAAGAGGGAGCGCTCGGAGGGTTTCAAAGGATGTCAAGGACATGTTTGGGGTGACAAGAGCTACATAGAGATGACTTGTTTTGAAGATAGAAGAAAGCTTGAACATAGGGAATCTCCTTCCATTTGCCTGAACGTTCACAGAAAGTGTGAAGGTCTTGAAGGACATTACGGTCTAAAGATCCATTTTGAGGCCAAACTGTTTTATTGTCTAAAGGGTATTGGGGCCAAATCTGGTTGCAGAGCCGAATTAACATGGAGGGTTTTAGATCTGGATGTAGGTGGAGAGTTTTGAAATTGTCTAGGAGGCAGCTGAGCAGGGAGTTGGCAGGGATGGAGGGGGATGCTCCCATTGTGACTCTTTTGTGAGGATTCTGCAGCACACCCAGGAATCCCTCGGGTGGCTCAGAACTCAGAGAGGCCCAACTCCAAGTGAAGGGGTCGTCACCTCTGTCACTGGAGGGGCAAGTGAGCCAGCAGGTGTCTAGTACTAGGATTTTTGGCAGCAAGTACGAATAAGCCTGCTGCAAGTAGAGAGAAGAGTCACAGTGGGGGCATCACTGGGGCATCACTGACCTGCTGCGGGCCGAGCAGAGGTATAAGGGGGACAAGAGAAACTGGACGGGAAGTGACTTAGGGGCACAGCCATAGCCATGAAGGCTGTGGCTGGGGGCAATCCCCCACCTGCGGTGAGGCCACGAGGGTGCCGGACACTCAATGGTCAGCCCTCAGGCACTCACAGAGGTGTTCTAGTCACTTTATGGGGAGGGTGACTCACCACTCCTTTGGCTTGGGTGGTGGATGCTGGAGAGGCATTCAGGGAGATGGAGGGCACTGAGGAGACCCTGTGTCTGGAGGGGCTGGGCGCTATTGGATTCCTGGTGCAGCTCGAATTCCTAATGGAAGAGCAGGCGCCTGGGAGCTCCCAATCCCGGGTTTCAACACCAATGAAAGGGTTCTTTAGCTACTAAGCTCCCTCACAGGGAAAGACACGAGAACTCCGTCGGCGTGAGTTTATTGCCTGCAAGATAAAATGGCTTCCTCGAAAAGAAGAGAGCAGCAGCTTGTGGGTGAGGAAGCGCATTTTTAAGGAGTAGGGTGTGTTTTACTATGGGGACGTTGGTGATTGGATCTTAAGGGGTGGGGCGAAATGTTTAGAGATAAGGTGAGGCCAGACATGATTTTCCCCAGCCATGTGCTGGGGCCATGGGGTAAATGGAGGATAAAGTACTATATTCTTACACCCTATGTGGTAGATACCATTGTTTTCCCAATTTACAGGTAAGAAAAGTGAAGCTTTGGAGGCTGTGTAACTTGCCCCACAGCTGAGCTGGAGTTTAGTGAGAGTGTGGCACTGGTGTCCAGGTTCTGAACCCACGTACAACACTGCCTTTTGCTGGTTGATTGTTCCAAAGATTAAAACTGGTATTATATAAAGAATTGGTGTAGTACATTTTGTTTTGAAAAATAGTATGAGGGATTTTGAGAGTACTTTAAAAATGAAAGAGCTCACCGAGAACTAGAAAGATGGTAGCTTGAGGACTGAGCCAAACGTTGCTGCCTTTGAAGATGGAGAGAGTCATAAGCCCATGTATGTGGGCCTCTATAAGCTGGAAAAGGACCTAACCAATTGGAGAAATTGTAGAGAAGTTTATTGTGAAGGACAGCAGGAATATTCTATACATTTGCAGGAAACATAAGGAATACTTGGACTGAAATAGCGCACTGTCTATTTTAAAGTAATGTGATGATGATGACTGTAAAGTGTAGAAGAATATATCTTCTTGATTCAACCTAATCTAAATTGCTCTTTAAAAGTTAATTTTCTCACCAGCATTTTACATCATTCTTATTCATTTTTACATGTAGTTACTAAGTAGAAACTGGCATTAAAAAATAAAATTCAACAAAGTAAAAAGAAAAAAATTAAAGAGCTCACCAAGTTGGGCCATATTAAGCCCCCGTTCCCTCTGACCTCTCTTGGTTACTAGCTGAGAACCCCAGATTTGGCCCTTGCTATTAGCACAGAGAGCTGGAGCCAGACACACATGACTCGTTCTGCCCATTACCTCCTGAACACTGGCTGTGGCTCTTTTTAGGGATGACGTATTTCTCTGTGTTCTCTGTAGTGAGTCAGGAGAACTGACTCTGGAAAGGAGTTCTGAGGTCTTTGTGCAGTAGTGTTTAAAGTGCAAGATTCTTGTCTGAGAGAGAAATAACTTGAGTAGCCTTAATGCAAACCCCATTCTGCTCTCCAAGCATCTGGGAGGCTGGCAGACCTGGCAGACAAAGGGCCTTGCATGGACCATGATGATACATATTCAGGAGCAAGGAAGACTTGATTCTGCTCCATGCTGGTTATAGCTGCCAGATTGTGAGCGATTGATAGTGAAGTTTGTTAATGATGTGGAATTCACTTATAGCATGCTTTGCAGAAATATATGCAATGTATTATTACTAGCCTCAACTACAGGCCTGTCCAGACACAATTTAATTCAAAGCCTGACTATCTTTTCTTTTTTTTCTTAATAATTTATTTTGGTATCATTAATCTACAATTACATGTGCAATATTATGGTTATTAAACTACCTCCTTCATCAGGTTCCCCCCACCAACCCCATTACAGTCACTGTCCATCAGCATAATGAGATGCTATAGAATCACTACTTGTCTTCTCTGAGTTGTACAGCCCTCCCCATGCCCCCCCAACATTACGTCTGCTAATCGTAATGCCCCTTTTTCCCTATTATCCCTCCCTTTCCACCCATCTTCCTCAGTCCCTTTCCCTTTGGTAACTATTAGTCCGTTCTTGGGTTCTGTGAGTCTGCTGCTGTTTTGTTCCTTCAGTTTTTTTCTTTGTTCTTATACTCCACATATGAGTGAAATCATTTGATACTTGTCTTTTTTGGCTTGCCTTATTACACTGAGCATAATACCCTCTAGCTCCATCCATGTTGTTGCAAATGGTAGGATTTGTTTTCTTCTTAGGGCTGAATAATATTCCATTGTGTACATGTACCACATCTTCTTTATCCATTCATCTACTGATGGACACTTAGGTTGCTTCCATTTCTTGGCTATTGTAAATAGTGCTGCAATAAACATAGGGGTGCATCTGTCTTTTTCAAACTGGGCTGCTGCATTCTTAGGGTAAATTCCTAGGACTGGAATTCCTGGGTCAAATGGTATTTCTATTTTGAGTTTTTTGAGGAACCTCCATACTGCTTTCCACAATGGTTGAACTAATTTGCATTCCCACCAGCAGTGTAGGAGGGTTCCCTTTTCTCCACATCCTCACCAACATTTGTTGTTGTTTGTGTTTTGGATGTTGGCCATCCTCACTGGTGTGAGGTGATATCTCATTGTGGTTTTAATCTGCATTTCTCTGATGACTAGCGATGTGGAGCATCTCTTCCTGTGCCTGTTGGCCATCTGAATTTCTTCTTTAGAGAAGTGTCTATTCATGTCCTCTGCCCATTTCTTAATTGGATTATTTGCTTTTTGTTTGTTAAAGTGCGTGAGTTCTTTATATATTTTGGATGTCAACCCCTTATCAGATACGTCACTTATGAATATATTCTCCCATACTGTAGGATGTCTTTTGGTTCTACTGATGGTGTCCTTTGCTGTACAGAAGCTTTTCAGCTTGATATAGTCCCACTTGTTCATTTTAGCTTTTGTTTCCCTTGCCCGGGGAGACATGTTCATGAAGAAGTCGCTCATGTTTATGTCCAAGAGATTTTTGCCTTCTTTTCTCTCTAAGAGTTTTATGTTTTTATGACTTACATTCAGGTCTTTGATCCACCTTAAGTTTATTTTTGTGTATGGGGCTAGACAAAAGTCGAATTTCATTCTCTTACATGTAGCTGTCCAGTTTTTCCAACACCAGCTGCTGAAGAGGCTGTCATCTCCCCATTGTATATCCAAGGCTCCTTTATCAAATATTAATTGACTGTATATGTTTGGGTTAATGTTTGGATTTTCTATTCTGTTCCACTGGTCTGTGGGTCTGTTTTTGTGCCAATACCAAATTGTCTTGATTACTGTGGCTTTGTAGTAGAGCTTGAAGTCAGGGAGTGTAATTCCCCCTGTTTTATTCCTCCTTCTCAGGATTGCTTTGGCTATTCAGGGTCTTTTGTGGTTCCATATGAATTTTAGAACTATTTGTTCCAGTTCATTGAAGAATGCTATTGGTATTTTGACAGGGATTGCATTGAATCTGTAGATTGCTTTCAGTAGTATAGCCATTTTGACAATATTTATTCTTCCTAGCCAAGAGCATGGGATGCATTTCCATTTGTTAGTGTCCTCTTTAATTTCTCTTAGGAGTGTCTTGTAGTTTTCAGAGTACAGGTCTTTCACTTCCTTCTTTAGGTTTATTCCTAGGTATTTTATTCTTTTTGATGCAATTGTGAATGGAATTGTTTTTCTGATTTCTCTTTCTGTTAGTTCATCATTAGTGTATAGGAAAGCAACAGATTTCTGTGTGTTAATTTTGTATCCTGCAACTTTGCTGAATTCAGATATTAGTTCTAGTAGTTTTGTAGTGGAATCTTTAGGAATTTTTATGTACAGTATCATGTCATCTGCAAATAGTGACAATTTGACTTCTTCTTTACCAATCTGGATGCCTTGTATTTCTTTGTTTTGCCTGATTGCCGTGGCTAAGACCTCCAGTACTATGTTGAATAACAGTGGAGAGAGTGGTCATCCCTGTCTGTTCCCAATCTTAGATGAAAAGCTTTCAGCTTCTCGCTGTTAAGTATGATGTTAGCTGTGGGTTTGTCATATATGGCCTTTATGATGTTGAGGTACTTGCCATCTACACCCATTTTGTTGAGAGTTTTAATCATGAACGGATGCTGAATTTTGTCAAATGCTTTTTCAGCACCTATGGAGATGATCATGTGGTTTTTGTTCTTCTTTTTGTTGATGTGGTGGATGATATTGATAGATTTTCGAATGTTGTACCATCCTTTCATCTTTGGGATGCATCCCACTTGATCATGGTGTATGATCCCCTTGATGTATTTTTGAATTCGGTTTGCTCATATTTTGCTGAGTATTTTTGCATCTACGTTCATCAGGGATATTGGTCTGTAATTTTGTTTTTTGGTGAGATCTTTGCCCAGTTTTGGTATTAGAGTGATGCTGGCTTCATAGATTGAGTTTGGAAGTATTCCCTCCTCCTCTATTTTGTGGAAAACTTTAAGGAGAATGGGTGTTATTTCTTCCCTATATGTCTGGTAGAATTCAGAGGTGAATCCATCTGGTCCGGGGGTTTTGTTCTGGGTAGTTTTTTGATTACTGATTCAATTTCATTGCTGGTGATTGGTCTGTTTAGTTTTTCTGTTTCTTTTTTGGTCAGTCTTGGGAGGTTGTATTTTTCTAAGAAGTTGTCCATTTCTTCTAGGTTTTTCAGCTTGTTAGCATATAGTTTCTCATAATATTCTCTTATAATTCTTTGTATTTCTGTGGTATCCAGTTTTATTTTTCCTTTCTCATTTCTGATTCTGTTTATGTGTGTAGATTCTCTTTTTCTCTTAATGAGTCTGGCTAGGGGTTTATCTATTTTGTTTATTTTTTCAAAGAACTAGCTCTTGGTTTCATTGATTTTTTTCTATTGTTTTATTCTTCTCAATTTTATTTATTTCTTCTCTGATCTTTATTATGTCCCTCCTTCTGGTGACTTTGGGCCTCATTTGTTCTTCTTTTTCCAATTTCAGTAATTGTGTCTTTAGACTATTCATTTGGGAATGTTCTTCCTTCTTTAAATAGGCCTGGATTACAATATACTTTCCTCTTATAACTGTCTTTGCTGCGTCCCACAGAAGTTGTGGCTTTGTGTTGTTGTTGTCATTAGTCTCCATATATTCTTTGATTTCTGTTTTGATTTGGTCGTTAACCCATTGATTAATTAGGAGAATGTTGTTAAGTCTCCATGTTTTTGTGAGCCTTTTTGGTTTCTTTCTAAAATTTATTTCTAGTTTTATACCTTTGTGATCCTAGAAGTTGGTTGATAGGATTTCAATATTTTTGAATTTACTGGGGTTCTTTTTGTGGCCTAGTATGTGGTCTGTTCTAGAAAATGTTCCATGTGCACTTGAGAAGAATGTGTATCCTGCTGCTTTTGGATGCAGAGTTCTGTAGATGTTTGTTAGGTCCATCTGTTCTAGTGTGTTGTTCAGTGCCTCTGTGTCTTTACTTATATTCTGTCTGGTTGTTCTGTCCTTTGGAGTGAGTGGTGTGTTGTAGTCTCCTAAAATAAATGCATTGCTGTCTATTTCCTCCTTTAATTCTGTTAGTATTTGTTTCACATATGCTGGTGCTCCTGTGTTTGATGCATATATATTTATAATGATTATATTTTCTTGTTGATTGGACCCCTTTATCATTATGTAATGTCCTTCTTTATCTCTTGCTACTTTCTTTGTTTTGAGGTCTATTTTGTCTGATATAAGTACTGCCACACCTGCTTTTTTCTCTTTGTTGTTTGCATGAAATATCTTTTTCCATCCCTTCACTTTTAGTCTGTGTATATCTTTGGGTTTGACGTGAGTCTCTTGTAAGCAGCATATAGATGGGTCTTGCTTTTTTATCCATTCTGTTACTGTGTCTTTTGATTGGTGCATTCAGTCCATTTACATTTAGGGTGATTATTGATAGCTATGTACTTACTGCCATTGCTGGCTTTAGAGTTGTGGTTACCAAAGTTTCAAGGGTTGCTTCTTTACTATTTAACAATCTGACTTAACTTTCTTGTTAAGTTATTGTAAACACCATCTGATGTTTATTTCTCTCCCTTTTTATTCTTCCTCCTCCATTCTTTATGTACTAGGTGTTTTATTCTTTGCCTTTAGTATTTGGATGGTCTGATTTCTTTGCTATATTATTTTCTCTGGTGACCTCTTTTTAGCCTCAGGAGTGCTTCCATCTAGACCAGTCCTTTTAAGATATCATGAAGAGGTCGTTTATGGGATAGGCAAATTCCCTCAGCTTTCGCTTGTCTGGAAATTGTTTAATCCCTTTGTCATATTTAAATGATAATCATGCTGGATACAATATTCTTGGTTTGAGGCCCTTCTGTTTCATAATGTTAAATATATCATGCCATTCTCTTCTGGCCTGTTAGGTTTCTGTTGAGAAGTCTGAGGATAGTCTGTTGGGTTTTCCTTTGTAGGTGATTATTTTTCTCTCTCTAGCTGCCTTTAATACTCTGTCCTTATCTTTGATCTTTGCTATTTTAATTATTATGTGTTTTGGTGTTGTCTTCCTTGTGTCCCTTGTGTTGGGAGATGTGTGGGCTTCCATGGACTGTGAGACTATTTCCTTCCCCAGCGCAGGAAGTTTTCAGCAATTATTTCTTCAAAGACACTTTTTATCCCTTTTTCTCTCTCTTCTTCCTCTGGTACTCCTATAATGAGGATATTGTTCTGTTTGGATTGGTCACACATTTGTTTTAATATTCTTTCATTCCTATAGATCCTTTTATCTCTCTCTGCCTCAGCTTCTCTGTATTCCTATTCTCTGATTTCTATTCCATTCACAGTCTCTTGCATCTCATCCAATCTGCTGTTAAGCCCATCAATCGCTTGTCTGATTTCTGCATTGTCTTTCCTCACTTCCCTCCCTACCTCCCTCAGCTCTTGCACATTTCTCTGTAGATCCATCAGCATCGTTATGACTTTTATTCTGAATTCTTTTTCAGGAAGACTGTGCATTTCCATCCCTTCAGTCTCCCTCTCTGGGGTTGTCTGGTTGATCTTAGTCAGGACCATTTTCCTCTGTCTTTTCATGGCTGTGGAAGTGGTCACTGGTAGTTGCCCTGTATGTCAGCTGGGCTCTTTAAGACTTTAAAAAGAAAGAAAAAAAGAAAAAAGAAAGAAAAGAAAAGAAAAAAGAAAGAAGAAAAAACAACAACAAAAAAAAACGCCCACCGTGTGTAGAGTCTGTGGGGATGCTGTAGGTGGCATTGTTGCTCCACTATTCCACAGCCGTGGCCGTGCCACCCTGCAGGGCCCTTAATAGCTTTCCCCAGGGTGGGAATGAATGGGAGGCTGTTGATCTCTTTGAGATATCTAAGTGCGGCCACCCTTTCCCAGTTGCCAGCTAAGGTGTCTGAAACTCCCCAGGACTCCCAGCCTGCTGGGCTGAGTGTGCCGGGCCGATCCGGCTCCTCCTCTGGGCTCCTGTCTCTTTAAGATCGCTGAAACAAGCACGCACTATTCTTTTTTTTTTCTTTCCTTCCCCGGAGCCGGCTACAAGCACCCTGGTGCCTTCCCCACTCAGGTCCTGTACTCTCTGTCTCTCCAATCTCCGCTACACCACGCGATGTGTGTCAGCGCTCCCCGTGCAGATCACAGGAGCTGGTTATTTTGCAGGGGTTACTTCCACTCCCTCCCGGCTCTGAAATCTCTCCTCCCGCCGGTGGGCTGGGGTGGGGGAGTACTCGGGTCCCACCGGGTCGCGGCTCCGTATCTTACCCGCCTCCCGGGGTGCCATGTCTTCTCAGGTGTAGCTGCACGCTGTGCGCTTTCCTGTGTATTACGGATGTCTTCTAGGAATAGTTGTATTTACTGTATTTTCATAGATATATATAGTTTTGGGAGGAGATTTCTGCCGCCCTGCTCACGCCGCCATCTTCCCGGAAGTCTCTATCTTTTCCTTTTTTTACCTTTATAATTGGAATGTTGTTGATCAGCTTCTGCTTTTAGTAAAAATGGCAAACCCTGCAGCATTACTCTGAAACAAGTTATTTGGCAGCAAACATCAGAAAATCACAAGATGGCGGTAATGAAATGACAGTAGGTGTTATGGTAGCCCAAAGGAAAGCAGCTCACAGAGTCCTGGAGTCCATATTTTTAAGAAACACAAAGTGGGTGGATTACCTTTGGAAATTATTAGAGAAGAAGTATTTATATAGATTCCTTTTCAAAATGTGAATTCAGTCATCATCCCATAGACAAGTGTGAAATCTTAATGGTAAATGTCGATTTAGTATCCGCATCTGAGTCTTGCAGAAAAAAGACAGAATTGCATTAGAAATGCTGGCCTAGAACTGGGTAGACACGGAAACCTAATACCACAGCAAATAAATCTGGCAGTACAATTTAAATCTGAAAAGAAATAGAAAGATAAATGATGTCATAAAAGATTCACAGGGGCGTTTTTAACTGAACTGCTAAATATTTTAAAACAGAATAGCCAAGGCCATTTTGTATTAGAAACCCAAATGAGTGGCTCTCTCAATTTATTAAATTTAGTTCCCTCAGTGTTTATCAGGCCTGTTCTATCTGAACGGTACTGTACTAGGCACTGGAATAGTGGAATATTGTCCAAGGAGATTACTGGCTGGTAAGGACCCCACCAATTTAAATATACACTGTAAGTTAGAAAAAGGATATGCTGGTGAGAATCTTATATTGTCATTTTGGCAAGACCATTTTAAGGAAGAAGTCTAGAGATGCTGCCTCCTACCAAGTTCCTATGCCTTTTTTTAAATGACCAACTGCCCTGGATACAACCAGGGACAAGGCTGCAGCCAAAGACACATATATTGGCCACCAAAAAGAAGTCAGTGACTATTGAAGTGGCCTTTCTGAGCCATCTTATCTGATCATCTCTTTAGATGGAATGCTGGGATCCTGAGAGAGGATGGCAAAATGCCAGACAGCAGTAGAAACACATGTAAATAGCAGGGATCATTTCTAAGAGATGGACTCCCTGCAGTGAGTTGCCATAAAGTACTGCCGTATGACCTCATACATTGTCAGGAAACAGAACCTTCCATGAAAAGGCATACTGTGTTTAGGTCTAGATGAGAGAATATAAGAAGGGCCTGGAATGTAATAAGTAAAGGCATTTTTAGCTCTAAAGGAAGCTGCAGTGGGGAAAATAGATTTCTAAAGCCCCTACAGAATTTGCTGACAGAGGCATTGGCTGATATGCTCAAGGCCAAAAACAAAAGACAGACACATGCAAGAGGATCCTAAATTTGCAGCAGTCTTTTTAAATTGAACATTTACAAACTTTTAAAACCTGGAAGACTGTTTTGATAAAACTATATAAAACTTCCAACAGGCAAAATTTGAGGTATTTATCTAGACCCAAACTGAGCTGAGTAAATCACTGATGAAAGTGAGGGATTTTTTTTTTTACTTGCACTCCAGCCACCACCTCCAGTGAGTTCATATGTTACCCTACATTATCAATACGAACGGACTTTGAGTGTAGCTGAAGGTAGTGGCTATTTAAGTACTGGTGTGCTTTGAGAGATGACAAGGAGGCCTCACCTGCCTAAAAATAGCCCACTGCCGTCCTGTCACTGGAATGATGACCTCGTGAGTGAAGGCAAATGGAAATACTCTTGGGAAGGAAGTTTTATTTTGATTTGTTTTCTATTTGGTAGGAATTCTCTTATTAGATCTATTTAGCCTATCAGGTAGTAAGCATGGAAGAGGATAGAGATGGGGACTGCTTTATGTAGGGTGTATGTTGGTGGGGGCACCAGGCTGGTGAGGAGAGGCGACAGGACAGCAGGGGGGCTGAGCAATTGCCCTAGGCCTTGTGGTCTGGAATTTCATGGCTGGAGAAAGGTGCTAAAAAAGTGGGAGATATTGAACATAAGTTTCACTGTTGTTCCTGATTATGCCCAGGACTGCCGATGCTATGAATCTTCATAAATGCACACATGAAATAAATATATTTTTCCTTAATAATCCCAGTCTTGCTCAGACTTGGGAAATGTGTCTTCCTACTTCCTTCTCATCCTTTAAAAATCCACTGTCAGGAAAGAATCTTAGAACAGTGGTTAATATTTGAATATGAACTACTTATGGCTTCACTTGTGCTCCTTTTGGGGTGATTTGTAACCGAAAGGGCACAAATCCTAAGATAAAGGAGAAGTTTTAAGAACTGGAATCTTAAAATCTTTAAAATCATGGAAACTTGTTGAAACAGGGGCTTTGAAAGTGAGGCTGTATTCTCAGGGCACCTCAAATCACCCTACAATGCCAGGCCCAACTATGCTTCAGGCAGGTCTGTGCTGGTTTGAATTAGAGACTCCTTCTCTCTTTCTCTCCCCTGGTGCACCCTTTCTGACTCTCAGGAGGACACAGGCCAGCACTGGAGATTTTGGCCTCTATCTTGATTTAGTCTATGCTTAAAATCATGTATACAAAAAGGAAAAACTCTGGTTAATAAAGGTGTATTTTATAATAAAAACTCCACCATATGAAATACTCAGTGAAAACTGCCAGTTGGCTAGATTTATTTTTATTTTGGGTTTGAGTTTTGATGACGAAAGATAAGAAAAATATGAAGATGAGGGATAAGGAGACAAAGTGATTAACAGTGACTACTAAAGTTAGATATAAGAAAAATCATCTCTAGGCTCTGTCTTAGAATAATGCGTCACATGTCTTTATATACATCTGTCTTTCTGATCCTATTAAATCAGTTTCAAAGTTATGCACAGAGGTCCTACAGAGTCTTATATTGGCTAATTAATTTTTAAAAGACAGAAGGAAGGAAAGAAAGACAGGGAAAGAGGGAGGAAGAGAGGCAGAAGGAGAGAAAAAAGGAAAGAACTCTCCATATAGAAAAATGGAAGGCAACTAAGATACCATAGTAAGATTTTTCAATACCAAATTTTGAAATTGAAAACTGTGATCCTCAGTGACACAGAGAATTTAATTCAATCAATTTCCTATAATCTTATAAAATCATAGGCAGTTACCTTTTGATCCTCTGATTTATATTAACAATGGAAAGGCTAAATATCCTGCAAAAAAGTCTGATTAGCAAAATAATCACCCTAATATCTACAGAGGTTCCCCCATCTTTTGAGCCCACACTTTCCAGGTCACATCCAAAATTCATGTATATGTATCATGAAAAGTAAAGTAATACTATGATTATAATCATACATAGTTACCTACTTAAAAGTTGTCTTTTTAAAGCTGCTTTAAAGATAAAGAGATCTTGGTTACTCCTTGTTTCTCTCAAATAGCTACTTTTTTATACCTTAAAAACAATTATAAAAGATTTCAAAAATAGAAAAAAAATAAAACTATGTACTATCCCATTATTCTACCACAATAAATTCTTCCATTTAAAAATAAATCTGAATTAGTATACTGTCTTTATGTTTGTGTTTCACATATGATGCTAAGAAATTTGTGCATTAACTTGCTTCTGTGCCGTTAGAGAAAGTGTGAGTAATTGTCTCCTTACTGACTTTGACATCTTGAATGCTGTGGGATGAAAGTCTAAAAAGTCTTTCTCTTCTGTAAGTCATAAAATTTAAGACATTGAAAGCCTACACTCATGTTACATCTAGGTGGTTAATTCTGGAAAAGCTTGATTAACTCGACTGCAGGCACCCATCACTCAGGGTGTTTTCAGTATCCCTGGAAGCCAAAAATCTTAGCAACAGTGAAAATGAAACAGTCAAATAAGGCTCTTAAGTCTGACTAGGCCAGAAGTTAATGACTTTGATTTAAATCATTTCAAACATCTCTAAGTAGTGACCTTTTTATCTAAATAGGAATTTGGCAGGTATGCAGGAGTCCCAGGCTGAATGTTCATGTATTTATCTCCCAGAAGAGACAGGGACTGCCCATGCACCACCCCTGGAAGACCAAAGGTAGCTTGGGGAAGCTAAGAATACCGAGCCACTTACCAAGGAGAGACAGGGGCTTCTTTTCTCCTGGGTAACTCAGGACACTGGCTGTGAAGCAGAAACCAATGTACAGGAAGAGATAGCAGGTAGAGGGTGGTTCTTCATCCTTACTGACTCTCTGTTCTTAAAGCCATGATCATGGTACCTTCAGTAATTTGCTGACCCATATATAAGATGATCAGGGACACTGCATTGCACAGATCCAAGGGGTGCCATTCCTGCTGTGACCTGAGTGGCTAGGGCTGCCTGGGAGTATACAATCCACCGGCCAGATGACGGTACCATGTGGGCTCTTTCCCTTCATATTAGAGGAATGTTGAGTCCCCAGTTATTACCACCAAAGCTTTCATTTTTTTTCTTTTTAATTATGCTATCATAAATGGCACAATATTTGGGAACAAAATGAAGTTTATTTTTAAAAGGAAATATGTAATTTTGAGAGAAACCAGGATGATATTATAGGGAAAAATAAGATATACAATTGACCCTTGAACAGCACAGGGGTTGAGGCATTGACCTAGTGCATAATTGTAAATCTGCTTATAACTTCTGACTACCTCCAAAACTTGACTACTAACCATTTACTGTTGACTGGAAGCCTTACTGATAACATAAGCAGGTGATTAATACATATCTTGTATATTAGGTATATTATACACTGCATTCTTACAATAAAATAAGCTAGAGATAAGAAAATGTTTTTTTTTTCAAATTGTACAATCTCCAGAAATTTTTCCAATACATATTGATAAAAAAATGTACAAGTGGAGCTACACAGGTCAAACCTGTGCTGTTCAAGGGTCAACTGCAATTATTTATCACATGAAGTCCAAAACTAAAAGGCAGATATTGAATGAATATTTTCATCAAAACTGACAAGAAGCCAAGGTCTGAATAACTAGAGGGAAATTATTTATGACTTAAAAAGTCAGATGTCTTTCTGTTCCCCAGAAGAATAACTATCCTCCTCAGAAAGATATTCTTTCCTTGTTTCTATACTTGGGAAGGTGTTACATTCTTTTTTGTTGTTGCTGTTGAAGTATAGTTGATATACAATCTTATATTGGTTTCAAGTATGTAACACAGTGGTTTAACAGTTACCCACTGTGGGTAAAATTGAAATATTTCCAGAATCTTTTTCCTGGCCTTAGTTCATCTCCATAACAATAGGTGTTTCCAAGGGGTGGAGAGAAGTAGTCCATCTCCATATCAATAGGTGATTGTATGGGGGAGCCAGGGCATAGCTGGATCAGAGAAGTTTGGTGGGGTCCCATTTTGGAACCAGGTCGCAAGAGACATAGGAGAGCAAAAGTGGATGATGGCTTGTAGGCAATAAATTGTTTTCTCCCACTTTATTTCTCTCTTTGACTGATTTCAGTTTCAAAGGCAATTTTCCTGGGCTTGGAATGTGTTTTCCCCCCAGAGGTACACCTGGAAGTAGTTAGCAAGACCTCTAAACCCAAAATCTGTATTTATGTGTGTGATGCTTGGGTGGGCTGCCCCTAGAGATGATGGGAAGATATCCAGAAACCCCCCTGTGGATGGTGGGGAGGGTCCAGTGGCTGCTGCTATGGTGGGTGTCAACTCACCCTTCTCTCCAACAGCTACTGCAAGTACCTGTACACCTCAGGGAATCAGGCACTTCTGGACTGGCAGACAGCAGCCATCAGGGCAGTCTGGACTAAACAGGGTGATGTGTGCCATAATGACTCACAACATGGAAAATGTATGCAAAGCTACAACAGGTGTTACGGGAGATGGGCATGAAAAATATCGTCTTACAGGAGTTGGGCATGAAAAATATCATCTATAATATAGACCCCCAGGGCCCTGATGAGGAGTTGTTGAATGGGAAATGAGAAATCTGGTGCTCCATTTCTCTTTGGGTCTCTAGTGACTATTCTTGCCCCCCACATAAGGCAGCCCATAAGTGAGGCTACTTGTACTTTAGCAGATCTGGGGAAGGTTGGAGTGATAAGAGCGCAGAAGGAAATACAGGCTACAACTGAAAGGAGAGGTGCAAAGAGCCCTGTGAAGGTCTCGAGGACCCAGATGTGGGTTGATCTGATAAAGGGTGGGGTAGTGAAAGAAAAACTTGGTAGGCGGTCCAATAGGATCTTGTTAGTACTGTGACACCAATTAAAGACAGAGCAGCAGTTCCAGCAGCTGAGGTCAAGGACACAGAAGCCGGAGGTAAAGCCCCATGTCTGACCTGTGTTCCTAAAAGACTTATTAGGGACAGTACTCAGGCTGAACTGGGCCCTCACCCCCACAGTACTATTGGGCATCACGGTTTGACTGCAGGGGGTCAAGGCCCCCCACTTTTGGGGGAGTGGAGACTGGAAGCCACATATACAATTAGAAATTTATTGGTTTCCCATGAATGTAAAGCTTGTCCTGATGCTGGTGGACACAGGAGCTGAATGTTCTCTGATTTATGGCAACCCTGCGTGTTTTCCTGGGACCCCTATTGTGATAGATGGCTATGGGGGTAAGGCAATTAGAGTGAAGAAAGCCCAAGTCACAATGGGGATAGGGTGTATACTGTGTACTTTTCCCCATCCCTGAATATATTTTGGGGGTCAATATCCTGAAGGGCCTGCAGTTGCATACCACTGTAGGTGAGTTCAGTCTGAGGATACGTGTGGTAACAGCAGTTCTGAGGAGACATGCTCAGCATCTTCCTGTACCTCAGCAAGTGACAAATACTAAGCAGTATAAATTGCCTGGGGGGCATGAGGAAATTGGAGAAACTCTACAGGAATTGGAGAAGTAGGCATCATAAAGCCCACTCATGGTCCTTTTAATTTCCCAGTGTAGCCAGTGAAAAAGCCAGACAGCCTCTGCTGTATGACCATGAATTACAGGGAATTGAATAAAGTCACATTCCTTTTGCATGCTTCTGTCCCCTCTATAGCAGCCATTCTGGACACCCTCAGTCAAGAACTAGGGACGTATCATTATGCTGCGGACCTTGCTAATGCTTTCTTCTCTATTGACAGAGCACAGGAAAGTGAGGAGCACTTTGCTTTCATATGGGAGGGTCAGCAGTCGACACTCACTGTCCTTGCACAGGGATACCTCCACAGTCCCACCATTTTTCATGGACTTGTAGCCCAGGACTTGGCCACATGGAAGAAACCACAAATGGTATGGCTGTATTACTACACTAATGATGTTATTCTCACGTCTGATTCTCTTGCAGATTTAGAAGGGGCAGTTCCTTGATCGCTGTAACATGTACAAGAGAGAGGATGGGCTGTGAACAGCACCAAGGTTCAAGGACCTGGTTTGTCAGTAAAGTTCTTGAGGATTGCCTGGTCAGGTAAAACTAAAGTTATCCCAGAAACAGTCATAGACAATATCCAGGCATTCCCATCCCTACCACTGTGGCAGTATTATAAGAGTTCTTGGGTCTTTTGGGCTACTGGGAAGTGTTTGTCCTGCACTTGGTACAAATTCTGAAACCCTTATACTTGTTGGTACAAAGGGGCATCAGGTGGGACTGGGATGAAGCGTGCAGCTGCTTTTACTGCTGCTAAGTGAGCAGTCAAGGCTGTACAGGCCTTGAGTGTAATGGACTCATCAAGGCCCTGTGAGCTATATGTTCATGTCACTGAATATGGTTGTCAATGGGGCCTTTGGCAGCGGTTTGAATGGACACCCCAATCTATTGGATTCTGGTCACAACCATGGAAAGGAGCAGAGGTACAATACACGTTGATAGAGAAATAACTGGCTGTTGTGTATCACACCTTGCTGGCTATGGAGCCCATCACCAGAACAGCTGCAACCAAGGTAATAACCACCTATCCCATTGTGGGATGGGTGTGAGACTGGACCCAAAGGCCATGGAGTAGCATGTAACAGAACACCTACACTGGCCAAATGGAGCACATATTTACAGCAGTGTAGTACTACCCTCTCCAACAGCCCTTAAGTGAAGAACTCCAACACTTATTGAGGCCAGTGACATATACCAGCAGAAAGGAGGAAGAACTTGCTTTTGAGCCATTGATAGCTGAGAGTCCTTATCAGAAGGGAAAAGCCCCTATACCTGAAGATGCTTGGTATAAAGATGGCACCAGTCATGGGCAGCCCCCAGAAAGGAGGGCTGTGGCTTTCCATGCTAAGACTAAGGCAATATGGATGGAGGATGGAGAGGGGAAATGCATCCAATGGACTGAGTTGCAGGCAGTATGGCTCGTGATCACCAAGGAGCCCTACCCTATAGTTCTGTGCACTGACAGCTGGGCCCTCTATCAGGCCTGACCCTGTGGCTACCAACACAGTACCATGCCAACTGGATGGTTGGTCACTGGAAGTAGTGTCTTGTGTGCTCTAAGAGGGGCTTACTGAAGTCCCAAAGCAGCATGAGACAATAGTAAAGGGGCCGATACCCCTTGTCAGGAGGCAGATAGACTATATTGGGCTATGCCCATATCAAAAGAATATCGATATGCCATGACTTGTGTGGACACAGCTACTGGCCCGGTGGTTGCTATTCCTGCATATTGTACAGATCAGCAAACCACCAGAAGGGGCCTAGACTATCTGTTTTTAGCCTGTGGCTAGCCACAGGTGATCGAGAGAGATCTAGGAACCCACTCTACTGGACATACGTTACAAGAATGTGTGGAGCAATTAGGAATAAAGTGGATGTTTCATGTATCATGTAACCCTACCAGGGCAGGCATGATAGGGAGGTACAATGGTGTGTTGAAATTTGACCTGAAATCGACACCAGTGGTCTATAGGCCTGGTCAGTTCACTTAAGGACAGTGCTATGGCATTTGAATGAGAAGCCCCGAAAAGGAGCCTTGAGCCCTGTGGACATGCTAAGAGACATTGTTGCCTCTCCTATACAAGTGTATGCGCAAACCAGAGAGGAGTTATTGAAGCCAGGATATGGCCAGCAGTGAAACATCCTGCTGCCAGCCCCAACTGCTTTAAACCCTTAAGACACTGTTGAGTGGATGTGGCCCTGGACATTTTGACACATGGATCAGCAATGGCTAGCCCATCTGGCCCCTGGGGGAAAAGACCTGGAAGCTGACCTCCTGTGTGTTCCTGGAGTAACAACAGAATGGCCCCCAAAGATCATGGTAGTGTACCCAGTACATCTAGGAGGTAAGAGCATCTTACAGGGACATTTTGTTTTATCTTTATGGCCAGTGCATGTACCTCCTGTAGCCCTATGTATTGACCCATCTGTAACTCTCACAGGGATGGGGGTAAAAGTCTGGTATACTAGACCAGAAGAAGATCCCATTTCTGCCACTGTCCTATCACAGGTCTACTCTCTTGCATGCTTCCTACCTGATGGACAAGATTTGCCTATGCTGGTGTCATTAAAACATATATCTTATGCCCATAAAGTTATTTTCTTCTAAAGTTCCTATGGACTGAACCCGCCCTCTGGCTGCAGCTGCCACATGATGATTGCTCTGAACTCCCTACCTGTTCTGCTGCTGGCACCTGTGGAATGGGTGAGCTATGTACATATTCTGCATAGGAGTTCGAACCTAGCTGAATCCTTTGGCTTGAGGATTATCATGATTTTCTTGTTGTTCTTGTACATTATAAGTCTATTTACAGTGCTCCAGTTTCTCACATAGGGCAATTGCAGAATATGGGGAGAGAGTAGATTGTGAGGTGAGATTTCTGGAGGAGCGGGTGAAATTGTGATATTTCTAGAATCTCCCTCCTGGCCTTAGTGCATCTCCATATCAATAGGTATTTCCAAGGGGTGGAGAGAAGTAGTCCATGTCCATATCAATAGGTGATTACATGGGGGAGTGAGGACATATCTGGACCAGAGAGGTTGGTTGGGGTCCCTTTTCACAGCCATGTTACAAGAGACATGGGTGAGCAGAAGTGCACATCTGCTTGTAAGCAATAAACTGGTTTTTCCTACTTCATTTCTCCCTTTGACTGATTTTGGTTTCAAAGTTAATTTGCCCCAGGCTGGGAAAATATTTTCCCCCTGGAGTTACAACAACATTATTAAATCCTCACCCCCACTAGTGCAGTTACCATCTGTCAATATAGAAGGATGTTACAGAATCATTGGCTATATTCTCCACACTATACTTTGACTCCCATGACCAACTTATATTATGATTGGGAATTTCTGTGCCCCTTTTATGCCCCTCTCCTCCCCACCCATGTGTCCTGTGTCCATCTCCCATAGTAACCATCAGTAACTTCTCAGTGTCTATGAATTTACTGCTATTTTGTTCATTTTGTTTTGTTTTTAGATTCCACAAATAAGTGAAATCATATGGTATTTGCCTTTGTCTGGCTTATGTCACTTAGCATAATACCTTCTAGGTTAATCCGCGTTGTCACAAATGGCAAGATTTCAGGGAAGGTGTTACATTCTGTAATTGTTCTAACTCCCACTGTCTCCTGTCTATACCTCTTCCATTTTTCTTCCATATTCACATGTTACTTCCATGGAGTCAAGCCAGAAGTTTGCACAAATGAAAAATACTTCAGCTGACTCCCAAGAATATGTAAGTTTTTACTAAACATTTTCCAGTTGATGGTGTCCATATTTGATTCCATATCATCCAGACTAGCAGGATTTTGGTGGTATTTACCAAGAGTACCACTGTTTTAACAAACAAAATCAGTTTATACTGGAACACAACACAAGGATTTAGTTTCAAAAGGACCTTATATTTTTAGTACGTCTCCTCTAACATAGAAATTTGTGGTATTTGCAACTTTTAGACCATAAGGGAAAATTTGTGCTCATATTTTTGCCAAATACTATATTGGATACAGCAGTGGACTTCGAGTCAAGTGGGAAAATATATGTATATTAGTCTTGGCAATGTGACTGTAGAATGGCTTATTCAAACACATGTATTACATGAAAACAAAAGATTTGTTTCTCCACACCACCCCATTCTTCTCAAAATAAAAGTGCCACATACAATGCTGCTGAAGAACATAAACTTGACTTTTTTCATCAAATCATAAGGTATGACTTTAAAAAGGGCAGAGAGGGAGAAAAGGACAGGGGAGGAAAGAGAAAGAGAGAGCACTAAATTAACCAAAAGACATTGACTCAGTCTGCCTGCAAGTGGTGAGAAGTGCTGGGTGCCTTCTAAGGGTTCTACATGTTTCTGTAAGCGTTTATATTTCTTAGGAACAGGCTGCCCTAAGCTATGCAATTGCTTCTCAGGGCAGTAGACATTTCACTGGGAAAGTCTACATTTGTTCTGCTTTTCCAATTTTCTACAGTGTGACATAAACAATGATAGGTTTCACGGACTTAGTAGAATGTTCTGTTGTCTTCAGCAGCTCGGCTTTGCCTGCCTGCCCCTTGGTGTAGAGGGACAAAAGCTCAGCCTGGAAACTGTCCTTATCACACCACCTGCATGCCAACAGTCTGTCCACACTCAGGCGGGGGTGTGGGGAGGAGGGATTATTTCTTTCTATTTCTATCTGATTACACAGTTTTTGTTGCATATTTATTCCCAGGATCTTCAAGGCAAGGCTCTGGTGCTGTGTAAATCACTGAACCACATCCATTCTTATGGAAATGTGGTGATTCAGCTGAGTACCTGGTCACTTCCCCCAGTTGTCACTTCCTCCTTTGACAGAGGCTGAAACCTCATCAGACAGAGCCCTCACTCAAATTTGGAAGGAATTAAATTACTTCAGTCTGGGCAATATGTTTTCATACTGTGAGTGGATGCAATTCCTTAGACAAGCTTGGTAACATAGAGATAGTGAAGTTCTACATATTTTTCCCTATCCTTTTTGCTTGTTTCTTCTTTTTTTTTCCCCTCTTATCCTAGGGAGTGTAGAGGAGTAGTAGAAGGGAGAAGTCAAAGAGAGGGGTGAAGATTTTCACTTTGTTTACACTTATTTTCCAGGTAGTACCTAGGCCAGTATTTATGATTGTCACTCAGAGGCCATCTCTCACTTTAGGCAGAGAATACACCACTTAATGAATTCTTTCTGTCCTCCAGGCCCATGGCTTTTCATGACTAGGTCAGTGGGGTTTCCTGAGATAGCTGTCACTTTGAGAGGTGACAAAATTATTTCTTTCCCTGCAAGAAAAGCTTGGAATGTACATATATTATGGTCTGCTCCCTCAGAATTCCAAGTCCTACAATGAAACATTGTGGCAAGCAGCCATGTCAGGACATTTTAGACCTTTTCTGTCAGGAAAATGTTCCTGTGCCATGGCATGGTGGCAGAGGAAAGGACCGAGAACAATTGAAAAGGGGTTTGTCTTTTGAGCGAGAGCCAGACCTCTCCTCTGAGCAGAAGAGGAGGTAGCATGAGTAACCACAACCTGAGGCTAGAAAAAATGGGGACTTCCTAACCAACAGGCATAAATTTCCATTCTGCAAAACAAATAAGGTCTAGAGATGGACTGAATAAATTTGCACCTATAAGTGACAATACTGTATCGGGCACTTAAAAATTTGTTGAGGCTAAATATCATGTTAAGTCTCCCTACAATAAAAAAAGTAAAGAAAGGTTGTGGCCTCTCAGTGAGATTTGAAATATCCTCTATCTCAAATATGTCTTTCCCACAGGGTGGTTGAGGCCCCAGTGCCTCTATTTAGTGAGTCTTTTCTTTGATTTTAAGAGGTAGTACCCAAACATATTGCTATGAAGGATGGGAAAAGGCAGGAAAGCATTACATGTTTTTAGAGTGCATCCTGTCTGGGTAACAGGTGCCTGCAGTTGAAGGGCCCTAATATGATAGAAGTAGGAAGTGGCAGGCACTGTTCTCCCTCAGCTGACACTGGTCATCTTCTAGTCCAGTTCTTAGATATTAACCCACAGAGGTCACTGCTGAGATGCTCCTTATTCTTGCTTTCATGACCCTTCTCTGTGGTTTCCAGAGCTCACACTGGGGAGCAGGAATCTTTGCTGTTACTGTACCAACAAGGACGTGGGGTATGTGAGAGGCTATAAATAGCCTTTCTGTGCCAGTCACAGCCATCCCTTCCTTGATATTTCTTTGTCTTCATAGGGATCTTCCCATGAAGTTCAGAGACTTCACTGGAGCCCAATCGTACCCCTGCTCAGGCCTCTTCCCCCTGCCTTGCTCCACTATATCTCTCTGTTCTCATGACTCCTTCAGATAGGAAGATCATTTCTTAAGCCTGAACACTGGGGGGTGCTGGCCTGGAAATGCATCTTCCTTCATTTTGTCAGTCCTTGTGCTTTTTTCCCTGACACAGAGGCAGCAAACTGGGAAAACATAAAAAGGCATAAAGATACGAAACTGAAAAATATGTAATTTCACCGCTAGGACCAGCATATGTATTTCTGCAGGCTGTTAACAGTAAACTGGCCACTGTGTGGGCTAAAATCTAGCCAGACTTTAGGTTGGCAACTATGGTACATCCACCAAGAAGAGGTGTCTGTTTCTAATTCTTACGAGGTTCCTTATGAACTAGCAGTGGCAAAGCAAAGTATTTCCATATTATCAGGAATTCCTGAAACTTGAGAGGAACTTCCCATTTGTGGCAGCTTTATCATCACACAGCAGACTTCTTTGGTCTATTGTTCATTCTCTCCTCTAACTGAGCTTAAGTGTCATAAATGAAAGAAGGTGACTTTATACCTGGCCTAGTGTGCTTGGTCTTGTCCTGGAATTGTGACTTCTGTAGAGCTCCATTTGTGGAGAAGATATCTTGATGTTTCAGGAAAAGGGAAGGTCATGAGGAAAGGCAAAGACCATATTTTCTTTTAAGAAATGCCTTTCTATCCAGTGAAACAGCAAACTGTAAACTGGGCTTAGAAAAGGAATGTTCTCAAAAAATGACAATGACAGCTCCAGATTTAATTCACTCCTCTGACTCTGACAATAAAGTGACAAATGAAATCAGTGACAGTCTTGGAATAGCTATTGCTTCAGTGGGTAAAGAATGTGGCCCTCCATACTGACAGAAACATGCATCATTGGAGAAAGTGGTTCTTTCTTACCAATTATTCAAATTTGTATTGAATTTTTCATTTACATATGAAATACTGGATCTAAAGAGTCGACCTAATGCAAATACCTCCAAAGAGTAGGCAGGTAACATAACTATACAGTGACTCCATAGGTACTATGGGGAGTGCTAGGGACAGAGAAAAACTAGAGAGACATGACTGGTCTAAAAGCATTCACACACATAATAATGTTAATGCTATGTCTGCCTATATTAAACATAGATTTGAGTCACCCCTATAAAATTCCTGCTTGAGAAGATATTAAGATAGCAGGAAAAAACCAGACTTGATCATGAGCATCTGCTGTCATCGGGCACCTTAGCAATCTGTGGATTCTTCTCGTTTATAAGTGGATAAGTAAAGGTTCTAAGAGACTATACATACCTTGTCCAAATTTATACACATAGTGGGGCAGAGCAAGCAATCACAAAACAAAAATTCTCCCAATAAAAGTGTCATTTTAATACCATCATGGCTGCCTGCCTTAAATATCTTATCTACTAAAGAGTGCATGAGAAGGTAGGCCAGTTGGGTGATTTTGACAAAAGATAGGAGGTGGATAAACAACTCTAAATCTGGGTGGGTAAAAGGTTTTACTTTTGTTAAAGGTTAAGTGGGGATCGAGAGCACATGCATGATTGAATGAGGAAACGCTGAAGTGTCTTGAGATTTAGGTACTATTGCTAAAAGCTTGTATTCGGGAGGAGAAGGAGGTATGATGGGTTAAGCATGGTGTATTGGCTAAAAGGTGGAAGAAACTACACGTGATTTTTACTAGGAAACAAACGTTAGAAATGGTTATTTCCAATCCATGAATAACACCATAATTTTCTTCATTACTTCCAGCTTTAAAACTATGACTGTTATTCTATTCAGTAATGTTTCAGTAGGTAAACTGTCCATAACTGTATAAAACAAAGGACCTGTTTTCTGATCAATATGAATACTTAACTCTAGGTAATGTCAATGGGAGGAGAAGTGAAGAAATAGAGAAAAATATAAGGTATTCTTAATTTTGGAGAGCATTTGCCAATGTTTCATAGAATGCTGTAGAAGAAATTAATTCAAAGCTTGGACGTGAGGCTTGTCATATGCGTCAAAGACTTTCAGGAGAGTCCAAACCAATAGTGATAAACAAGACTGTTTCTTGCCTGGAGGTGGCTATTACTGCACCAAAGACTGCATTTTCTGAACAACAGTCATCAGTTAATTGCTCTAGTGGGTACCACACCATTGGGACCCCTTTCAGGGTTGGAATGCGTAAGATTTCACAATCTAAAGAATATAGAAGACAGGAAGAGGCTTTTGTTTGTTTCATTTTATGTTTTTTAGGAGCCAATATTACTTAGCTAGCTTTGCAAATAGCCACCAGCCCACTAAAGAGGCCTCAGTGTAGGTCTGATAAACATGACCTGAGGTCATAGAATATAGAGCTCCCCTTACATTTGGATTTGTTTACATTTATTATTCCAGACCCACACAAAATAAAATAGTAAACATGGTAAATCCCTCCAGTATGCCTGTGTATCTTTCTTCCCCACTAAAATAGTTCCTATTTCTTTAAAACTTAGAGTGTGTAAGGTGCTTTTTCCTACCAATTTAGCCCTCAACATCCCTGTAAGGTAGGTCCTGTTATTATCACCACTTTATAGGTAAGAAAATGAAGAGCAGCTTAGATTTCTGAGCTACTACATAGAGAGAGCTTGCAACTTCCTTAAGACTATTATAGTTAACCCACTTAACACCCTCCATGTGTATGTCTTCTCTCTCACATTGAAAAATAAAATGGAAAAAGAAAATAACTTCTGAAAGGGACAGACATTACTTGCTGTGTATATCAATATAGTAACTTAGAATGAGTGTGATCTCTCCCAAAACTGGCCTTTCAAATAAGCATTAGAGTTTTAAAAATAAATAAACAGGGTTCCACTACTAATGAAACTTGAATTACTACAAGCAATTTGTATGTGAAAGGTAAAAATAGGGGATTTTATTTTGTCATAACAAGACATTCATTGCAAGGGCCATTCCAAGGGGCAACATCCCTGAGGTTTTAATGGGAATGGCTCCCCTGTTCCCTGGAGGTGTGCACCACGGCAGCTCTGGTCATGATGCCCTTGAAATCATGACACACGAGTGTTGGCCTAGCCCATGAGCCTTGATCCTAAGGTGACTACTGTCAACACTCCTACTCCCCCACACAATATGGTATATGAACAAAATAATAATGAAAATATTTCAGGTGTGCTTCATATGTGAGTGAAATGCTAGGAGCAAATGAAAATGATTTCTTTTTATCCTCTGTAGACTCGGGTGTTTAAAAAATTTTATTTGTTAATATACAGTAAAATTAGCTTTTTCTTTTTTTTTTATAATAAAGTTTTCAAACATACACAGATTCAGGTAACCAGCACACAACTGTGCTGTCCCTAAAGCTTGGCAACCAATCCTCTATTCTACCTCCCTCTGGTTTTGCCTTTACACACAGACTGTCCTACAAATGGGACCATATGTATGTGACCTTGAGACTTTGTCTTCTCTACCCAGCATCATCCTTTATGGTGCATTGCTTCTGCTTTATGTTCCAGTAGTTTGTGTCTTTCAATCAGTGCTAGTACTAGTATTGCAATATTCCACTGTATAGATTTACCACAGTTTGTTTATCCACTTCTTTATTGAAGAATATTTGGGTTGTTTGCAGTTTGGTCAGTTACAACGAAGACTGCTGTACACATTCATGTGCAAGTTTTTGTATGAATGTTTTTTACCTCAGGTAAATAGCTAGAATTAAAATCACAGTGGCATATAATAAGTGCATATTTAACTTTATGAGAAGTTTCTGGAAAACAAAATGGTTTTCCAGACTGATTGTAACCTTTGAATCCCATCAGGAATATATGAAAGTTCTAGTTGTTTCACAGCCTTGCCAGCACTATATTATTGCCAACTATTTTTACTTCTGTTTATTATTGCCCTGACAGATGTGTAACAGTATCTTACCATGGTTTTAAACTGCATTTCTCTTATTTCTCTAATGACTAATATTGGACATCTTTTCATGTGCTTATTTGCCTTCTGAAAGTCCTCTGCAGGTGTGTCTTTTCAAATGTTTTGCCTATTTTTGACAGGTTTGTTTCATTACTATTTAGATTTGATCATTTTGTCATTATTGTTCTTGATAATTTTATGGGGTTTCTCTCCAGTATATTACTATACAAACTTAGGGTATATGTGAATAATTTTTAGTATACTCTGGATACATGTTGTTCGTCAGACGTGTTTGCAAAGATTTCCTCCATGTCTATAACTTGTTTTTTCATTTTTTCTAACAATGTCTTTCACAAAGAACAGTTTAAAAATTTTAATCAAGTACAGTTCTTTTTCTTTTAAGGACTGTGTTTTAGGTGTCTTATCTGAGAACTCATTACCTAAACCAGAGTGACAAAGATTTTCTCCTGTTTTCTTCTAGAAGTTTCATAGTTTTATGTTTTACATTTAGATCCATGAACCACATAAGATGTGAGGTTTAAACTAAGGTAGTCTTCTTTTTCTATTTATTTATTTACATATGGAGGTCCAGTTAACCTGATGCTATTTTTGAGAAGACAATCCTTTGTCAATTGAATTCCCTTTCATTTTTGTCAAAAATCAACTGGACATATTTGAGGGGAGGAGTCTGTTCCTGGACTCTATTCTGTTAGATTGATTGTGATTATACCTTTATCAATATCTCACTATCTTGATTACTATAATTTTTTAGTAATGCAAAAATCAGATAGTCTGCAAACTCCAGCTTTGTTCTTTTTTTCACAGCTATTTTGGCTGTTACAGGTCTTTTGACTTTCCATATACATTTTAAAACCAGTTTTCTGTGTGTGTGTGTGTGTGTGTGTGTGTGTGTGTGTGTGTGTGTGCATGTGTGTATTCAATGTATGTATATATATGTACACACACACATATATATCTGGAATATATACACAGTTTTCTTTATATATATATGTACATATATATATGGAATTTTATGTAGAATTGCATTTGACCAATGGATCAGTTTGGAAGGCATTAATGTAACTATATCAAGTCTTCCAAACTGTTAATGATATATATATATCCAGTTACTTGGGGATTCTTTAATGTCTTCAATCAGTGTTCATTATTTCCAGCATATAAATCCTACACCTATTATTTTAGATTTATACCTAAGCATTTCATTCCTTTAAAGTTATAAATAGAATTATTTTTTAATTTGAATTTCCAATTTGTTTTTTAGAGATCTCATGAAATTTTCTATATAGATAAAAACATAATTTATGAATAGACAGTTTTATTTTTTTTTCCCTCACAATCTGTATGTGTTATAGATTCATTTTTCTTGACTTATTGCACTGACTAGGAAATTCAGTATGATGTACAAGAGTAGTAAGAGATGATCTCCTTGCCTTATTCTTGATCTTTGGGAGAAATAATTCAGTTTTTTATCATTTGAAATATTGTCAACTGTAATTTTCCTATAGATGATGTCTATCATGTGGAGGAAGTTCCCCTCAATTCCTGATTTGCTAGTATTTTTATCATATATGTAGGTTGAATTTTGTCAAATACTTTTAGAGCATCAACTGATATGATCATGTGGGTTTTTTTTCCTTTACTCTGTACTATAGTATATTTCATTGATTGATTTCCAAGATTTAAACTAGCCTTACATTCCCAGAAATCACACATGGTGAGGGTTTATTATTCTTTTTATATATCTCTGGGTTTGGTTTACTAGTATTCTAGTCTCATAAAATAATTTGGGAAGTGTTCCCTCCTCTATTTCTTGGAAGAAATTGTTATTTCCTCTTAAAATGTTTGGTAGAATCCACCAGTGAAACTGTCTAGGTGTGGAGATTTCTTTTTTCCCAAAGGCTTTCAGTAATAAATTCCTTTTCTTTAATAGAATAGAAGTATTCATGTTTTCTACTTTTTTTGGGTGAATTTTGGTGATTTATGATTTACAAAGAATTGATATCTTTAAGCTGTCATTCTTACTTGCATGGAATCATTTACAGTATTCCCTTATTATCATTTTAGTGTGTGTGCATTCTCCAGTGATATTCGTCTTTAATTTTTGATATTGATGACTGAGGTAATTTCTCTATTTTTATTTTTAGTGTAGTTAAAAGTTTATTAATTTTACTGCTTTTAAAAAAATTGGCCTTTGCCTCATTTTATTTCAATTTCATTGATTTCTACTCATTATTATTTCTTTCCTCCTGCTTGCTCTAGGTTGTTTCTTTTTTTAAATTTCTTTGGGTGGAAGCTTAAGTTGGTGATCTGAAATATTTCTTCTTTTCTAACATAAGCACTTAATGCTACAAATTTTCCTCTAAACAGTATTTAACTCTATCCCATAAATTTTGATATGTTGTATATTAATTTTCAACCAGTTTAAAACATTTTCTAGTTTCTTTTTTTGAAACATGAGACTTTTTTTTGAAACATGGACTATTTTGAAGTATGCTGTTTAGCTTCCATGTGTTTGGAGATTATCCAATTATCTTTATATTATCAATGTTTAATTTAATTCCATTCTAATCAGAGAATGCACAATATTATTTAAATTATTTTCATTTTATTGAAGTTTATTTTATGACACTAGGATATTTACTCTTTTGGTTGATGTTCCATAGGCACTTGGAAAGGTTATGTTGTCCATCAGATCCCATTATTCTTCTATATCTTTGCTGGTTTTTGTCTAGTAGTTTCAATGATTATTGGGAGAAGGGTGTTGAAATCTCAAAATATAAATGTGGATTATTCTATTTCTTCTTTGATTTCTATCAGTTTTTGTATCATGCATTTTGAAGCTCTTTTTTTGATTCATACACATTTTCAATGGCTCAAACTTTATGTAAACATCCCTCTTTATCCCTGATGATATCTTTTGCTCTGATATCTACTCTGACCTACATTTATAGAATCACTCAAACTTCTTTTGATTAGAGTTTGTATGGAATATGAATTTCCGTCTTTTTACTTTCAACCTACTCATATCATTTCCTTTAAAGTGGTTAAATGTAGACAGTAAATATACTTGGATCATTTTGAAAAATATATTCTGATAGTCTTTTTTTTTAATATATGTGGCCAGATTATTTATATTAGCATTATTACTGATTTGTTTGAATGTAGGACTACCATTGTATTGTTTGTTTTCTTTTAATTCCCCTTTTTGTTAATTATTTTGTTTCCCTTTTCTTGCTTATTTGGGTATTTAACTGTTTTTAGTACTCTTTTAATTAATTTATTGAGTTTTTTGCTACACATTTCCACACAGTTTTAAGACTGCTTAGGATTCCAACATGTATTCTTAAAATTTAAAAACTGCTTATAATTAATGTTTAACTACTTCAAATGAAATGTAGGTAACTTATTCCTTTACCCTCTCTTTATGTTGGAATTATTGTTTGTATTGCATCCACTTATACTGAAATATCCTCAGATAATGATATATACTTTTCTTTCGATCATCATTTTAGAAAACTAAGAGGTGAAGAATACTTTATTTACCCAGATACTTCTAATTTATACTGTCTTTCCTTCATTTCTCATGTTCCAAGTTTTCCTCTATCATTTCCTGTCCATCTGTAAAGCTTTTAGCATATCTTTTAGAACCTGTCTGCTAGATATTAATTTTCTTGGTTTTCTTTTGTCTGAAAGCATTTTTATTTCACCTTATTTCCTAAAGCTACTTTCCCTGTATATAGAATACTAGTTGACAATTCTTTTATTTCAATACTTTATAAATTTTGTTTCATTTCTTATGGCATCTATGGTTTCTGATGAGAAGTTCACCATTATTTGAATCATTGCTCCCCTATATAAAATGTTATTTTTCTTTAGTTGCCCTCAGGACTTTCCTTCACCTTTAATTTTCAGGAATTTGATTATGATATGTCTGGGCATATATTTCTTTGAGTTTATCCTGTTTGGATTTTAATGAGCATTTTGAATCTGCTATGACTCTCATCGGATTTGGGAAATTGTCAGCCATTACTTCTTCAAATGTGTTTTATTCTTTATGGTCCTTCACCTTTCTTTTTAGTCTGATAGGAATATTAGACTTTTTGGTATTATCCAACAGGTCACCAAGGCTCTGTTTACTTTTTTCAATTTTTCTGTCTGTTGTTAGATTGAATAATGTTTATTGATCTGTCTTCATGTTCATTGACTCTTTTCTCTGTCATTTCCATTATTTTATTGAGCCCATTCTAGGGAAATTTCTTTTCTTTATTATATTTTTCAGCTATAGAATTTACATTTGGTTCTCTTTTATATCATTTATTTTTTTGCTGGGATTGTCTTTTTTTTTTAATTAAAAAAAATGTCTGCCCGTTCTTTCTGGAGCATAGTTATGATAGCTGCTTTAAAGTCTTCTTCCAATAATTTCTTCATCCATGTTATTGCTAAATTGTTATCTGTCAATTAACTTTTTCTCTTGTGAGTTGAGATGTTCTGCATTCTTTGTATGTCACATAATATAATTGGTGACTAAACATTTGACAATTACGAAAGTCTGGGTCTTGTTTTAATCCTATGATGAATGGTAGTTGTTTTGATTTGATTTGCTTTGTTTTAGCATGCATTTGGCCACGTTACACACAAGATGCAAGTTCTGATCTGATTTTTATGGGCTTGGTTTCTAATGTGAGTTCAGTTTTTTATTAAAGCATTAGCATTGTTACTCTGATCAGATCTGCTATTCTGTTGGCCATCCTGAGACACGGGTGGAGATCTACTCTGTACCTCAGTACTCAATTCCTGTGGTGGGTGTTTACAGTCAGATTCCTACATGAACAACTCAGAAGTTAATCTGTATTTCATGTACAGTATTACAGGATCATTTTCTGCATTTCCCTCTTCACTTCAATCTCCCTGAAATTTTCTCACTCCCTGGATATTTCTTGACCAGTTCTCCAGCTGGAAATTGGGAACTTAATTTCCTTGCTCTGCCATGTATTTCCAGAGACTATTCATCCATGTACAAGTGGTAAACTGACAGAGAGAGAGAGAGAAAAAAAAAGTGGAGGGTAGGGAATTTGATCTATGCTCTGTGCCCACAGTTGCTCTCATCAGAATGTTTTTCTTTCCTCTGTGTTTTAGATACCTGACTGGCTACCACTGCCATTATTAACTAAAATAAAAATAGCAATAAGCTAATACTAAAGTAGGTGATTGCCTCCCCACTTTCTTACTTTCTTTACTTTTAGGAATCTTTTTCAACTCAGGCCAAAAGTGAGTGCTTATTTTGAAATTATTTCTGTCCATACCTCTCGTACACTCTGGGTCTCAGGGTGCCTCTGAGATCAGACACTCCACCAGTTCAGTGCAACTTTGAATTCCAGTTTCCTTCCCCAACTGGCTTGCCATCACTTACTTTGCAATTCTTCAGATGCTGCTCCATGAAATCAATCTAAGATCGATAGTTGTATTCAGCAGAAGAGATAGCAGGAGGTCTGTTTACTTCAATTTCCCTGAACTGGAACTCCCAAATTAAATGAATTTAAAGTAAGTTAGAAAGAAGGTAATGTGATAACAGAAGGAGAGTCAGTGACAGAATGTGACTATTGGTACACTGCTGGCTTTAAAGATGGTGGAAGGGATCACAGCCAAGGAGGCAAGTGGTCTCTAGAAGCTGGTGAAGGCAAGGAAACAGATTATATTCTAGAAACTCTAGAAGCAAGAAGATCTTTTGACACCTTGACATCAGCCCAGTGAGACTGATTTTCTTCTGACCTTCAGAAACTGATTTGAGAAGTGGAGCACATCCAAGTGTGGCTGTGATACCAAGGGGTTGAAGATGAATAAACGTACAGGTTGATAGACACATGCAAGTCAAGGAACAAGTATGAAGCAATATGCCAGGGTGTGGAGTAAATACATAAATGGGTACTGAAGTCACACAGGATAATTGAAGGACTTGGATAAAGAAGAGAACCAAGAACATAATTGAATCTAATGTCTTCATTAAATAAGGTAATTTGGAGGATGGTCAACTCAAAGGCCAAGAACTTCAAAAGAGGACTTTTTATAAGAAGAAGAAGTAATAATTTGGACCCAACAAAAAAGGAACTGATGCCACTTCCCAACCACTGTTGCACAGGGAAAGGGGCTCTGGTGGTACCTGTGGAAGCACAGGAGAAATTTCTTTTAACCATATTCCCTGGTGAGGTATAGTGAAGCAGATGCACATCCAGAGAGAGACCGGAAGAGTCTTATACTTTTTTATTCCAAGTTCCCTGGGGAGATGACAACCGCCCAGTGCCACTCAGGGCAAGCATCAGGGTTGGTCATGAGGGAGAGGGAGAGAGGGGACCATGGGCAAATACCTTCACTATAGTTTCTATCCGAAGGAATGGGTGAGGCAGGAGAAGCAGGTTTAAAATTGGCAATTTGAATAATCATATCAGGATTTGGAGCATGGGGCTGTCCCTGGTCATCTGATACCTGGCCCTGGGCTGATTAGGGTGGGTGTGTGGTGGCCAAGTGTGTGAGAGCCCCATACAGGAGGCAGCTGGGGTTGTGAATTGAATGGGCCACTCAAGAAGGGGAACCAACCAGCTTCTAAGCACAGACTCAAAAAATGGGTCAAGGCAGCATTTTAAAAACTATAATGCAAAACTGTAATACTTTCCATGCACTAATTCAATCCTAATTGTGCACCAATCCATCCACTAATTCAAATATCAGAATAAACATTTTATAATAACTTAAGCATCTTGGCCAAAATACTGGTGCATATTTTCTAAGAAAGAGAACTTTTATTTTTCAGATTTTTATTTTACAATATTTTTATTTTATAATATTTTTATAACTATGCACAGGAATGAAAGGAATGTCACATTTCTTTATATTTTTTAATGAAATCATATCCAGCTCTGAGACTGCTCTTAGGGGTGTAAGCTTTTTTTTTTTTTCTTTTTTTTCTTCTAGCCGCCATGTCACTGTTACAAAGTGGAGGCATCCACCTCTTTCACTGAAGTTCCCAAGGCCATGATGCTTAATGCTTAATGCCCAGGCATCTGTGCCCAGGCCCTGCTATGCCTGGGCACTGGTCCTGCTCAGCATGAGCATCATGGCTGGTCACGAACCCTCCACCCCATCTGACCTTTCCTGTTCTGAGAACCCAACTTTATGCCAGTCTGGTGTTAGCATCTTCCCTGAGAAGCACCAGCCTTCATCTCCTGCAGATAATCCAACAGTGTTATTTCAATGATACCTATAAATCAATGTCATGTTGAGGATTTTCATACTTGCATTTGCACCTTTTTTGTTCCTATGATTCGGAAATACAAAAAGGTGTGAATTTTCCTCTGGGATGAAGAAAGTATAAATGTAATTAAGTCTGGGATATGGAAGGAGAAATGTATACTTTTTTATACATCCTAAAAGGAAGCAGAACTTTTTTTTCATTCATTTGCAAATAAATCCACAGCAAAAAAGAGAGTGGTGTTTTATTAAAGAAAATATTAAAATAAGAGTGCATTTCCTCAGCACAAACATTGAGATAGGGTTGTAAAGTTTACCTGGGATTTACAAAAGTTACTGTGTGGGTGTAGTTATTTAATCTGAGGGAAAAAATACTGGTGGGAGACTGAACAATGTACTAGTGATGTAACAATAAACCGTTTTAAAAACAAAACAGGCAAAGAAAAACTAAGTTAATTTCTCCAAAACAATAGACAAACACAGCATTCCCAACTACTTTTTAATGCATTTATATAATTGGAACAAAATAAAAATAACTAAATAATTTATGGTCTCAGATCACCATAGAACATTGTACTATTTTTTTCCATGAGTCAATTTGCCTTCATATTTGCCAAGAGGTCTTTGAAGAACCTGCTTTAAGGGTAGATAAGAAATATGTACAACTAGCACTTTACTTGTATAGTAAATCATGATCAGTCAACATCAAAAATAAAGATACTAATGATTTTCTAAATACTTGAAACAATTCAGTTTTGAGGAGGTACCTATTTTCCATCTACTTTAGCAGTATCATTTATTTTAACTACATTAAAAAATATATGGCCTTATAGTTAGATACTGCAATGACAATTTCAGCCTACTCAGTGTCTGTGTAATCACATGTTTAAAATATGTTAGGTCCACAGTAATGAGGTTTCTCTGCATATCTCCTTTAGGCATATTTTCATTTTTGCTTTCTTGTTTGCTTTTGCACATATCAGCTTATATTATTAATATTTGTGAAGTATTTTATTTTTATAATTAAGAAACTTAATTTTACATGCAAATCATGTGATGTTGAATGTTTAAGTTGGTTATATATCATATCTAATGCAGCACCCCTTATTTAAATACTTAATGTAATGTAAGTTATAAAACAAAGCAGTTTTTTAATCATACAGAGTTTAATCACTTTCCTTCTTGCATGTATTTTCAAAACTCTCTCACGTGTGGTTTTTAGAGTCCTAAAACAGTAGAAAATAATTGTTCACAAATTTCGTAAAAATATTTATCTAGGAATTTGGCACTTATCTATTTAGCTCTGATCCAGAGACACTGACTATTCCCTCAAGAATAGTTTGTGATTAGAATTCTGGAAGAGTAAGAACTGGTGAATGTGTGCTTTGTTAAAGAAGATTTAATTATTTCATTTGCTTTAAAGGCATGCCTAGGACTGAAAAGGGAAGGTATACAAAAGCATCATTGGGGCATTTTGGTGTCTGGGGACTGTGGGAATACAGTGCATGTGGATATAATAGTCCAATTGTTACCTCAGTAAATTGTTCATACTTTGGAAACAATCAGATCACCTCAGTCACTATTTGAGGACAAGAACAATGAGCTGGAAGCCATGTGGGGAAATGCATGCTGCTGAAGTCCTAGTCACAGAAGAGTTTTTACATCAACAAGGGGTTTCACCATCAAACCTCTGAGCTGGAAGACAGATTTCCTGAGTGTCTTTTTAAGGAATGCCCGTTGGAGATATTTTCTATACAATGTACAGCAATTTGACATACTTTGAAGCAGCCAACAGCAGAGAAGGATCAGAAAGACATGCACTTTTAAGACATTGCTCATTCTGATTCACTTTGAACTTTAAAGCCTCTTTTGCAGTGAGAGCCGGGTCTACAGTGGAAGATCAAACTTGGAAATCACAGCTTGAAATGCCCATCCAGATGAAGTCATACAGAAAATGAAACATATCTGACAGAACAACTCTGTGGTCAGGGAAACAAGACAATGTCCAAGAAAAGGGAAATGAGTAGATCATCATGGTGCACATCTCTTCTCTTCAATTCTGTCTTCTTCCTAAAACCTGGCATCAGGCCCCAAAGCAGGAATCCTAAGAGTGAATGAAAACAAGGGAAGTGAGACCCAGGCTGAACTGGGCAGAGGATTCCATGGAGACTCTTGGTGGCTGGCTGAGCTCAGTTTGGCTGAACACACACATGCAGGGAGTAAAGGAGTGAGACGACTCTGGGATCATCAAGACCTGCCAGTGTGCACCTATTGCACCTAAAGATCTGGCAGCTTGCAGAATAAAGCCAAATGAGGTTGAAAGAGGTCATGACCCTCCTATATGATCCCGAAAATCTAGGTAAATATCTGTCTTCTCACCTAGATTATAAACTTGTTGAAAGGAAAGGTTACTTCAGAACTCTTTATTACTAGTCCCAGCGCCTTGTACTTCTCAAGCACCTAGTATATGAATTTTTGTTTAATAACTATTTTTTTGTGTGTGTGTGTGTGTGTGTGTGTATTTTATTGCCATTCACTAACCACCTCTTAACATTAGATGAAAACTTCTGTTTTGTTTTGTTTTTAATTAACTGGTATCCATGGAGTTCTCAGCATCCCTTTTTCTAGGCCACTAAAAACTTTATAATGAAGGGGAAATGTCCTCTCCCTGCCCTGCATATTTTGAATTAATATTTCGCTGGCAAAAATCATTAAGTATGACTCATTTCTCTAGTTTTCCTTTTCCAGGGCAGCGGCTCCTGCCAAGCTGTTTCAACCGTTCTGGTGGTGAGTAGTCTCATGTGCTTGAGAGAAGTGGAGTAGAAACTAATTTTTTGTGATCTATGATTTTGTAATTTGTATTCAGGAATGTGTAATGTGCATTTAGGAAACACACTCCATTTTCTTTCTTCCTCTGTTTTAAATCTGTCATTTACGTGGACTAAATGACTTCCTGGATTACATTTGCCTTAAAACTGACCTGACAACAGAAGATAAAAAGATAGTGGACTTATTCAGAAATAAATACATTGAGTTCATGGAATATTAAAGCTGAAGGAAATCCTTGTTTGATCCTTGGGGACATAATCTTAGTGAGGTTAAATGGCTTGCCCAAAGTTGTCCATGTAGTTGTCTGCCAATAGTTGCAATGGAATTCAAAATCCCTGAATTGTGATCCATTATGTTTTCCAGTAATTCACAGCTGCTAATTCCTGCCCAATAAATTTGTTTTATGTATTGGAAAACAAACAAGCAACTCTAAGAACTACTCTACTAGGGATGGTTTTAGACCTACATATTATTACATTACAGAATACAATTGTAATACACTTAGAAATCTTTATGTTTAAAATTGTGTTTTCATATACACCATCTCTTCTGTTTCTCATGAAATTTGTCTTTTCATTATTCTCAGACTGAGACTCATGAAGGTGAAAGGGTAAACCTGAGATTCAAAAATAACAGTTTATGCTTTTAGTTTCTTGCCCCTGTCTTTAAAAAAGATTCCCAGAGTCCTAGTTGCCTCTGGTGGACACAGGTCTTCTCTCTTTATTTATATCATTGAAGGCCTATATCCATATTCTTTTTCCTAAGAGGTAGAAATGAGCTCTTTTTAGACTTAAAGCTAGACTATGCATTTAGAATTATTTAAATGAATGAATGAAGTGACAAGAGTCCTTGACTTCAAACTATAGCTTGCCTTAACTTGATGTTTACCTTAGCCTAAATTGGTTTGTGAATGTAACTTTATAGGTTATATCTGTACAAATAACTAACTAGGTTTTTTTTTCTGGTCAGAGCTAAAAAATAATATAATTTAATAAAAAATGATATAAAAATTAATAGAATTCTATGTTGCATTCCACACTGAGTGACTCCTCATTTAATATACTTAATGAACATCCACTGTCTTAGTATGATAAAACGCTTACCCAGGGAGAGCCACTCACAGTGTATTTGGGGATCATTAAATACTCACATATACACAATTACAATAAAATGAAATTTGATATTGAGTAATCCCAAATTTTCCCTTTTAAAGTCAGAATTCATATTATCAGAAAGTGCACAAGAGTTCCTCTGGTTTGAAACCACTGATTAAAATGTTAACACTTCCTCTAAACATTTCTTTAGTACCTCATATGTATCAAGCTCTATGAGAGGCCCTGGGGAGTCTCAGAGAGTTTGTACACAGGCCCATCTATTCAGATAAAATAGCAAATAAAAAGGCTTAATTGCTTTCCTTAAGGAGCTTATGATCTTTGAAGGAAATGGAGACACAAATAAGCAAGTAAAGTGTGTTAAGATCAGGGAACTGATAGATATAGTGAGAGGACTCTGAAAGAACCCCCAAAAAGGAACATAGATTTCAACAAGGGAGGAAGCTAAAGAAGGACTTCTGGAAAACAAGACCCATGCTCAAAGGTCTAGAGGACTGATGGTCATTGCAGCAGAGAAACCATGATGGACAAATACAAAATGAAAGAGACAAACCCTTGAAAACAAAAGGTATTTCAGTGAGGCCAGAGCACAACATATACAAATTAAGTCAACCTAGACAATGAAGAGCTACCGACATCATATTGAGAAATCTGAAAGTTATGTTAAAGCCTATGGTCCATGACAAACTTTAGAAAGATTTTACTGGGATATATATAATGCCTTCACCAAAGCATAAGAGATGATATAGAAGTGGGCAAGTCTGGAAACAAAGAGGCCAGGTGGAAAAGTAATTCATAATCTGGAAAAGACATAGGGATGGTGTGACCAAAACAAGAAAGTAGAAAAAATGAATGGAATTTGGAGAATGGAGAAAGCAGAACTGAGAGGACTTCCTGACTCATCAGATGGTAGAGGTGTGGTCAAGGCAGGAAACTGGAGTGAGGGTTATGTTTCTCACTCAGAGAAAGGAGGGTTTGCTGTGCCCTCTCCTAGTAGCAGGAGCACAGGAGTGAGAAGGAGTAGGAGTGAGAAGTTGACCACTTCAGAAGCGAAAAGAGAGATAGAAGGGGGAGAGAGAGAGAGACAGAGCAGGACTGTGAAAACCTGCAAAGGTTGGTTTACTTGAATTACTTCCAGATATCTCCAGGAAAGGCAAATTGAAATTGTGTGTGTGTGTTTTACACCCAAGAAAAAATTGTTTATAATTTTTTCCAGAGGGGCATTGCCTGGAACTGCATGGACTTGAGTGTGGACACTTGGAATCACCACATGGGATCATTTCTAACATTATACTGTAGGGTGAAGAGTCAGTGTCTGCTTCAATAAGAGACATCTCCCAAAAGCACAAGTCTACACTTTCAAGCATGAGCAGACTCCCTTGTATAATCCAAATAAGGAAATCAAATCCATTATTGGCAGGAAACCAGCATATGAACAGACCTGCAGACTCACAGAGCTCATTGTTCTTCACACTACTTTGAAATCCTACTTCTGCTTCTCATTCCTACTCAGAGGCCGTCTCCTCCCTGAGGCTTTTCTGATCACCTCTGTTGAACAAAATTATCTCCAACCTCCGAAATCCTTGAATGCTCTGTGTCACCCTGAAAACCTTGATCATGGATTACTTTGTTATGGCTGCTTTTTTATTTGTCACTTGTATATGCCTTACTGTCCTGGTGGCCTGCATGTATGTCCCTTAAAAGCAGCTGTAATTTCTAAGCAGAACTCACTGGACCTCTATACTTAACCACAAAATAGATGTACAGTTAGCTAAAGGATTCGCTAAATTAATTTTTTAAATGGTGCTTTATTTTTTGGACACTCACACTGGGAAATGCCATCAGTACTTCATATAGCTCCTTTAAAAGCTAACAATTTTAATGAAAATGTCAATTAATTAATCTTTACGGCTATTGAAGGCCATTGCAACTGTATCTTAATGAATTTGAGTGATCAGATGTTCTCTTTTAAGAAAATCTTCCCAATAGAAGTGGCCCAGTTAGTTCAATAGAAGTAATAGATAATATTCTAGGGTAGGAACAGAATTAAGAGTCTAATTACAGTTTAACTATGAAATAGTGGGCTACATAATTTATAAAATTGATGTTTCAATGGGCATGGCTTTTTCCACTATGTGTGTGCGTGCATGCATGTCCATGTCTCTGTGTTTATAATGTAGAGCAGTGTTTTATCTTAATTTGAAATAGCTACATATTAAGAGGTATTGCATGTATGATGCTATAGGAAGGCTGGCATGGAATTTGTTAAATGACATTCCTAAGAAGTGGTTATGATTTTATTTTGTGCTGTATCTGAAAACCTAAGAAATAATGGAAAGAAAATAAGACTGATTTATTAAAATAACATAAATCTATTCTGCCTAACTACTACTTTCCTGAAGTGGTCAAATATGCAGGTTGGGAAAATAACAACATTAAAATGGAACATATTAAAAGGCCTAGTGAAATAAAATTTTGAGAGAAAATTCTCACTGGGTCAATTTGTCACCCAGTATTTACCAATTGCCCACTCCAACGTTATCTATAAGAAATGCTACATTACTAAAATGTATTTACAATTTTTCCAGAAATGTCCTTTAAGGAATCAGATCAAAATATTGTGTTTCATTTCATTGCCATGTCTCTTTAGTCACATCCAATCTGAAATGGCTCCATGAAAGCCTTTCCTTGACTTCCATGATCTTAACATTTTTGAAGATGACAGGCCAGTTACTGTGTAGAATGACCATCAGTTTTGGTTTTTCTGATGTTTCCTTGCTATGAAATTCAGATTATGCATCCTTCACAGGATTCTCGCTGATAAACTCACCTACTGGGTGCTTCTTGGTATATCATTCCACGTGTACGTGCTGGGGCTTGGTCCCACTGCAGCTGATGTTTATTTTGATCACTTGGTTAATGTGATGTCCAACAGGTTGCTCCACTGTGATATTGCCATTCTTCCCTTTTATTTACTAAGTACTGTGCATTTGTAACAAGTCCATAAATATATTCTCAGGGTTTGTATATGTGTTAGGTATGTGTCTCCAGGGTTTGGTGTAGTGAAGGAGGTTAGTTTTGGCTGCTTCTTTGTCAAGAAGGTGTTTTCACTTTAACTAAAACATCTTGTAGACTAGATAGCAAACCCCCATCCCGCCTTTTTCTCTTTTTAACATGCTACCTGTACCTTTTTTTTAATTTAAGTATCATTGATATAAAAATCTTATGATGGTTTCACATACACAAAATAGTGGCTCAACCTTCACCCATATTATCAAGACCTCACTCCCTCCATTATGGTAAATGTCTATCACCATAGTAAGATGTTATAGAGTCATGAATTATGTTCTCCACACTGTACTACTGTCCCAGTGACTTACCTATGTTGTGATTGCAAATTACAGTGTCCCTTAATCCCTTTCTCCTTCCTCACCTATCCTCCCCTTTGGTAACTACTAGTCCTTTCTCAGTGTCTCTGAGTTTACTGCCTTTTTTGTTCTTTCTGTTTTGCTTTGTTTTTATACTCCACAAATGAATATAAATATTTGATATTTGTCCTTCTCTGCCTGACTTATTCACTGAGAATAATACCCTCTAGATCCATCCATGTTGTTGCAAATGACAAGATTTCTTTTCTTTTTATGGCTTAATAATATTCCATTGTGTATGTACCACATCTTCTTTATCTATTCATCTATTGGTGAACACTTAGGCTGCTTCCATATCTTGGCTGTTGTAAACAGTGCAGCAATAAGCATAGGGGTTCATATGTCTTTTTGAACTAGTTGTTTGGATAAATTCCTAGGAGTGGAATTCCTGGGTCAAATGATATTTTTATATTTAGTTTTCTGAGGAACTTCCATACTTCTTTCTACAGTGCATTGCACCAATTTACATTCCCACAAACAGTGTAGGAGGTTTCCCCTTTCTCTGCACCCTCGTCAGCATTTGTTGTTTCTTATCTTTGGATAGTGGCCATGCTAACTGATATGAGGTGATATCTCATTGTGGTTCTAATTTGCATTTCCCTGATGATTAGCAATGTGGAGCATCTTTTCATATGCCTGTTTGCCATCCATATTTCTTCTTTGGAGAACTGTCTGTTCAGGTCCTTTGCACATTTTTTAATCAGGTTATTTGTTTATTGGGTGTTGAGGTATATGAGTTCTTTATGTATTTTGGATGTTATACTTGGATAAATCATTGATAAATATATTCTCCCATATTATAGGATGCCTTTTTGTTCTGCTGATGGTGTCCTTTGCTGTACAGAAGTTTTTGGTTTGATATAGTCTCATTTGTTCATTTTTTATTTTCTTTTCTTGCCCGGGGAGATGTGTTCAGGAAGAAGTTGCTCATCTTTATATTCAGGAGATTTTTGCCTATGTTTCCTTCTAAGAGTTTTATGGTTTCATGATTTACATTCAGGTCTTTGATCCATTTCAAGTTTACTTTTGTGTGTGGGGTTAGACAATAATCAAGTTTCATTCTCTTACATGTAGCTGTCCAGTTTTGCCAACACCAGTTGTTGAAGAGGCTGTCTTTTCCCCATTGTATATCCATGGCTCCTTTATCATATATTAATTGACCATATATGTGTGGGTTTATATCTGGGCTCTCTGTTCTGTTCCATTGATCTATGGGTCTATTCTTATGTCAGTACCAAAATGGCTTTGTATTAGTAGATCCCCTTTAAGATTAAAGAAATAACGATTTGCTTATGGTGGCTTCACAAGAAACTAGAGACAGATGATTCACAAAAATAAGAGAACCAAAATATCAGACCACAACATCATTTAGTGAATCCTTTAAACTTCTTTAAGTGTACGTTTGTGAGTCCTCCTTATTTGGCACCTGCTATATGCAGCCTGTGTGACAGTGAAATGAGAACATGCCTGCATGTCACCATACAACTCTAAAGAAACTCCTGCATCCCAGGTTGAATCTTCTGTAGATTTCTACCTCTTACAAACCTACTAGTACTACCACCACCTCTGATATATAATAGTTGCTCCATAAACATTTGTAAAATGGATGAATGAATGAATTAAAGGGCAAATTTCAAGATTGGCCTTAAAGCTAGTATACTATGTTTTACAAAAGTACTTCTGACAATTTATCTGGAAACTGTATGTTAAGCATAAGTCTGGGGGTTATTGAAAAACTCCTAAATAATTAAAAATATCTACTCCTAAAAATATAAACCTGGAAGAGACCTAAAAGCCAACTTTCATTTGGATTGTGTTTATTGCACTTTAATATCGAAGTTTATTTCAAAAAAATCAAACAAAGTTTTTGCACCCATAAAAAATTAAGAAGCATTGACTAGGACTTTAAAAAAAAATCAATTAATGATCTTATACTTGTGTAGATACACTCTTAGAGGTTTTAGACAGATAGGCAAATAAAAAGTAGGTACACAATCAACAATATACTTTGAGGTGCTGAAAGCTTAGCAAATATACAACTTTCCTTTGTAAGTTCTTCACTGAGGCTCACACACAAGAAATTATGCCTATATTTTTATCTTTTCCCCTATATCTCCCAAAGATATTTTAAATTTATTCTTCTTACCTAAATTCTGCCCCAAATAAAAAATATTCAGATAAAACCAATGCACTGGCATTTTCTTTTACTTCTGCTGTGTTTCATTCATCTGTGAGCTAAGCTAGAATGAATTCCAAAGACTCAGAAAGGATTAGGTTAAGATATAATCTTGAAAATACTTAATAAACATAGGGAACTGGAACACATAACATCTAGCCAGGAATCCAACTGACATCTACTCAAAGTGGCTTCCTACGATAAGCCTACAGACTTGCTGAGTATGAATTCTCAGATTTGATTATATTATCCCTCCATTTCCCTAGCCACAGGGGTAGAGAATTTGCCGGCATGTCTCAATGCCAGTCCAAACAATGATATGACTTACTGCTTATAGCCATGACACACGTTCCTCATCAGAAAGCTTCATGAATGGAACCTCATTAATCAAGCAGCCTGAGAGGCAGAGTGGAGACAGAATCTGGGTTTGGGAGGTGTCCAGAAACTGCCAGGTGCAGAAGCATGCATTTACTATATTGTCCATCAGTGCCTGGTGTCAATAGTGCTTTCTCAATACCTTCTCTGCCTAATACTGCAATTCTAATTTAGGCATCCCTAAATATTTCACAGCCTGTGTTGTATATATCAGGTCCAAGACAGATCCTAATCCTTGCTCTCAGAAAGACTTCTATTTGAAATCCATCTTTTGCACATATTAAGTTGTGGCTTTGAGTAAATTATTTGAATGTTTGGATCTTTAATTTTCTCATTTGTATATGATCTTTGTTATCTAGAGGTATGGAGAAGATTTTATAGGATGACAAGCAAAGGACCTAGCAGGGTTAAATTATAGTGCTTTATGTTAATCCCTTGAGAAAAAAAGTGTGTTATACTTGTTTCCCCAAATCATGATCATTTCTCTATTATTTGGTTATATCTCACCATTATCATCATCATATCCACTTTATTGAGTGATATCCCACATGCTATCCCACATGCTTGCATATGTGTGTGTATGTATTTATATACAATTAATATCCCTTAGTCTATGGATATATGTATAGTTAATAAATATATAAATGTAATTAAAGTGATCATTCACTTTAAACAGATAATATCTACATTAACTCTGTGACTAAATATTATTGTTCTCATTTTACAGCTAAGGAAACAAAATCTGATATAAACTAAGAAACATGAGTAGTATTAAGTGACTAGATAATATCTAAGCTGAATTCAAATGAGACTTTTTAACTCCAGTCTACCTGCTGCCTTCTGTATTAAAGACACCATGCAGCAGAATGTCTACAAGGAGGAAAGACTGAAGTTTATGAGCCAGTCAGATCATTTGACTCATATTAGCTGCTGATTTCATTTGGAAAAACTGGGTTCTCATTCTGCAGCCAATGGGCTAGACAAACTTGGACCTGTAATATAATTTCTCCAGGCTCAGATGCCCAATCTCTAAAATGTGGGAATATAAGAGATAATCTTGAAAACTTTTCAGTGATGTAAAGTACTGACAGTTAATTAATATATATTTGAAAATATACCAGAAATTAAATGTGCACTTCAAGATAATGAATTGCACTTAAAATTCCACATGCAGGAATATTTAGCTTCACTTCATATTTATGCATGTAAGAATACATTTCAAAAGTTATATATCTCAATGTTTTCTATATAATAAAGGCATTTGATATTTGTGTATAGACTCTTTTAGTATGCAACTTCCCTCCATCAAAATGTTTCCTGACCACTCAGTGAGGAAAAAGGGGAAATTGAATGTCCCTTTTAAGGATGAAAATACACAGTGTTTGAGAATTTGAATGGGCTCATGTTTGTGAGTGTATTTGTCTTCCTCAGGACTCAATAACTATTGTAGTAGGTTGAATAGTGTTCATGCAAAATTCATGTCCATTTGCAAGTTCAAAATGTGATCTTATTTGGAAATAGTGTCTTTGCAGGTATAATTAGTTCAGTTAAGAAGAGGTTACACTGGTGACTGGTGGGCCCCTAAACCTAATAATTCCTGCCTTTGAAGAAGAACGGGGACACAGACACAAAGACAACCAAGGAAGAAAGCCATGTGACTGCAGAGACAGACTGGAGTCCTGCAGTTACAAGCAAAGGAATGCCTGTCATTTCCGGCAGCTACCAGAAGCTAGAAAGAGGCAAGGAAGGATTGTTTCCTAGAAGTCTTCAGAGACAGCATGCCCTGCCAACACCTTGATTTCAGACTTCTGGCCTCCAGAACTGTGAAAGAATAAATTTCTGATGTTTTAAGCCACTCAATTTGTGATGTTTTGCTACAGCAGCCCTAGGAATCTAATGCAACTACTAAGAGGCAGAGGTCTCTGCAACATGTTTTCTGATGATATTAGCCTATACTGGCCTGAGAGCAGTGGTGACAGTGCAAATGAATGCACTTAAAGACTTTATTTTTCCATTCTACAGCCATTTGTTGAGGTAATTGACATGACCTAATTTGCCTTTTTAAAAAAAAAAAGAACTTAAACAACATGATAACAAAATTGGAGGCCAGGGAGCCCAGGAGGAGACTATAGAGGAATCCAGGAAAAAGGATGGTGGTGGATGGATCCAGCTGTGTAGTGTTGGAGATGGTTAGGATAGTGGGTTCTGGCTTTAGAATATACTGGCGACAAGTCTTGGGTATAAGTAAGCTGCAGCGATAGAAGGTTGTATTTAGAGAGCAGAATGCTTGAAATTGAGATTTTGGAGGGGTGAATTTTACTGCTGATAGTTTTGATAATGGGATTAGATGATTGAAGTGAGGTGGAAGAAAAGATCTTTTGAAGTACAGAGGAAAAGCAAAATGAGAAGGAAGACATTTTATACCTGCTTCTAAGGTAATCGTTGGATGTGGCTGGGGGTTGTATGTCATCCCCCCTCACCCCATAAGGACAGATATTGTGTCCCAGCCATCTTCAGTTTCCTAGTGCTTGTCACAGTCTAGGTACTGAGGAAGTCAGGAAATGTGTGCTGTGGGACTCAGTTATTAGAATTATTAGAATGTTATCTGTTTCTGATTAAACTGATTTCCAAAGGAATTAGTGATGTGCCAGTGTGGAAACATTCATGATATAACCAGAAGTAGACAAGAGCAATACACTTCACACACACACGCACACACACACACACACACACACACACACACACACACACACACTTAATCATTGATTCTGCATTTTGGAAAAGCACAATATAAGGACACATAAGTGACCCAAAGTGAATGCCAGCAGAGAGAGAGGTGGTGTGTCAGTCTGTGACCCGAGGCACAGGGAGTCTGCTGGCAGCAGGAGCCTTCATGGCAGAAAAAGAGGTTGAAAGCCACTTTCTCCATAAGTAGTATGTTTATGTATTATTCACAGTAGCAAATAATTGCAAAATGTCAACATTTCATTTTCCTCTTAAGAGCTTCTTTTGATTAGTGACCTAATTAACCATTAAGAAGAAAAGGTTTTTTAAGTGTAAATATGAAAAGAGAGAGTGTTTCCTAGCAGCAATTTGTGATCTTAAAATGTCAGGCAGGCACATCATGGAGGTGCTACGAGCCAGCACTTTTCAAATATGACTCTGTGTCAGGAATATGTGGTATATATGTGTTTTTTTGTCTTTATTCTGAAACAAGCAATGCAAATATAGATATGGTTGCCAAAGAGATTTCCTTCCCTTGGGCATATTCTCAAAACCCTTCAACATATTCTCTGACAGCCTAGGAAAGGTTGTTTTTAATCTATTTAATTTGAGGCTGTATTCTCTACAGATGACACATTTCTCTTTCACTTTGTGAGTATGTAAGGCAAAAATGCAAAACTATCATAAATGCACACATACAACACATACACACTTACCAACATTTACGACAAATGTACAACTAAACACAACACATAGAAACACAGTGCACATACATACAACACACTTATGATACAACTTGCACAAACATACACACGACACACACACCTAAATATACACAAAACAGACATACACAAAATGCATGCATCTATATATTCTCACATGTATAATACACACATACTTCTACACACTCATACAAGCATTACACCCACATGCATATAATCACATAGCATATCTGCATATAAATTTTAAAGGCATCTCCCTAAGACCTTATTCCACATGTCAAGGTGTGACATCTCCTGGGAGATCTCAGCTGGAAACATTTCTGAAACAGCCTTTCTCACAGCTGACAGTAACCTGACCTTTCATTCCGGCTGCCCAGAGGGACAAGGGATGAGCAAGGTGAGTAAGACAGGAAACACAAACAAACATCTATGACCATGTAGCTTTGTTTCTGCACATCAGTTTTAAATATATTCCACCTGACTTCCATCCCGTAATGAGATAACAAAGTTATATTATTAGAAACAAAAATGTTATAAGAACGTCCTTTTGGGGGTTATGATCAAAATCAGAGTCTAGAAACTATACCATATTATACAAATTAACAGATTAAATTATTTTATAAATTTTCTTACAAGAAATGCATAAAATCTGAGCATTTAATTCATCCCCATCTAAACATATTCTTCCAGTGTTTTACACACACACACAGAGTCTTTGTAAATAAACCTTTCAAGACCAAGTGTTGTTTTAATTATTTTTTCCCTTCTGAATCACCAAGCGTAAATGGTATGTGCTGAGAGTTTTTGTTAAATAAATGAATATCTCTTCAAGAATAAGCATTCAGATTGGATTAAAGCATTGAATAGTATGCAAGATGTGTGATTTATTTAGCAACTATTAAGACCCTGCTACATGCCAGGCAATAACTCAAGGTGTTATTAGGCAGCAAAAAAAGAGAAAATTCTGCTTTCCAAGAGCCTCCAGACTAGTGGCAGAGACATATATTACAAGAAAAGGTCAGCAGTATGAGGGAAGGCACAGGGCCTAGTGTAAAACAGAGGAAAATTTAATAAAACTTTAAGGGTCAGGAAAGCCTTCCTCCATCTCTGATCCCTCCTCACTCCCTGAACATAGCTTTATTTCTAGAAACAGGCATTTGAAGGTCTATGAACAAAGACAGTCACACTAATGGTGAAGGATCAGGAATACACACTGTGGTGTCACAATGTCTATAGAGGTTGGAACTCTCTGTTATGAACACTATTTGTGGTGATTTTCCACAGGAAAAATAAACAGCTTAAGAAGCCTTTTCAGATCTCAGTTTAGATACTGTCACAATCATACAGTTGAATTCTGTAGAGCCAACTTGTCTCTGTTGGATTAAAAATGCTCCCCTTTTTCTATTTCCTATTTGTGTCCTTACCTTAGACCTCCAGATCTCATTAAAGGCTTCAGATGCTGAAAGCCTTTTTGATATGCAATATTAGTTTGGTTTCAAGTACACAACATAGTGATTCAACAGTTATATGCATTATTAAATCCTCACCCCACCTAGTGTACCTGAAAGCCTTTTGCATGTCTGCATGGATGCATATCTGCATATGCCCGTGCATTGCACATGTATGCTTAAATATATGTGTATCTGAGTATATATACATACACATATGTGTGTTAAACATATCCTCCAGCTCTTTGGTCATGACCATTTGGCTTCAACTTGTGCCTGGAGTGTCTGAGCAAGACTTATTCCAGAAGTAACTGGAATTTGGTTCAGACACTGGCACTTGCAAAGGTCACTTGGAAGTGACTTGTACCAAGCCTTCTCTGTGAGAAGAATGATCTCTAGAAACAGCAGGAGAAAATGTCTCTAGGAAGTTGACTATACCAACATCCAAAGAGATTGACAACAAGCATTTCAGTTCCAAGCAAGCAACCAGACCCCATTCTTGGGGAAAATAACAATTTTCTCCTATATTCTTAGCAATTGATTAATTTTATCAGGTCTTGTGCCATTATTTTACTTTTCAGCTTAAGCCAATAAATGACCTCTTAGCCCATGGGCTCCCAAACCATGTGGATGAGGGCAGTATTGTCATGCACTCTGCTAATGAGGTGCAGACCATGTGCCTGCCCAATCACATGCTCCTAATGGCAGTTCCTTACTCAACTGCTGGAGAAATATTGTTAGATAATTTAGGCATATGTTGGAATGACAATAGTGACAAGAAGAAAGCTTCAATAGCTGGCCTAGTTAGGTGGTTTATGAAAGCAGCTTCTTGCAGATAGCATCATTTGAGCTACTTGACATGTTCAGTTCTGACTTTTGCCCTGGAAGGTGTTTTTGTTTTTTGTTTTTTAGGTGAGAGACAAAGGACTAGTGAGCTGCACAGAAATTATTCTTCCGCTAAACTTTGGGTATAGTCTTTGAGAATGGAGATTCCAATGGGCCCCTATCCAGTCTCACCATTTCATATTTATATGCTCTCAGAAAGGTTTAGTAATATGGGATTTGAAAATGATATTATCAGTAGTACAATTGGTAAGAGAAGAATAGGAGAAAGAATTCATTAAGGATTCAGGGAAAATATTGGGAAAGAAGGAAAGAAAGAGAAAGAAAGAAAGAGAAAAGGAAGGAAGGAAGGAAGGAAGGGAAAAGAGAGAAAGAGAGAAAGAAGGAAGGAAGGAAAGGGAGGAAGGAAGAAAAAGAAAGAAAGGAAGGAAGGAAGGAAGGAAGAAAAGAAAGAAAGAAAAGATAGAAAGGAAAGAAAGAAAGAGAGAGGAAGGGAGGAAGGGAGGAAAGAAGGAAGGAAGGAAGGGAGGGATGAAGGGAGGGACGAAGGAAGGAAGGGAAGGGAGGGAGGGAGGGAGGGAGGAAGGGGAGAGAGAGAGAAAGAAAAAGAAGAAAAGAAAGAAAGAAAAAGAAAAAGAAAGAAAGAAAGAAAGAAAGAAAGAAAGAAAGAAAGAAAGAAAGAAAGAAAGAAAGAAAGAAAGAAAGAAGGAAGGAAGGAAGGAAGGAAGGAAGGAAGGAAGGAAGGAAGGAAGGAAGGAAGAAAGGAAAGAAAGAAAGAAAGAAAGAAAGAAAGAAAGAAAGAAAGAAAGAAAGAAAGAAAGAAAGGAAAGAAAGAAAGAAAGAAAGAAAGAAAGAAAGAAAGAAAGAAAGAAAGAAAGAAAGAAAGAAAGAAAGAAAGAAAGAAAAAGAAAAAGAAAAAGAAAAAGAAAAAGAAAAAAAAGAAAGAAAGAAGAGAAGGAAAGGAAGGAAGGAAGGAAGGAAGATAAAGAAATGTCAGAGGTACATTAGAAATTCTCTGGGTTCTGGCTCTTAAAGAAAAAGGAAAGTTGTCTTTAATCATTTGTAAAACGAAAGAATTAAAAGAAATTAAAAGAAACAAGGTCCTTGGCCCAGTAGCTTCCTATCTCTACCATCCACAGTGCTCTATTAGAAGCTCACGGCAGCCCCTGTGTGGTGAAGATAACGTCGCTCTCCAGAAAGGACAAGCAATGGCCTGATGTTTCACACATGCTTCAGAGTCCTCTAACCAGACAATGTCTAAGCAGGCTGTGTAGAAGAAAGATTGGCAAATTGTGAAAGCAGAGGCAGATTTTCTCCTTTATTGCCTAAAAGCAGATGAAATTATCCTTATGTAACAAGGAGCTGATAATTCTGTACCAATTGCCTAAACCCCAATCATTCTTTTTTCCTGTTTATGGTGTCTTTTAGGCTGATTTCAGATCTAAATCTCTTTTGGTTACTGAGAAAAGTCAGATGACTCCTCTGAACCCCTGGCCTATAGCAAATGAGGAAAGATGCCCTTACCAGAGGCCCCTTTTTCAGCCCATCAGCAGTGGCTAAACTGTTTTTTTTACTATTATTTTTCTATTCTATCTGTTACTGCAGAATGTCATCAATTCCTAGGTGAGTTTCCACAAAACCCAATCCCCAAAGATTTCCAAGTATAAATTGTAGTGACCAATTGTTAATTTAAAATTTATGGAAGTGAGACATTTAAATACATGGTTCCAGTGGAAACAGATTCCCAAAGCAACCTCATTCTTGGAATAAAATATCTGTCTTTCTGGAATTATGCTACCTGTTTTCTTTTGAAGACAGAAGGGGAAATGTTGATTCTTAGTTACATCTTCTCCTCTCCAACACATTTATCTAAGAGGTCAAAGGAACTGAAAGACTGACAAAATTGCTGAATTTCATTTTGCAAGGCGCACTCTTCTACGTTGATTTGGGTAAGGCAGTCGCTGTTTTTTCTGCTCCGTCTACAGAATTTACTCAAAATCTGTCTTTTCACTTCCATTGATACTTGATTCGGCTGCCATCACCTCTCAGATGGACAATATCAAGACCGTTCCAACTGGTCTCCATACTTCTACTCTTGCCAACCTACTATCCTTTCCCCATAGCAGTAGTTACTTAGAATTATGTTATTTTCATGCCTAAACATCACCAGTGACTTCCTATTTCCCTTTGGATGAAATCCAGTCCCGTATTTGAGGTAGGCCTCATGATGAGCAACTCCTTGCTTTCTCTATTACATTCTGCTTTCCCTGTCCTTGTTTGCATTTGCTCCAGAGAACTCTTTAGTCCCGTTTTTGCGCCTTGCACTTGCTATTCCCTCTGCCTGAACTCAACCTTTCTGGCTCCTCAGTACCTGGAAATTTTAGCCCAAATGCTCTTTCTCCAGGGAAACCTCTGATCACTCATTTGTATGTCACTACCTGTGACATAAACCCATCTACTGGCTTGGTAGCACTCAGTGCTATTTGGAATTGTTAGCACAGACAATGATGGTTACCCAGTGATATTGTCTCAGTAGGTAGTTAATGAAATCTGATCTGAACTTCTATCACTGGATTATAACTTTATTAGTTTCACTATTAATCTTTGATATACTGTCTACATCTAAGTTTGTTCCAATCACATAACCCCATGGTTGAACATTCAGTTATTTGGAAAGATTTAAAGACACAATGTTTTCCAATAAAAAATTCTCGTATGCTGTCAAAGCGTATGGCTTGCAGTAGACAAAGAATAACATGATTCTGAGCATAGAATGAACCAGGTTCCTAGCACTATGCCATAAAAACTTGCCACTCCACTGATATGTGACCTTTATAGCTTGTAGTTTTAAAGTCATATTCTTACCCAGTGCTGCATGCCACTCTCATTAAAATAACAATTAACCCTATACACTGCTGAATGGCATTAGTATCTTTTACAAGAAAAGCACATGATTTCATTTCATGCGAAATGAATACAAAAGGTCATGCAAATAACTCAACTGTTTTCTTTCTATAAGTCCCATATGAGCTGGAAGAAAACCAGCACAACTTAATTCACAGGAACATAAGCCAAAGCATTCATAAGGAAGATAAAAGTGGATTAATAGAAGTAGGGGAATTTTACCTGCAGAGTGGCATATAAAAGATGCAGAATTGGGTACCAGAAGCCTTACATGATAGATGGATACAGATTCCAATCTGTGCAAGGGTGAAAATTCAAATAACCCCAGACCAAATGGGTTTATTCTGCTGCTTTGTTAAACTCAGACTTGCAGCCCTGGGTCATTTGCATTTGCATTAATGACTTTATATTAATGCAATAGCTTCATTACCACATATAGCTATTATTTGATTATTCAATTTGCAAATAGGTATTTCTGTTTTTAATAATGATAATAAAACCATTCGAATTTGAAGAGGTTGGAGTTGAGCTAACAAATCCAACAATTATTAGAAAGTGTTAAGAATGGGATAAAAGGGAATATTTTATTTATAAATACTAGACATAAAACTCCATTTTCATCGCATTTTCATAAAAATTCAAAGACAGAGAGATGTATTTTTCAAATTTCTACCTTCTTTGAAATCAAGTATTAGGTACAATGATTTAAACATAACTCTTTGTTTATTGTGGTTGAAATGCAGTAATTGTGTTCTTTTCCAAATGGAAAAAACAGAAAATGTCCTCCAACACAAATAGAAGATTTCTAGTGGAGAGACCCTTAATATTTCTGTAGCAATTGTTTGTTGTGGAAATCAGCCACACAATTTAGCACTTAATTAAAATTGTGCATAAGAGTTGTCTGAGCATGGTTTGGTGGATGGAATTAAAATATTAATGAAAGTGTATTTTCAGAAAGACCTTTGGATTCATACAGTACAATGACCCAGCTAATAGGAAGTCCTTATATGGCACAGATAAATATGGTCATTTAGTTGAGCTGTAATATTTCTAGTGATGGCATCATCTTCATCTCTCACTTTATGTAGCTCTAAGTAATAGAAGTCTTTTTGTATTGAGAACAGAAGTATGATAGATTCCTGTAGCACACTGCTTCTACTCTGAAAGTACTCACTATATATACTCCTCTTCCACATCTAACCCTTCAAATATTTTAAGACCCCTGTTTGCTAGAAAGCACCTCAACCATTCCTCAAAAGACAGAGTTCCTACTGGCTTAATTATAAAACTAGTCTCTAGTTCCGTGTCTTGCCTGGATTCATGTTTGATAGGTTTGGTTTGTAACTAAAATGTGAAATCTGGAATTAAGTGTAGTTTTTTAACCATGGTCTGTTACTCTTTTGCTTTCAAGGTGCCATAATTTTATTAATGTAACTCAAATTTTGTTAGTCTTTACACAGCCACATACTTCATCATTGGCTCACATTTCCTTGCAGTCAAACTGTCTTTTATTATTTTATTAATTATAATGTAAATCTTGTACATCTCTGTAGCTCTGGGGGCCAGAGGGGGTTCATCTCCCAGGACAAGTTTCCTATGAATCTGGTGAAACCAAAGGAGGACAAGTGGAAGGGCAGGTTGGGAGAAAGAGCTCTCATTACTCACAGCTTGCTTGAGTTAACTAGCCAGGCCCGGCTCTGTCCGTGCCCTGATGCTGTGGCTCACAGTCTCCATCCCCTGCTTGGCCCTCTGGCAGAAAAGAACTCTGTGGGTGGGTCCTTGGTGCCAGACCAGATAGGCCAAAGAATGGCTGCTTTCTTTCCATGCCTTTCCCTGGGTCTACAGGAGGCTTTGCTGTAATAAGCATGCATTGATATATAAATGGACTAAGGCCAGGAGGAAAATTCTGGAAACTCTGGTTGAAAACTTACATTTACCCCATAATCTCTTAACCAGAATGTGGTGATTTGACTTGCTATAAAGTCCAAAGAGAGCAAAATGTGTCTTGCTTACCCACCCTTCCTGTCAGAGTCCCCCCTCATTCTCCTCACTTCACATTCATTAGTCATTTAGTTCTCTGCTTGTGTTTGTGTGATTTACTCTAGCTTATATACGCAAAACGTTTCCTCCGTATTTTCTTTCTCCCAGCCTTACTGGGTGTATAAAGTTCCTATCGTGTGTTCTCATCATGTCATATTTCCTAATCAGGCTAGCCCACAATGTTCTCACTCTGCCCTCTGAATTTTCAAAGCAAAATAATCCCTTCCTTTGTGATTAACCACACTTAGTTCTGCATTACAATGGAGCTCTTCACAAGTACATACTTTAGCAGTCCAAGCAGAAACATAAAGTGCTTGAAGGAAGGTTCTAATGAAGAATCAAGCAAACAAAAAACATTCAATGAATGCATGATAAATGGTAACAAAAATGAAAAAAAAAATGTCTACTGCTGGTGGTTAGGAGGAACCTAGGCTTGGGTCTTCACCTTGAATGGAACTTGTCATATATTTCTGAGGTCTCTTCTTTCACAATGTTTTGATCTTTGCCTCAAATTTTGGACTGCAGAAGGCATTACACAGGGAGAGAATGGCTCTAAGCATTGCTTCTGGATTATCTGTCCTCATTTTCGAAAAGAATGTTACTTGTTGAGCATTGTGACATAATGAATCATAAGAAATACATATTTGGTCATTCACATGACCAAATATATATTCCTCAGGTATATTTGATCTTCATCCACAGTTCTGAAAACACTGCAGAGTCTTAAAGGTAAAATGAGTGTCTTGCCATGTTAATGAGAGACTTTTGGACCCCACCCAAGGGCGGGGGCTGGAGGTTGAATCAGCCAATGCTCAGTGATTTAGTCAATCATGACTATGCAATGAAGTCCTCACAAAAACCCCTGAAAAGAATTTATCACTCGCTGCTCCGTTGGGTCCTGCTTCTCAGTCAGTGACAGCTTCTATGCTTAGGGATCCAGACTGCCTTCATGTGCCACCAAGCCAGGCCCCAAGCCCCACAGGGATAGAAGCTCCTTTATTTGGGACCTTGTCGTATGGATCTCTTCATCTGGCTAACTTGTATCCTTTACTGTATACTTTTTTAAATTGGTAAGCATAAGTGTTTCCCTGAGTTCTGTGAACCGCTCTAGAAAATTAACTGAACCTAAGGGAGAGGTCATTGGAACCTTCAATCATAGCCGGTAGGTCAGAAACACAGGTAACTGCCTGGGGCTTTGTGACTGGCACGTGGAGTGGTGCATGGAGAGCAGTCTTGTAGAATGGAGCCCTCAACCGGGGGAATCTAGTGCTATCTCCGGACAGATAACCGCAGAATTGAGTTGAGTTCTCCAACACGCTGCTGGTGTTCAAGAATTGCTTGCTGTTATGTGTGGCAAGACCCCCTCACATTCTTACACTGGAATCAGCACCAGGAACCTAAATGGAGTTATATTACAGTTACTGTTGTGTATAATATTGTTATTGTTATATATATGTAGAGGAAAACACATCCACAGAAACATTATTTTGATTTTTGTCTCTTGATACAGATATGCCATTTAACATGTTTTGATGTAGGAATATATTTTGTTAATGGATGTCTGGTTGGACTCTGGGTATTGTCCTCTTTCGTGAAATTTTCAAATCTTCACACAATATGGTATGATTTGTTTTAAGAAGCATAAAGATATATGTAAATGTGAGTTTCCATGTTTCCCCATACGTAACATTTTTCGAGTGTCTAATATATGCCACTCAACAAGGTAATTGCTGTGATTGCTTTGATTTTGTAGATTAGGAAAGTGAAACTTAGAGAAGTTAATTAAATTCCTCCAAGGTCACACAAGTCCTATGTGATGAAGCGGAAATTCACATCCTTGCTGTCTTTCTCCACTTTTAACCACTCTTCTGTATCACTGGGAAAGAGCTGAGAGACAGACAGAAGGAGTTAGAAATTTATTTTATTAATAGAAATAATTAAACCTTAGGGTATATTTTGTATATAGGTTTAAATTTATAAGAACCTTTGAAAAACTCAAGTATGATACCAACACTCTGCCGGCACCTTATACTCACTTATAATATATTGGTTGTGTGGCTTGGTCTTGGTGACTCTAAGTTTACCAGCTACCAGAGTTCATGACCAATTAATAAAATTCCTCCTGTTATGATGCTGGTAACCCTCAGATGGATGAAGAAATTGTAATGATTGGACTTGAATGTGCGATTCCAGTTAGGAGGGTGGCAGTGGATTCTGGGTACATGTTTCCAGTAGCTTTTCCTTAAATCACCTCATCATCCTTTCTTTCAAAGCAGATAATGACCTGTATTAAACTAAGCTCCATTTCAGAAAATCCAAAGAAACAGCCATGTACTGGTGTTCTGGATTGACTGTGGCTTCACTTAAATTATACTTATTGGGTGGCAGAAAGAGTAGAAAATATTCTCCATTTTCTTTTAGAGTTTAGGTAATAATGTTTCATTTTGATTTCAGTTTTAGCATTTCAACTAATTAAGACCAAAATAGTCAAACATTTTTATTGACTTTGCATTTGAGGATAGTTTCTTGAAAACCTGGCTTAAATCCAAAGCAGATTTCCCTCTCCCTAAGCATAGGGTCTTAGCACCACAGTTTTCTACTGCAACTGTGAAATGAACCAATGAATCTCAGCAAGTTCACGAGGTATCACATACCATAGGAAAGGAAACAAAGGAACAACAGAATTAGAGACAAATGGTGTGGCCGAATGCCATGAAGCAGGTTCATTAGAAACTAAAAACAAACCTTTGAAACCCTCACCTGAAAAATGTTTGCGTCTTCATAGAAAGGTCTGATCTGGTTTCAGTGACTGATGTGTGGGGGGTCACAATGACATGTGAAATGTCATCCTTTGTTCACTGAAGCTGTCACCCAAACAACCTGAATTTGAAATCTCTTTCTTTTTGAAATACATTTTTCTTCTCTCTCTGAACAGTCATTGAGAGGCTTAATTAATGAATTAGTATTTGCAGAAATCTTTGATGTTCCAAGATGAAAGGTTTTGCATAAGGGTAAAGCATCAGCACCAGAAGTAAACTGTCCTCTTGATGACAGAATGCATGAAGTGTTAGGCTGGAATACATTTGACAACTGCAATTAAAGAGGTTTGATCCTGTTTCCCTTCTCCGTTTTTATCATGTGCATTATTCCAGAGGATATGAGGGTAATAGGAGAAGTGAATTCTCATTGGCCAGAAATTGTTGGTATATACACATACACATGCACCTTCCCCAGTGGCTAAGGCAGGTGGAAAGTTTACGGGCAGTCTCTTTCTGGGGCAATAAAAGCTTCTTTTATTTTAAATTCTCTTTTTATACCAGTTGCTATTACTCTGAAAAGCTCTTGGCATTTGGAAGGCAATAAGCAGGGCATAAAATCCATTCTTTCCTGAACAGGTCCCATTCCTAGGACTGCTTTTAAACTAACTAGTTTACAGCAAAGAAGCAGACAGCTGGGTCTCTTGCAAAGGCTCTCAGGAAAAGCAGGGCACTGGAGACCTGCTAACTACCTGAATGCAGTGTGTATATATGTGTATATATATATATATATATGTGTGTGTGTATATATATATATATATATATATATATATGTTATAGATAAGCTACTGCTACTGGCTGGATCTCTAACTATTTTCTTATATGACTGGAATTCTTTGTATATGCAATATGATTTCATTGATGGAATCAATGTCAGTTGTGGATAGAGGAAATTACTTCTAGGTTTCCATTTTCTTCAGAATACCTCTTTCTTGGTTTAAGCTCACTAAATGTCTTCTTTTTGAGAAAATACCAGTGTCAGCTCTCTCTCAAGTTGGGGTATGGAAGGAAGTGAATGTAGAGTTAGAGTAGATATTTAATGCCTTTCCAGGAAAATAAATTCAGTGCTCTGCCTGAATCTAAAAAATGATCTTCATGGCATCCTTGAGGTGTAAAAATCAAACGAAAGCATACCTCTTTGATTGTCCAAGTGTCTGCGTCAGGCACCACTGCATGCCAACTAGCAGGCTGTGTCTCCCTTCTTCCTTACTTAGAAGAAATGGTCACCCCCAAGTTAAGATGGCCTCATTGTTTTGAGCCTGACACAGAATGACATTCTGGCCCAGGAGATGTGGGTGTCAACTGCTGGGATTCTGGAGAGCACTTTTGTAGCTGTTAATAATAAACACATGACAGGTTAAGGTCTTAGAGTAACAAGGTCAGTTTCTGAACCACAGTGAAAAATATATCTAAGAACAAAGGGAGCTCCTAGGTTGGAAGTAGCTTGGATGTTGGCATGAATTTGGACCTGGTTGTGCCTTAAATTGAGTCCTGTTCACGTATTCTGAATGCAAACAGTACAAAACCACCTACCGAATACTGTGGCAGAATTAAAATCACGTCACAGCTAAAAGATGTAATGTTTCTCAAATTAAAAACACTTTAGTAGAGAAAATTATATTAAATTTGTGAAGTGAGCTACTCTAGGAAGAGGATCTTATCTTTCACTTTCTTCTACAGTTTTTGAGCAAGAATAGTAAAATTTACTTGCAACTACTGGACTTACAAATATGATTGGGCAGCCTTTAACTCATTCTTCTGAGCATAGGAACTGAGAAAAATTTCAGAGAGCTAGAGGTGAGCCTGCTGGAGAAGCTCAGGGGAGGAAACTGAGTGCATAGAGTGTTTGCATCTTCAAGAGAACTTTAAGTTACCTTCCAAATAAACATAATGACTAATTGGGGATAAAATTGATAGAGCCATGTGGGAAATAGGATATGTGGCTGTGGAGATGGCTGAAGGTATCATGGATGTGAGGAGAGAAGGGCTCCCTGTTCCCACTAGGGTTAGTGAGTCGCCCATGACCATGGTTTCCTGATGTGTTTTGTTGCCCTCTGTAACCTGAAAATGTAATGAGAGGAAAAAAGTTTTCTCTGTTAGCTTAAATTGCTTCCTTCAGTGCGGTTTTTGATGGCTGCAAGTATGGCTATACTAGGTAATTTCTGCACAAATAGATTGACAGTTTACTAGCTTTAATATATGTGTCCAAACCCCTCAAAACCTTTTTTTAAACTCACAAAACAAATGCGGTCTTTATGGTCAATGGCACAAAAAGGCAGGCAATTTCATTATGAGCACTGAATAGGTATTGTATCTATGGCTGTGTGGTCCACAGCTAACTCAGGACACTGAGTTAAATTTGGACTGTACTTCAAGGTAATGAATTATCCAGGAAATCTTTGGAGTGAATCCTCTACTCGTTAATTGGAGACATACAAGGGCCAGGTCTCTAATTCAATGCCCTGTTGTTGAACTAGACCTCAGAAAATTCCCTTAAGTTATACCTTTGAAAGATGTCAACTTTTGGGCTTCTACCTCCCGCTTTTACTAGATTTCTAGAAATGGAATTGTCTGTATTTTAAAGCTTAACTGTAGTGAGTTTGAAAGTCCTTGGATGTGTGACTGGTTTGAGGGGAGTTGTTTGGGAAATAGATAGTGCTGGCCTCCCACAGTCACAGTCACAATAATGCTATCTGCCCAGACACAAATACACCAAGGATTGTTTTCTACCTATAAGGTCAAATATAGAGAAAAATGGTAGTTCTCCCAATTTATTATGCTTGGCAACTTGATAAATTTTAAAGGAGGGTGTTTATGTATTTTAGACAAAAACCTCTGGTCAAGGGCATTATGTATTTAGAGAAAAACCTCTGGTCAACTAGCAAGCTAGTTGTGTGACATTTTACTCTCCAGTCCACTCCCTCCCTTTGCCATCTTTTTTCTAATTCTTTATTAACACTCAATTTTCTGAGACTGATAAAAAATAAAGCAGTACATCCATCCTGGGGAGTTCACATTTTAAAGGAGGAGATCTTTAAGCTTAGGAAACAGGAAAGTAATTTAGGAGAGATATTCTCAATGCCCCTGAAATCACATTCTAGAGTGTTTAATAAACTTTGCATAAAATTTGCTTCTTTAGTTCAGGGTGAATTTATCTGCTTTTGGTTCATAACTTTTATGTCCCATCTCATTATCAATACATTCTGATAATACTCAGCCAAGAAAGTAAATTTGCCTCACAGTACGAAGATGGGAATTACGAGCCCTCAAGATGATTGTTTTGACAATTAGCAACCTCCTGCCAATTTCCTCAAGACCTAGACTGAATGTTTGGATTTGAAGTTTTATGATGATTTCTATATATTGGATCCAAACTGTAGAAACTGGAGACTCCATCTCACTATAGTCTATATTCACAAGGAAGTCACCTACTTGTGTCCTTTCAGACATGCACACTTAACTATTAGCTTTTGTTTTCTCCAAGTACAATAATTGCTAACTCACTGCTTTCTCTGCTCCTTGCCAAATTTTAGAATCTTATTATCGATCTACCTAGTCTCAGTAAAATCTGTCTCAAACACTAATGATTATCAAAGGTTTCAGTTATTAATATCTTTATAATAGTTAAATAATGTTTGCAGAACTACAATGGCCATTATAAAACAACCTGTTGTTGCAAATTTTACAATCTAAAATATTACATGGGGTATTTTGTATGTAGAAAACAGATTTTTTTATTTGTAAATCAATATCTCACACACACACATTGATAAAAGTAATATGCAAAAATGAACTAGAAGTAAGGAGTTACCATAAAGCTACTTTTATTTTTTTATTTCTTAAAAATCACTCTTCATTTAAATCTTGGCCCTATGTAGACACAGAAAACCTAAACAAAAAGGGCTTCTGGCAAAACCAGTCAAATAAAGGCAATTAAATTTTAACTTCTTCAACAGACCTCAACATTTGAGCCTAGAATTATTTATTTAAATCCAAGGTTAATTCTGGTTTTAACAGAATTTAACAGAATCTTTAAACCATTTTAATAAATATATTTTCAACAAATCTTAGGACAGGCCATCATTTTAATGAAAGTTTAAATATATTGTCTGGAAGACTTATCTCTTTACCAAGTATATATCTGGGAATCAGAGCTATGATTTATATATGTGTGAGTTGGTGTATCTTTCATCTTGCTATTCCTATTTTATTTGGTATCTCATAGGAACTAGAAATAATTGGTATATTCCTTATAATATTTATAATAATTATATCTATAGAACTAATCATCTTCAAAACAATCTGTAATGAATATATCTCTATAGCATTGTGTAAGAACATAAGCCACATTAAAGTTTCTATTTTATAGTTATTTAAACATGGATAAAAGACAAGTTATTTACTCAGGATCACTGTAAAATATGGATTTCACGTACTGTCAGGCCCAAAAGTGTCCAAGAAAAGCATAGTGGTTAGTTCAGCACATTCCATCAGGTTAGATTAGTATTTTGAACTTATCTCCAATCTTCAGGGATATATTTGCTAGATGGAGACCCTGAGACAGAGGCTGGGGAAACAAAAATACAAGTTACATTCTTCAATAAAGATTGTCAATACAGGCATACAAAGTAAACAAAAACAACCAAATGATCAAATACAGAGCAATGTGATTACAACCGTAAGAGAGGTGTTTATAAAGAAATCACCCTAAAGTGGCAATGTGATTCTTGTGCTTAGTGCTCCAAGGAGTATGCAGCTGCTAACTGAGAAGGGGAAAGTGAATATGGGCAGAGTATATAGCATGCTTGGAGGCAGAGAGGAACAAAAAGAGGGATACATGTGTCTGTGGAAGGGCAGAGGAGCTAGAGATGAGGTCTGAAAATGGGCAGAGGCCAAGTCATTAGAGAACCTAGCTTACCACCCTAAGTAGTGCAAGGTTTAATTGAATGGCAATGGTAACAACTTGACCAATTGCAAGGAGGGGATCGCATGTTGAGATATTGGGAAATGATGAGGATGAATGCAAGAGATAAAATGGTTCTATCTTAGGAGGTAGTTTGTGGGGATGTACAGGAAGAGGTGTGTTTACAAGATGATCAAGAGGGACTTAAGACTGATAGCAGGATTTGGGTGACATACAATTTAATGTCCAAGGACAAGAAAGTTATGAGAATGCATGGAGGGCGTGCCACTAATAATTATGCCAGAATGATAAGCATAACTAGGACCTTCCTGGGCCAGTGAAGACATATGCTTACCCTAAGGTTATTACACGTCACATGTATAGGTCCTTCCTATTGGCACCAGAACCAGGACACTAGAAGAAAGCAGCCTTGACAGTGGTATCCTTGAAGTCAAGAAGTCTGATAACAACTTAATATACTATTACAGGAACTTGTGCATTCAAAAGACTCTATCTGAAAAACTTTAATGCTTTAATTCCAAATAATAACTTCCTAATGTTGGTCTGGGCCTGAACCCAGATTCATTAAATCAGAACTCAGAGATGGAGCCTGTGCATTAATATATTTTTTTAAATATCCCCAGTTGTTTCTGATATGGAGCCAGTGTTAAGAACTACTGGATTAGAATACAACCTCCTTGGGAGAATTGTTCCTTTCCTAAATTTCTTTGTATCTATTCAAAGGTCTGAATATATCACTTTATGTTTAGTAAACTTTCAACAATTATTCAGTCTTTTTTTTGTTAAGCAAGGGACTGAGTTCCTTTGAATGAATAAATAAGACTCATTTGTAATTGGCATAGTAATTGTGTGTAGCAAAGGCATGGTGCTAGAATATTAGAAAGAAAATTATTTTAAGTGGTTAAACAGACTTTTATGTAATCTTATTTACACACTTTATTTAGCAAACTCCTTTTCATAGATAATACAAGGACAAACTTCAGTCCCACCACCTTCTGAATTATCACAGTCTCCATACTGGTGGGGGTCCAAATTAATGAGTTTTTACAGAGCAGATTGTTGAGCTGTCAAGACTGCAACACTGATAGTAGTAATGCAGGGCTTTTTAATCTCAGGGAATAAATGAAGTCTTCCTAGATGGTAACTGATCTAAAATATATTTGTATTTCATACTGTTAGTAAATGTTCATTAAAAAATGTTTCATTATTAATTGCACAGACTAGCATTCAGAGCTCCAGTAAATTGTATCCCTTGTATAATAAACATAGTTAATTACAGAAGTTCAGTAGTAAAGCTTCTTTTTGCAAAGCAGTGTTATTAGGTGTGTCATGTAGTTTAAAAAACACAGAAGCAGACCTCACTATGCATCAAAGGTTGTTTATACATGCCAGAGTGGAGATTACTATATTATGTGATAAGTGATCTCAAATTTACAATAATCACTTTTTACTTTACCTAGCAACAGTCTGAAAGCATGATGAACTGGCCCCTGGCATTAATAAATAGTAGGCATCACTCATTTTTTACCTCTTGTGCTAATACATCACCTATGGTTTTCTGTGACTCTATCTTGGCCACACATCATTAAGCCATGGTAAGTTGTCTCTGCCCAGAGTGGGAATTGCATCAAGTGTCTGGGTGCTTTCACATGGTCAGGACCTTTTCTGAGAAATGGACTCTCAAAGTCCATTTCTGCACACTTAAAACTCGAGGTTTATTTTATATATTGTAATTTTGTGCTGGGGAAATATCACCAGTTTTGAGCTGGAGGAAAGGGAACCCCATGAGGTTAAAATGACACAGCAAAACTAGGCAAGCAGATAGGCACAGAATAAACAGAGGGAGGCAGTTATGTTCTCAGCAGATTCAAAGAGACAAGGAATTAAACCTAGCCTCTACTGCCTATAATCCTGTGACAATGGTCAAGTTATTCTACTTCTAGGGCTCAGTTTTCTTGTACGTAAAGTGAACAAGCCCTATCTGCTTCACTAGCCTTTCACCAGCAGAAGACCTGCTACAGTATTTGGCACCAAGGAAACCTGAAAATGTGTTAATTCCCTCACTTTCCCCTAGAAACTGAATTTTTCAATTTGTAATCCTGTCTGCTTCTTGCTGGATCTCAGTGGCTGCTCCTCACTTTCACTGAGATTATGTTCTAGTTATTGTTTTTTCCTGAAAGACATTCTTAAGTGTGAGTTCTACTAATATGTTTTGGGATATTGGAAAGGGCTGCCTAGTGAGATAGAAAAGTTCACACTTTTGAGGAGGGTCTCAATCCACTTCAGAGGATATTGGAATAGAGCCTCATAAGTAAATGAAAAGGTTGAACTAGGTGAATTCTAACTTGCCCTCCCTCATATTTGAGATTCTGTGGTAACATTTCCTTGACATCTAGAGCAACAGGGAACATTTGATAAAATTGGGTCTGACCCACTAACTTAAATCTCCTTGAGGATTGGAAGGATGTCTTTTGACCTTGTATTTCCTGTGGCTATAATCATGCCAGACACACAGGTCCTAAAATTAAACAAAATGCGTTTCTTTTATAACTAAGGGTCATCACAGACCTAGAGAGGTGGAATGGCCCTCCCATGTTCTTACAAACTCCCTGGCAGAACCTGGAATCATCACTTCACATTGATGCATAAAGGGCATGTAGGGAAGCAACTTGTAGGTATCTTTATTGTTTGTTTGTTTTAAGGTCAAAGTTCTTCATCCTTGATCTCATTTAGTTGAGAAATTAAAATGTGGTTTATCAGTCTCTTGAGGATGACATGAGCAAGGTGACAGACAAATCAGCAAGGAAAGTGTCTTCTTTTAATAAAGCCACATCACTTTTACTTATCCTGAGTTTCTATATAATAACATATTTTGCCATAAACTTTGAGGTTTGTTCAATTTTTATTCCCTTTCTTTTGGTTTGGCTCCAGGGAAGAAGCACTTCCGTTCTTAAGTCTTGGCTGTCAGTGGCTTGCTTCAGACACAGTAGAAATAATTAACTGGGGTAAGTATCCAACAAGAGGATTAGGCATTCATATGAGTAAGAATAACATCTGTAGTAACATGATAAAAGTGATACAGACCATTAAATCACATACCTCAGGGCACAAACTGATCCCCAGCTGAGGTCAGAAGGAAATCTCCCCTCCTGGCACAATATTGTACAATTAAGCAAATTTGGGGTTTTTATACTTTATTTTAGGAAATTCATTATCATTTTGCCTCAAAAACAAAAGCCTGTTTATTGATTGTCTTCTCTGTATTTCCAATAACCTTAAACACTCAAGGTTGACATGAACTCCATGCTGCCCTTACTACCACAGACACCCCCAGCACATGCCCCATGAGTTTCCTGTTTCTGTCCCTCTCATGAACAGTGGTGTGGAACTCTCCTCTCTCCTGCACTTGTCCTCTTTATGGGCAGCAACATTCATTAGGAGATGAATGACTTAAGTTTGAGTTTGATATGAAAGCTTTGTGTTTGGGGGTTAGCATAAGTTTCTGAACAGAACTCAAACTTTCCTTTATTCCTTCCTCTGTAAGTTCTGCAGTAAAATTTATAAAATATAAACATATTACCTAATGATGGCCTACTATGCAACATACATTGTTCCAGGAACTGTGAATATGGAAGTTGAATAAAACCAATAAATTATTTGCCTCATAGAGAAGACAGACAATTAGAACACTTGAGCAGCACTATAACCAACTAGACCTCACAGAGTTCTGCAGAACACATTGCCCAACAACAGCAAATTGTACTCTTTTAAAGTGCCCATGGAACATCTGACAAAATAAGCCCTATGCTAAGCCATAAAGCAAACCTCAATATATTTAAAAGCATAGAAATAATAAAAAGTATGTTCTCTGGCCACACTGGAATAAAATTAGAAATCAATAACAGAAAGAAATTTGACAAACTCATACATATGTGGAAATTAAACAACACATTCCTAAATACTAATGGTCCAAGGAAAAACCAAATATATTTGAAAATATTTTTAAGTGAATGAAAATGAAGACACAAAATACCAAAACTTATGGGATGCAGCTAAAGCAGTGCACACAAGAAAATCTACAGATGTAAATGACTATACATGAAGAAAGACTTAAAAACTATCTTTTCACCATAAGATACTGGAAAAAGAAAAGCAAAATAAACCCAAAGGAAAAAGGTGGAAGGAAATAGTAGCAGAGTGGATATTCATAAATTAAAGAATAGAGCAGCAACAGAAAAAAAATCAATGAAACCAAAAGCTGATTCTTAAGAAAGATTGACAAAATTGACAAATGTTTAACTAGAATGAGCAAAGAAAAAAGACTTAAATTACTAGAACCAAAGATGAAATGTGATACCTTACTACTAACCTTATGGAAATAAGTATTATAAAAGAATATGAACAATTACATGCTAGTAAATTAGATAACATAGTTGAAATGAACAAATTCACCGAAAGACACAAACTACTGAAACTGATTCAAGAAGAAAGAGGCAATCTGGATAGACCAGTAACAAGTAAAAATGAATTAGATTACCCATAAAGGAAATTCCAGGTCCAGGTAACTTCACAGATGCATTCTACCCAACATTTAAGAATTAATAATAATTCTACAAAACTCTTCCAAAACATAGAATAAGGAAACATTCGTCAATTCATTCTGTGAGACTGGTTTACCCTGATACAAAACCAGACAAAGACACCACAAAAAATAAAACTACAGTTCAATATCTCTTGTGAAGTACTCCAAAATCCTTAACAAAATACTACCAAATTGATATCAGTGACATACTGAAAGAATTATAAACCATGTCCAAGCCAAGTGGGATTTATTCCAAGAATGCAAGTTTGGCTTGGTATCTGAAAATTCATTAATATAATACAAAATATGAATATTTTTTTAAAATACATGATTATCTCAATAGATGTGGAAATAGCATTGACAAAATCCAACAACTCTTTATGATAAAAAAACATGCAACAAAATAGGATTAGAACTTCCTCAAGCTTATAAAGGTAATCTAAAGGAAAACACAATCCAGTTAACATCATATTCAATGATGAAAGACTGGTTTCTCCCTAAAATGAGGAATATAACAAGGATGTGTTCCAACACATCTATTCAACATCATGCTCTATGTTTTAGGTATGGCAAATGCATTAGAAATATAAATAAAAGGCATCCAGGTTAGAAAAGAAAAAATAAAACAATCTCAAAGATTTGCAGATGACATGATCTTACATATAAAAATCCTAAGGGATCCACTAAAACACTATTATAACTACTATATGAGTTCAACAAGGTTGCAGGATATAAGATCAATATAAAAAAACATTGTATTTCTTTACAGAGGCAACAAATATGTAAAACTAAAATTAGAAAAATAGTTTCATTTCCAATAGCATCAAAAATTTTATAAATAAACTTAACAGAAGTGCAAAACTTACATTCTCTTAACTACAAAACACTTGAAAAAATGTGAAGAAGGTTAAATAATTGATCTATATTAATGGATCAAATTACTTAATATTGTTAAGGAAGCAATACTCTCAAAATTAGTAGACATATTCAATGTAATTCCTAAGAGTCCCATCCCATCTGGCTTTTTTGTGGGTATTGAAAAACTGATCCTAAAATTCCTATGGACATGAGGGTCCCAGAATGGCCAAAATAATCTTGAAATAGAACAGAATTGAATGACTCACACTTCTTGACTTTAAAACTAACTACAAAAAGGGGGAGTCTGGGAAGATGGCGGCATGAGCAGAGCAGTGAAAATCTCCTACCAAAACCATATATATTTGTGAAAATACAACAAATATAACTATTCTTAAAAGAGAGACCAGAAGATACAGTACAACAGCCAGGCTACAGCTACATCTGTGAGAACTCAGCACCTCATGAAGTGGGTAAGATACAAAGCCACGATCCGGCGGGACTGGAGAACTCCCCCACCCCAGCACACTGGCAGGAGGAAAAGAATCAGAGAGGGGATAGAGTGGAAGCACAGGCCCACCAAATAACCAGTCCTGATGATCTGTGCCGGGAACACTGACAAACATTGCGTGGTATATTGGAGATTAGAGAAATAGAAGGGCAGGATCTGAGATGGAGACTGCAAGTGGGTCCCCTCAGTCGGCGCCCTGGGACAAAAGAAAACTGGATGCTTTATTAAAAGTCTTAAAGAGACAAGGGCCCAACAGTGGAACAAAATCATCCAGCGCACTCAGGCCAGCAGGCTGGGAGTCTTGGGGAATTTAGGGCCCCCTGGCCGGCGGCCAGGCAAAGAAGCCACACCAAGGCTTCTCACAGAGATTAGCAGCCTCCCATTCATTACCCCCACCAGGCCAGAGCCACAAAGGGTCCAGCGGAGCTGACGCTGCTGCAGAACAGAGGAGGAGTGGCCCTGCCCACAGCATCCTCACAGAATCACAGCCCGACTGGCACCCAGCTAAGTGGGAAGAGCCCCAGAACCAGGTACAGAAGGCACCGAGGGGACCAGAACACACCCAACGAGACTGCAACCCACTGCAGTACTATAGGCTAAGTTGAGGCGGCCCCACACAGGCAGCTCTGGGGATTATCCCTGAGACTGCCTCCCGGTGTGCAGAAAAACAGCTCAGGCGGCTGAGAAGGGCAAGGAGAACAACAAGCAGGAAGGAACATTGTTCGCCCAGCTGACACACACGGCGCCTACCAGAGACCAATTCAATCACCATGAATAGATAGAGGAATATGGTACAGACAAAGATTAGCCAGACAACCCCAGAGAAGGGGCTTGATGGGATAGACTTATACAATCTTCCTGAAAAGAATTCAGAATAAAAGTCATAACCATACTGATGGATCTACAGAGAAATATGCAACAGCTAAGGGAGGAAGTGAGGAAAGACAATGCAGAAATCAGACAAGCGATCTACGGGCTTAGCAGCAGACTGGACAAGATGCAAGAGACAGTTAATGGAATAGAAATCAGAGAACAGGAATATAGAGAAGCTGAGGCAGGGAGAGATAAAAGGATTTCTAAGAATGAGAGAATATTAAGAGAACTGTGTGACCAATCCAAATGGAACAATATTCTCATTATAGGAGTACCAGAGGAAGAAGAGAGAGAAAAAGGGATAGAAAGTGTCTTTGAAGAAATAATTGATGAAAACTTCCCCAAGCTGGGGAAGGAAATAGTTTCTCAGACCATGGAAGCCCACAGAACTCCCAACACAAAGGACCCAAGGAAGACAACACCAAGACACATAATAATTAAAATGGCAAAGATCAAAGATAAGGACAGAGTATTAAAGTTAGCTAGAGAGAGAAAAAAGATCACCTACAAAGAAAACCCAACAGACTATCATCAGACTTCTTAACAAAACCTTACAGGCCAGGAGAGAATGGCATGATATATTTAATGTAATGAAACAGAAGGGCCTTGAACCAAGAATATTGTATCCAGCATGATTATCTTTTAAATTCGGAGGAGGAGTTAAACAATTGCCAGACAAGCAAAAGCTGAGGGAGTTTGCCTCCCATAAACCACCTCTACAGGATATCTTAAAGGGACTGCTCCAGATGGAAACATGCCTAAGGCTAAAAAGATGTCACTAAAGAGAATAAAATCATAGAAAAGAAAGCAGACCATCCAAAGACTAACTAAAGGCAAAAAGTAAAAAAACTATCCACAAAAACAGTCAAAGGAAACGGAAAAGAGTACAGAATAAAACCCATAGTATATAAAGAATGGAGAAGGAAGAATACAAGGGAGAGAAATAATCATCAGACTGTGTTTGTAATAACTTAACAAGAAAGTTAAGTTAGACTGTTAGATAGTAAAGAAGCTACCGTTGAACCTTTGGTAACCACGAATCTAAAGCCTGCAATGGTAATAAGTACGTATCTATTGATAATTACACTAAATGTAAATGGTCTGAATGTACCGATCAAAAGACACAGACTAACAGAATGGATAAAAAAGCAACCCATCTATATGCAGCTTACAAGAGACTCACCTCAAACCCAAAGATATACACAGATGAAAGGTGAAGGGATGGAGCAAGATATGAGATGCAAACAAGGAGAAAAAAGCAGGTATTGCAGTACTTGTATCAGACAAAATAGACTTCAAAACGAAGAAAGTAGCAAGAGATAAAGAACGATATTACATACTTATAAAGGGGTCAGTCCCACAAGAGGATATAACCATTTCAAATATATATGCACCCAACACAGGAGCACTGACATACGTGAAACAAATACTAACAGAATTAAAGGAGAAAATAAAAGCAATGCATTCATTTTAGGATATTTCAACACACCACCAAAGGACAGACCAACTAGACAAAAAATAAGTAAAGACACAGAGGTACTGAACAACACACTAGAACAGATGGACCTAACAGATATCTACAGAACTCTACACCCAAAAGCAGCAGGATACACATTCTTCTCAAGTGCACATGGAACATTTTACAGAATAGACCACATACTAGGCCACAAAAAGAACCTTGGTAAATTCAAAAATATTGAAATTCTACCAACCAACTTCTCAGATCACAGTATAAAGCTAGAAATAAATTGTACAAAGAAAACAAAAAGGCTCACAAATACCTGGAGACTTAACAACATGCTCCTAAATAATCAATGGATAAATGACCAAATTAAAACAGAGATCAAACAATATATGGAGACTAATGACAACAATAACACAAAGCCTCAACTTCTGTGGGACGCAGCAAAGGCAGTTCTAAGAACAAAGCATATTGCAATCCAGGCCTATTTAAAGAAGGAAGAACAATCTGAAATGAATAGTCTAAAGACACAATTATTGAAATTGGAAAAAGAAGAACAAATGAAGCTCAAAGTCACCAGAAGGGGGGACATAATAAAGATCAGAGAAGAAATAAGTAAAATTGAGAAGAATAAAAGAATAGAAAAAAATCAATGAAACCAAGAGCTGGGTCTTTGAAAATATAAACAAAACAGATAAACCCCTAGCCAGACTTATTAAGAGAAAAGAGAATCTGCACACATAAACAGAATCAGAAATGAGAAAGGAAAAATCACTACGGACCCCACAGAAATACAGAGAATTATAAGAGAATACTATGGAAATCTATATGCTAACAATCTGGAAAACCTAGAAGAAATGGACAAGTTCTTAGAAAAATACAACCTGCCAAGACTGACCAAGCAAGAAACAGAAAACCTAAACAGACCAATCACCAGCAACGAAACTGAATCAGTAATCAAAAAACTACCCAAGAAAAAACCCCCTGAGCCAGATGGATTCACCTGTGAATTTTACCAGACATATAGAGAAGAAATAATAACCATTCTCCTTAAAGTTTTCCAAAAAATAGAAGAGGAGGGAATACTTCCAAACTCATTCTATGAGGCCAGCATCAGTCGAATACCAAAACTTGGCAAAGACCTTACCAAAAAAGAAAATTACAGACCAATATCCCTGATGAACATAGATGCAAAAATACTCAACAAAATATTAGCAAACTGAATTCAAAGGTACATCAAGAGGATCATACACCATGATCAAGTGGGATTCATCCCAGGGATGCAAGGATGGTACAACATTCGAAAATCCGTCATCATTCACCACATCAACAAAAGGAAGAACAAAAACTACATGATCATCTCCATAGATGCTGAAAAGCATTTGACAAAATTCAACATCCATTCATGATAAAAACTCTCAACAAAATGGGTATAGAGGACAAGTACCTCAACATCATAAAGGCCATTTATGTCAAACCCACAGCCAACATCATACTTAACAGCAAGAAGCTGAAAGTTTTTCATCTAAGATCGGGAACAAGACAGGGATGCCCACTCTCTCCACTGTTATTCAACATAGTACTAGAGGTCTTAGCCAGGGCAATCAGAAAAACAAAGAAGTACAAGGCATCCAGATTGGTAAAGAAGAAGTCAAATTGTCACTATTTGCAGATGACATGATAATGTACATAAAAAACCCTAAAGACTCCACTTCAAAACTACTAGAACTAATATCTGAATTCAGCAAAGTTGCAGGATACAAAATTAACACACAGAAATCTGTTGCTTTCCTGTACGCTAATGATGAGCTAACAGAAAGAGAAATCAGGAAGACAATTCCATTCACAATTGCATCAAAAAGAATAAAATACCTAGGAATAAACCTAATGAAGGAAGTGAAAGACCTATACCCTGAAAACTACAACACACTCCTAAGAGAAATTAAAGAGGACACTAACAAATGGAAATGCATCCCATGCTCTTGGCTAGGAAGAATAAATATTGTCAAAATGGCTATACTACTGAAAGCAATCTACAGATTCAATGAAATCCCTATCAAATTACCAATAGCATTCTTCAATGAACTGGAACAAATAGTTCTAAAATTCATATGGAACCACAAAAGCCCTGAATAGCCAAAGCAATCCTGGGAAGGAGACATAAAAGTGGGGGAATTACGCTCCCTGACTTCAAGCTCTACTACAAAGCCACAGTAATTAAGATAATTTAGTATTGATACAAGAACAGACCTACCAGCCAGTGGAACAGAATGGAAAATCCAGACATTAACCCAAACATGTACGGTCAATTAATATATGGTAAAGGAGCCTTGGATATACAATGGGGAGATGACAACCTCTTCAGAAGCTGATGTGGGCAAAACTGGACAGCTACATGTAAGAGAATGAAACTGGACTACTGTTTAACCCCATACACAAAAGTAAAGTCAAAATGGATCAAAGACCTGAATGTAAGTCATGATAACATAAAACTCTTTGAAAAAAACATAGGCAAAAATCTCTTGGACATACATGTGAGTGACTTCTTCATGAACTTATCTCCCCGGGCAAGGGAAACAAAAGCAAAAATGAGCAAGTGGGACTATATCAAGCTGAAAAGCTTCTGCACAGCAAAGGACACCATTAGTAAAACAAAAAGACATCCTACAGTTTGGGAGAATATATTCATTAATGGTGTCAGATAAGGGTTGACATCCAAAATATATAAAGAACTCATGCACCTCAACAAACAAAAAGTAAATAATCAAATTAAGAAATGGGCAGAGGATATGAATAGATACTTCCCCAAAGAAGAAATTCATATGGCCAATAGGCACATGAAAAGATGCTCCACATCACTAATCATCAGAGAAATGCAAATTAAAACCACAGTGAGATATCACCTCACACCAGTAAGGATGGCCAACATCCAAAACACAAACAACAACAAATATTGGCAAGGATGTGGAGAAAGGGAAACCCTCCTACACTGCTGGTGGGAATGCAAATTAGTTCAACCATTGTGGAAAGCAGTATGGAGTTTCCTCAAAAAACTCAAAATAGAAATACCATTTGACCCAGGAATCCCACTCCTAGGATTTTGCCCTAAGAATGCCGCAGCCCAGTTTCAAAAAGACAGATGCACCCCTATGTTTATCGTAGCACTATTTACAATAGCTAAGAAATGGAACCAACCTAAGTGTCCATCAGGAGATGAATAGATAAAGAAGAGTGGTACATATACACAATGGTATATTACTCAGCCATAAGAAGAAAACAAATCCTACCATTTGAAACATCATGGATGGAGCTAGAGGGTATTATGCTCAGTGAAATAAGCCAAGCCGAAAAAGACAAATATCAAATGATTTCACTCATATGTGGAGTATAAGAACAAAGAAAAAAACTGAAGGAACAAAACAGCAGCAGACTCACAGAACCCAAGAATGGACTAACAGTTACCAAAGGGAAAGCGACTCGGGAGGATGGGTGGGAAGGGAGGGACAAGGGGGAAAAAGGGGCATTACGATTAGCAGACATAATGTTGGAGGGGCGTGGGGAGGGCTGTAACTGCTCAGAGAAGACAAGTAGTGATTCTATAGCATCTCACTATGCTTATGGACAGTGACTGCAATGGGGTTGGTGGGGGAGACCTGATCAAGTGGGGGTTTAATAATCATAATGTTGCACATGCAATTGTAGATTTATGATACCAAAAAAAAAGCTAACTACAAAAAAACAGTAAACAAGACAATATGAATCTGTCATAATGGATATATAGATCAATGGAATATAATTGAGTCCAAATTTAAACCCATATGTCTTTGGTCAACTGATTTTCAACAAGTATCCAACACCATTTAATGGGGACATAAACAGTCTTTTCAATATATGGTGCTGGCACAGATGGATTTACATATGGAAAAAGAATGAAGTTGAACCCCCTTCCTCACACCATATTCAAAAATTAACTCAAAATGGATTGAAAATATAACTGTAAGAGCTGAACTATAAAACTCTCAAGAGTAAATGTGTGTCCAAATAGGCAGCTCTGTCTATAAAAAGTAAATTAGAGGTTGCTTAGGCTGGAGAAAGAATAGAGGAGGGATAAGCAGAAGACAGCTAAAAGGTACAGAATTTCTTTGGAGATGATTAAAATGTTCTATAATTGTGTTAATGGTTGTATCTGTCTATGACTATGCTAAAAACTGTTGAATTGCACACTTTAAACAGAAGAATTGTATCGTATTTGAAATATATCTTAATGAAGCTATTTTTTTAACGAGAAAACTTGTCAGATGCAGTTGAGCTATAGGCAGAAATGGTACTGGAGTTGGGTGCCATTGTAGATAAGGGCATGTGGATGACTTGATCTTACAAGTTTACATTGAATGAAACCCTATTTTAAAATATGTTGATATGTATTCTAATATCATTCAATGTAGGAAAATCTTGTCTCATTACTCTTGACAGGCATGATAATTGGCTCCTCTGGGGGATCCATAGAAGTAAAAGAAATAGAGAATTAGAGTATTCTTCTAATAATTAAAGATTATCCACAATGTTCATTATAATAAAAGTACAGTTTAAATTTATATTGTCAGCCCACCTCCTGCACTACCTTTAGCTCTTTCTTCTCCTTTTACTATACCTTTTGCTACTTCCTTCCTACTCTTTTAATCCATTTCTCTCCTATGACTTTTGACCCCTTCCTTCTCTTCTATTTCACATTTCACATTATTTCTTCATTTTCAGGAAAAATAAAGAAGTGAAAGTCAGAAAAAGATATATACCCAGGTACTATAAGCCAAAAAAACCCTTAGTTAACTTACTTGTATTTATATATTTTTTTCAAATAAAATAATATGGTGACTTGAATTGTCTAGATAGCTTTTGTCTGCTTCCTCACTATGTAAAACACATTCATAGTTATAATCCAGGTTCCTTAACCTCAGCAGTATTGACATTTTATGCCGAATAGCTGTGTGTTAAGGGAGCTGTCCTTTGCCACTGTAAGGTGCAGAATAAAATTCCTGTCCTCCAAGCACTAGGTGCCAGTAGTACACTCACCTCCAGCCTTAGCAATCAAGGGTATGTCCAGTTATTGTCAAATATCTCTTGGAGGCGAAATCACCCTTTGTTGTGAACCACTCTAAATTAGAGCTGGAAGAAAAGCTCTTTTCTTGATAGGCTAACAATGTTCCTTTGGTATGTCCTTTGTCTCTCCTAGCAAAGAAAGTAGGATTTGAAAGGATATATTAAAAGCGGTGAGAGGGCCAAGAAAATGGCTTACTTTTCATATTATCTGTATTACAGGGTGCAGATCCAGTGACCCTCTAACAGGAGTGGAAGTTTTCTCTTTCTTTTGTCCATATTCCATACGTGATCATTATGTCCTACCATCTGTATCTTCCTTCTAGAATATTCAACAGGTTACATTTTTTCCTTTGTTTCTTAACCCCAACACATATTTTCCACACATTCAGTAGCTTCCTGTTTGATTATAGAGATAGCTAGAATTCAGTATTTGAAAGAATTAGCATAAATCTAGTCTGAGTCTAGCAATAAACAATCTTACTTACGTATGTCTACTACACGCTACTATCAGCAGCAATGGCTTACCCAAAGACAAATTATGAAGTAGCTCATAGTTCTCCGGACTTTATTTTTTGCCTGGCTGTCAATGGTATCTGTTTTCCCACTTACTCTATTCTAATTATCAGGGCAATAAACACCTACTTTGTGCTTACTGTGTACAAGGCACTACACTAGGCACCAAAAATTTCAAAGACCAATAGAAAGAGATTACTCATAATCAAAAGGCAGTAGGAGAGTAAAGAGCAAAAGGCACCCCCTGCCCTGGTCTAAGATTGGAAGAAATCTCAGTTTAGCTGTCCCCTGTACTTCATCACTTTGTATTTGAATAAAGTCTTTACAACAACCTCTGAATATCCAGTTTATCAAGAAAAATGTCATCTTGAAAAGGTATTATCATTAAGGTGTCCCATTTTACCTTTCATACCATTTAAGTAGCTAGAAAGAGCTTGCTTTCTGGTATGACAGTTCTGTCTTGAAACTTTTCAACACTTACTTATATTTAGACCTCATATACTAAGTCAAATCCTTCATGTAAATAATAACTTTAAGCATGTTGGACCATAATTGTTGCAGCTTCCCACCCTAACATTTTTATAGATTAAAATCTTGTCTGACCCCAACAGTTTGTTAAAGGACATGACTCAGTCCTACTTGTCATCCATAATTCAAAGATCATGTTAAGTGTCTACATGAGGAGGGTTCAAATTCTAACACAAGACAACATTTGACAGCAAATGGCCTTGTATTCCTTAATACAGCAAGGCAACTAAAACATACTTGTAGAGGGTGGGATGGACTTCCCTCAAGTCAGTGGAGAAACTTACCACACAGAAGCAGAAATAAACCAGTTCCAGAGAGTCAAACCACCAGTTTTTCTAGAAGACTGGCACGTTTTCAGCAAGGCCATGTGATACCCCAGATGGGGGTGAAGTCCAGCCTCACGCAGGCATTGTGTAACTAGCTATCCCTGAGTGCAGTTGTCCAGCAAGGCAAGGAAGTATGTCCTTTGGGGTTGGAGCAAGGGATCGATCAAATGAGTAATATTTCAAACATTTTTTTGAATTAAAATGCATGATTTAGGCTGTATTTCAATTATCAGCTTGACATTACTCTTTAAGCAAATGACTAGAGTTAACAAGAGAGCTACCACATTTTGAATACATTGATTTTCTGCTTGGTCTAAACTCTAAATAGCCGATTAGAAAGCTGTGAATCAGACAGACTCAGTGTACCTAATACATCCTGCAATATATTACAAACTAGAAACATTTGAATCTTTGAAGGTGAAATGAATTAAAAGCACATGATTGTTACAACTTCAATATATAAATAGTAACGACATACTAGCTCTTATCTGGCAATTTAAAAAATAGTTCACATTTTGTTATGCACGCCAACCTAATGCATAAAACTACAGAGCTTAAAGGTATAAAGAAACACAGATTTATTTTCCAAATGACTGTGAAATGAAATGAATACTTAATTGAAGTTTCCAGTTACAGAATATGCTGATGTTGCCCTCCATGATTTTCATAAGTAGCAGGATATTTCTGCGGCTGTCTCTCACTTACATCTTGGCGTGACACTGGTTGTCCGCATTTAGCCTGGCCCCCAATTTATTGATCACAGGAATATCTCATCAGTTTTAAATAGTATTCTTTGAATTAAGAATTCGTTGTCTTGGCTTCGCTCTACTCCCGGTGAGACAGTGTGACCTTAGGGAAATGGCTTCACCTATCAGTATCCTGAGTATCTCTAAAATTACATTAATGAAATGATAGCACATATCATGTCATTGAGAAGGGTAAAGGGTGGTTATAAAGGCACAGCATGTTGTTGCAATTATAGTGTCAGGAAAGAAATCCATGCAATGTTTCTGAGGCCTCCTCTTTACCAAACACTAAAAAGTATATTCCACTATATTTTGGTTCTGAAATTTAAGCATTAGAATTGAGAAAGTGGAAGGAGACTTTATCTATTTGATGTGGTTATTTAGCATATAAATTGTATTTATTGATGCAAAACACCTCTCAGTAATTTTTCCAAGCTGTTTTCCTCACACAAATCCAGGTATCAGATGGTATTTGAGCTAAGAAAACTCAAGCGTGGATGATTTTAAGTCTAGCATGTGAATAGCAGCATACAAAGGTGGAAGCAAATCTAGAAGGAATATTTAATTTACACCTTCATCTGCCTAGTAGAAAAGATAATGTTAGTCTTGACTGGACTCTTCCTTCACCTTTACTGGCCCTTACCCTACTACTGGCACCCCTCCTGCACCTGTCAGATTTAATAGCTTTGAACCACCGTCTTACTTCCAAAAGAGCCAGGAGAGTCTTTTCTCCCAAACAATTTTTCCGGGAAGGCCCAAAAGCCCCTAATGTATTGCCTTCTCTGCATATGACAGTACAAGTCAGAGCTCTAGTTTCAAGAATCCAAACACATGTTAAAAGTTTTAATGATTAAAAAAACAAAATAAAACTGTGATCCATTGTCTTACTCACTGATTATTTGCGATAGGTCTATTTGAAATAGATCAGCAGCTTTTAAAACAGATTTCAAAATCTGGGGGGAAAGAATGGAGCACTGGATAATTCCCACTCATTTAAAATCATTCTCCCTGTACAATCACAAATTGAGCCTCTTTTGTTAGGTCAGCTATGCTAGCGCATCACTGAGTCCACTTGGCCAGGCAGACTTCAGGGATTAGTCATTCTTTGCTTCGTTGTATTATGTTTAAATGGTCTTTTGTTTCAAAGATGGAGAAAGTGTAGAAAATATAGCGATGAAAGTAACTGAATGAATGAAAATATTTTCTTTGGGGTTCTCATACAATGAGGCTCTCCAGCCTGTAAAAATCAAAGCTGAATGGACTCAAAGTCTATAAAACTGAAAAGAATAGAGAGCGGATTGAGATGGACTTATTCATCAAATTCCAGAACAAAGGGCCCCTTTTGAAGGTTGAAAAGGAAGGATTTAAGATCAACGGAAAGAACTATTTTTAACACAGTGGGGGATAAACTTAGGGAACTCATTATCCTAACTACTTCTATTCATTAAATATATAAATAGATCCAGACAAAGATTCGTTTTTGAATAAAGATCAGTAATGGGTTACTAAGGAATGCTCAGGTTTGGTAATGGTTGGGAGCCTTTGCATTATGGTCATTCATACCTGGCTTTTAAGTTCTAGCACAGGCCTTCCTGAGCAGACAACTTAACCTTCAAAGCCCAAGTCTGCATCATGCCACAGAGATAATAACTACACTTGTTTTTTAGGGCTGTTAGAGTGATTAAATGTGATAAAGCATGTTAACTTCATGGTGGCATGGGATGATGATGGAGGAGATGAAGGAAATGCAGAAGGTGGAGATGACAACAAAGAAGATGAGAAGTCAAGGAAGAGGAGGAGGGTATGGAGGGGGAGGAAGGAGGGATGAAAAAATGATGACAAAATCTTTCCAGGTTGATGTCTTGCCATTCTCAGGTGATCTGAAACAGGATTATTAATGACACTTGCAGGACAGTTCTACCCACCAAGGATTTACACTGTTCAGAATTTAAATATGGCCCCATAGATAGATAGATAGATAGATAGTTATAATGAAGTATTATTTATCTATAACTTAGAAGGAAATTTTGCCATTTGTGACAACTTGGGTCAAATTTGATGGTTTTATGCTAAGTAAAATAAGTCAGACAGAGAAAGGCAAATACTGTATGGTCTCACTTACATGTGGAATCTAAAAAAATGCCAAACTTAGAGAAGCAGAGAGTAAAGTGATGGTTATTAGGGTCTGGGGGGTAATGGAAAAGGGAAGATATTGATCAAAGGGAACAAACTTCTAGTTCTGGGGACCCAATGAACAGCATGGTGGTTATAGGTATTAATTCTGTATTATATACTTGAATGTTGCTAAGGTAATAGATCTTAAACATTCTCACCACTAAAAAAGAAATAGTAATTATGTGATGGGACAAAGGTGTTAACTAATGCTACTGTATTGATCATTTTGCAATATATAAATATAACAAACCAACACATTGTACACCTTAAACTTGTACAATGCCATATGCCAATTATATCTCAGTAAAGCTGGGAAAAAAGGGAATTTGAGCCAATCATTTTCTTTCACCCTCTTAAGCCCTTCCTCAGAATGGTCTGAAATGAAGCATACTATCTTTAAAGGTACATCACTTATTATTTGCTACCCATGATTGAATATATTTTAATTTTATTATTTCTTATTTTTGTTACTTCCTCATATACCACGTAGCTCTTCTTTTCTAAAAGTATGTTTTTCCTATTTATCCAGTACACATCCAGACATCTACAATTCTTTCCTAACATTCACTAAAGTCTCACATGAAAAGGACACCCATACAGACACACACACACACACACACACACACACACACCTCTCTCTACGTCTCTAACTCATATTGTGGCTCCTTCACACTTCAGGCAGAGGTCCTGACACTTAATCTGCATAATTCTTATCTGTCCTACACAGGAGGAAGCAAAGGGGTCTGGGGGCAATGGAGAAAATATTGTTGCAGTTCAAAGCAAGCTTTTTTTTTTTCTTTCTCTCTCTTTTTTCCCCTTCCAAGATAAATAGAAACAGAAAGGACAAGCAGTTTTGATTAGCATTTAAAATGTTGTCAATTTTTAATGAAAGCGTAACCTCAAACCATCAACTTCACACAAACTGGAGACAAGGTTGCAAACCGAATGCTAATATATTTGGCACACTTTCTCACACTTGTCCTTCTGTGAACTTTTCTTGTTGCTAATTTGTTATGTCAGCCCATATTAGTAGGTTTCAAAAGTCCAAACTGGCAAGTGTGGTGACCCAAAGAGAACCAGTCTTTGGAAGATCTTTAAATCGCATAGGAGCTGAGCAATTTATTAGCTGTGTACCTATAGTCCGATAGACATGACAGTATTCGCTTGGAGTAGTTGCCAAGTTTCAGGAGTAATCTTCAGAGCCTTTCAAAACCTGTTTCTGAATGTGAGATTTTCATTCAGGAAATAAATGCTTGCCAGTTAGTCAACAACATTCATTGCATGCAAATGATATATTTGTTCTACCCTTTATTGATAAAGCCTAAAATAACAAAAACAAAGCAGGATACAATGATTTTCCTCAAGGAACTTATATTTTTAATAGCAAAACAAGAAAACAAATATGAAGAAGACATTAAAACACTGAGAAAAATATATAAATAAATATGAACAAATGAAGAGGCAACTGCTGAGGGGAATTAATAATGACGGTGTTAGTATCCACATACAACTGAATGTAGACTGCAGTGTCTTGTCTCAGAACAACCAGCTGCTTTGTGAGCTAGTGCAGACAGCCTATGCTCTCGTACTATTAATTTACTTAGAGAAAGCCTGGTAATAAAACAAATATATCAGGTTATCTCTGATGCAGCACAAAAATGGAGGGGGAAAACAATGAGCCACATAACACAAAAAACATGAAACATTTGACCTCTGAGAGCTTCGCTTGAATCTTATTTAAAAGTCAAGAACGCAGCCAAACTAGTGTCCACTTTGGGAGGATTAAAAACAATGTTTATTATTTAGGTCAACTCAGGTTTATTGTTCTCTCTCCTTTTCTCTCTTCAATTCACTGACACTTTCTACAAACTAGAGTGCAGTTTTAGAGCCCACTTATAACAGGCAGTCTATGAGTTCTATAAAATAGGTAGATTTAGTCAGACAGGTCTTCAAACACAGGATGTTACTCATTCCCATATGTTCCTGGGGAAGTTCACGTTTTTCAGTTTTCCCCGGGAATGGGGCTTGAAGAGTATTATTTTCCTCAGGTGCACATCTTGATACTTTGTCTTGTTGATTCTAAGTGGACCTATAGATACTAGTTTGTCAGAAGTACTACACACTTATTTGCTTTGTGTTTATGTATTTTAACAGGGATATGTGGTTCTTTCTGGGCAAACAGGCACATATTCACTTCTCTAGTTTCTGTTCTTTTCAAATTCTTCCATCACCTTTTGGGGACTCATACTGGGGAGAAAGTTCTTCCATTATTGTCATGGGAGAGTTTTCTATTAGTATCTAATGTTAAATGAAAATATCTTATCAAAAATAGAACTTAATGAGCTCTGCATTTTATTATGAATTGAAATGTGCAAATAGGTAGAAAGAAAATCAAAGATGGAGGCTCTTAATATTCTAATGTGCCCCTCGCACACTTTAAAAATAATAGTCTCTTAAAAGTCTATGGTCATGAAAGTAATATAGATAAGCTTACAATAAAAATAAGCATATTTACATTGTCATTTCCTAGCTCTGTATTTAACTCTAAAACATTAAACGTCATATTAAGTGTCGGGTTAATTGAGGCAGAAACACACACACACACACACATACACACATTTTTATTAAAAAGAGGAATTGCAGAAGAAGATATGATGGAAGAATTAAAACTAAAGGTCATGAAATTTGATCATCTCCATATTTAAGGTTACTCTTAAGTACTCTGCAAATAACAAGGTGCTTTAATGCCGTGCCTGCACTTTCATCTCATTTAATGTGAAACCCATGAAAGATTGTTCCTGAAGTCATTATCTTCACTGTTAAGAGCATAGATCATGACGAAGTGACTGAAGTGCTGTGGGAACTCTCAACGGGGTCCTGTGCAGGATCTGATATATGTCTCTTGGTATTCATCAAACTCAAATTATGTGCAAAAGAAAAGAAAGGCAGAACTTCAATTTTTGTGAAGTTTCTGTCCTGCTTCTGAAATGCAGGACCAAGGTAAGCTGAGGAACTGCTGCCCAACAAAATGAAAATAAAATTTTAAAGTCATGTGAGAGGAATTTTAAGTATTCCTGTGAGAAAACTAGATTAGTCTTCTTCAGAAAGATGCACACCGAAAACTTCTGAAATAGTAAAGGTTTTAAGGATCGTGCCTTACTCGTTTCCTTCCTCCAGGCAAAAGTTGGTTACTTTATTTAAAGTATGCTCTGAATACCTAAAATTCCTATAAATGGACGTGGGAGAGTTAATCATAAAATAATTTTGACTTTAAGAAAAGATGTAGCTGACGAGAGCAGTTCGGGATGGCAGCATGGAAAAGGAGGCCTTTGAAGTGGACTGTAAAGGAAGGGTGTATGTGAGAGGGACTTCTAACGTGGAAGAACCACAACAGTAATTCCACAAAAGGGCAGACTGAGTGGTTTGATTCTAATACATTGAGATATCCTACTGGAGAAAATAGTGTACATCTGAAAAAAGTTGGGGTTACTGGATGAAGACTTACCAATGTGGACTTGAGGCATGGAGAAGCCCCTTGAATGTTTTGAGAGAGAATGCCATTAATCAAGTAATTTGGAAGAATGACTCTACTGGAAGGAAATACATGATAAACTGGAATGGAGAACCACTGGGGGAAGGTAAATGGATTAAGAAGTTGTTAAAATAATATAAGGCATAGAACAATAGGGATTTCAACTGTGAAAAGAGGAAGAATATAAAATAACACCAAACGAAGACTCTCCATGCTGTAAGTGAGAGACATAGCCAGTAGAAGGGAGAAGCAAACTATGATTATTCCAGATTCAAATATGCAATAATGAAAATGGTAGGTACTTATGTATGTGAAGAGAGGAAGGAGTCTGAGTTAAATCTGAGGCATTTTCAGTTTGCCTTGAGCACACCATCTGAATGCTAGTGTTCAACAGCTAGTTGGGAAGTTAAGTTTCGATGTTAAATCAAAGATTTCCACCAGAGATTTGGAATAGAAGTCTCCTGAATAAAGAAGGCAATCAGGTAGAGAAGATTTTACCACAAGAGGCTAATAATAAAAGAACAGAGAAAGCAGGGTATGGTAGGCTTAATAATGGCCCCCAAAGATATCCATGTCCAAATCCTTGGAAACCATGCATGCTACCTTCTATAGAAAATGGTCTTTGTAGCTTTGATTAAGTGAAGGCTTTTAGGAAGTGGAGATTATCCCAGCTATAAACGTAATCGCGAGCGGCTTTGTAAGAGAGAAGCAGAAGAAGATCTGACTGCAGATAAAAGGAAGGATACATAAGGGTGAAAGCAAATATTGGACTAAAGCAGCCACAAGCCAGGGGATGCTGGCAGACTATAGAACATGCCAGAATCAAAGAACAGAGTCTCTTTTAGAGCCTCCAGAATGAACTAGCCCTACCAATACCTTGAATTTAGCCCAGGGAAAACTGATTTTGGACTTTTGGGCTCCAGAACCATAAGAGAAAAAATTTTTGTTTTAAAACACTAAGTTTGTGGTAAATTTTTGCAGCAGCAATTGGAACCTCATAGACAGGGCATATATAAAATATATGGGAGGAGAAGGAAGAAGAAACAGAGAAGAAAGAGTAAGGTGAATCAGGTGTGTTCAATGAGTCACAAAAGTTAAGGAGGGAGTTTCAGAAGAAGGCCGAGTGTTAAAAAGTACACAGAAATTCTCCCATATTGGAAGTTTGAGATGCAGAAGGGTGAAGGGAGTCAGATATAAAGATTTTGCTTTCAAGATTTTAAACATCTCAGTTCTTACTTAGCTACAAAGAGAAGTTTGAGCTTTCCAATATATAGTTCCAACGTCAGCTATTTTCTGTTCCCTGAAGATTTTTTTTATTTTATTTGTTTTACTTTATTTTATTTTCCATTTTTCTATTTTTTATTAAGGTATCATTGATATACATACACTCTTATGAAGGTTTCAGATGAAAAATATTGTGGTTACTACATTCACCCATATTATCAAGTCCCCCCATCCCCCATTGAAGTCACTGTCCATCAGTGTAGTAAGATGCCATAGAGTCACTACTTCTCTGTGCTATACTCTCTTCCATGTGAGCCCCTACACACCATGTGTACTAATCACAATACCCCTCAATTTCCTATTCCCTCCTTTCCTACCCACCCTGCCACACAGCTAGTGGGGGAAGGGTAAGCATTAGTTCCTTCTTGGAGACTGAATCTGTTGATGTTTTGTTCCTTCAGTTTTGCTTTGTTGTTATACTCCACAAATGAGGGAAATCATTTGGTACTTGTCTTTCTCTATCTGGCTTATATCACTAAGCATAATACCCTCTAGCTCCATCCATGTTGCTGTAAATGGTGTGACTGGATTTCTTCTCATGGCTGAATAGTATTTCATGTGTATATGGACCACCTCTTCTTTATCCATTCATCTACTGATGGACACTTAGGTTGCTTCCCTATCATGGCTATGGTAAATAGTGCTGCAATAAAAATAGGGGTGCATATGTCTTTTTGAATCTGAGATCTTGCTTTCTTTGGGTAAATTCCTAGGAGTGGAATTCTTGGGTCAAATGGTATTTCTATTTTTAGTTTTTGAGGAATCTCCATATTGCTTTCCACAATGGTTGAACCAGTTTACATTCCCACCAACACTGTAGGAGGGTTCCACTTTCTCCTCTACCTTGCCAGCATTTGTTGTTCCTAGTCTTTTCTATGTTGGCCATCCTAACTGGTGTGAGGTGATATCTCATTGTGGTTTTAATTTGCATTTCTCTGATAATTAGTGAAGTAGAGCATCTTTTCATGTGCCTGTTGGCTATCTGAATTTCTTCTTTGGAGAATTGTCTGTTCATATTCTCCACCCATTTTTTAATAGGGTGTTGAGGCATGTGAGTTCTTTATATATTTTGGACGTTAACCCTTTGTTAGATATGTTGTTTACAAATATATTCTCCCATACTTTAGGATGCCTTTTTGTTCTGCTGATGGTGTCCTTAACTGTACAGAAGCTTTTTAGCATGATGTAGTCCCATTTGTTCATTTTTGCTTTTGTTTCCCTTGCCCAAGGAGATGTGTGCAGGAAAATGTTGCTCATGTTTATATTCAAGAAATTGTTGCCTATGTTTTCTTCTAGGAGTTTATGGTTTCATGACTTACATTCAGGTCTTTGATCCATTTCAAGTTTACTTCTGTGTATGGATATAGACAATAACCCAGTTTCATTCTCTAGCATGTATCTTTCCAGTTTTGCCAACACCAGTTGTTGAAGAGGCTGTCACTTCCTTATTGTATATCCATGGCTCCTTTATTGTATAGTAACTGACCATATATGCTTTGGTTTATATCTGGGTTCTCTATTCTGTTCCATTGATCTAGAGGTCAGTTCTTGTGCCACTACCAAACTGTCTTGATTACTGTGGCTTTGTAGTAGAGCTTGAAGTCAGGGAGCATAATCCCCCCAACTTTATTCTTCCTTCTCACGATTGCTTTGGCTATTTGGGGTATTTTATGGTTCCATATGAATTTAGAACTATTTGCTCTACTTCGTTGAAGAATGCCATTGGTATTTTGATAGGGATTGCATTAAATCTGTAAATTGCTTTTAGGCAGGATGGCCATTTTGACAATATTAATTCTTCCTATTCATGAGCATGGGATGTGTTTCCATTTATTGGTATCTTCTTTAATTTCTCTCATGAGTGTCTTGTAGTTTTCAGAGTATAGATCTTTCACTTCCTTGGTTAGGTTTATTCCTAGGTATTTTGTTCTTTTTGATGCAATTGTGAATGGAATTGTTTTCTTGATTTCACTTTCTGCTAGTTCATCATTAGTATATAGGAATGCAACAGATTTCTGTGTATTGATTTTGTATCCTGCAACTTGGGGAATTTAGTTATTAGCTCTAGTAGTTTTGGGGTGGATTCTTTAGAGTTATTATGTACAATATCATGTCATCTAGAAACAGTGACAGTTTTAACTTCCTCCTTACTAATCTGGATGCCTTTTATTTCTTTGTGCTTTCTGATTGCCATGGCTAGGACTTCCAGGACTATGTTGAATAAAAGTGGGGAGAGTGGGCATCATTCCCTTATTCCTGATATCAAAGGAAAAGCTTTCAGCTTTTCACTGTTAAGTATGATGTTAGCTGTGGTTTTGTCATATACAGGGTACTTGCCCTCTATACCAATTTTTTGGAAGTTTTTATCATGAATGGATTTTGAATTTTGTCAAATGCTTTTTCAACATCTATAGAGATGATCACGTAGTTTTGTCCTTCTTTTTGTTGATGTGGTACATCATATTGATGTATTTTCTAATATTGTACCATCCTTGCATCACTGGAATAAATCCTACTTAATCATGATGGATGATCTTTTTGCTGTATTTTTGAATTTGGTTTGCTAATATTTTGTTGAGTATTTTTGTATCTATGTTCATAAGGGATATTGGTCTATAATTTTCTTTTTTTTGTGGTGTCTTTGCCTTGTTTTGTTATTAGAGTGATGCTGGCCTCATAGAATGAGTTTGGAAGTATTCCCTCCTGTTCTACTTTTTGGAAAACTTTAAGGAGGATGGGTACTAAGTTTTCACTAAATGTTTGATTAATTTCAGTGGTGAAGCCATCTGTTCCAAGAGTTTTGTTCTTAAGTTGTTTTTTGATTACCAATTCAATTTCATTGCTGGTAGTTGTTCTGTTCAGATTTTCTGTTTCTTCCTGAGTCAGCCTTGGAAGGTTGCATTTTTCTAGAATGCTGTCCATTTCTTCTAGGTTATCCAGTTTGTTAGCATATAATTTTTCATAGTATTCTCTAATAATTCTTTGTATTTCTGTGGTGTCCATAGTGATTTTTCCTTTCTCATTTCTGATTCTGTTTATTTGTGTAGTCTCTTTTTTTCTTGATAAGTCTGGCTAGGAGATTATCTATTTTTTTTTCTCAAAGAACCAGCTCCTACTTTCATTGATTCTTTCTCTTTTAATCTTCTTGATTGTGTTTATTTCTGCTTTAATCTTTGTTATGTCCCTCCTACTGTTTTTCAGCCTCATTTGTTCTTCTTTTTCTAATTTCATTAACTGTGAGTTTAGACTGCTCACATGTGATTGTTCTTCCTTCCTGAAGAAGGCCTGTATTGCAATATATTCCCCTCTTGGCATGGCCTTTGCTGCATCCCACAGATTTTGCATTGTTGAGTTATTGTTGTTATTTGTCTTCATATATTGCTTGATCTCTGTTTTTATTTGGTCATTGATCCATTGATTATTGAGGAGCATGTTGTTAAGCCTCCATGTATTTGTGGGCTTTTTTGTTTTCTTTGCATAATTTATTTCTAGTTTCATATCTTTTTGGTCTGAAAAGTTGGTTGGTACAATTTCAATCTTTTTGAATTTACTGAGGCTCTTTTTGTGGCCTAGTGTATGATCTATTCTTAAAACTGTTCCATTTGAACTTGAGAAGCTGCTTTTGGGTGGAGTGTTCTATTGATATTTGTTAGGTCCATCTGTTCTAATGTGTTTTTCAGTGCCTCTGTCTCCTTACTTATTTTCTGTTGGGTTGATCTGTCCTTTGGAGTGAGTGGTGTGTTGAAGTCTCCTAAAATGAATGAAGTGCATTCTATTTCCCCCTTTAATTCTGTTAGTATTTGTTAAACACATAGATGCTCCTATATTGAGTGCATGGATATTTATAATGGTTATATTCTCTTGTTGGACTGACCCCTTTATCTCTTTGTTTTGAAGTATGTTTTGTCTGATACAAGTATTGCAACTCCAGATTTTTTTCTCCCTATTAGTTGCATGAAATTTCTTTTTCCATCCTGTCACTTTTAGTCTGTGTATGTCTTTTGGTTTGAAGTGAGTCTCTTGTAGGCAGCATATAAATTGGTCTTGTTTCTTTATTCATTCAGTGACTCTGTCTTTTTTGATTGGTGCATTCAGGCCATTTATATTTAGGGTGATTATCGATACATATATATACTTATTGCTATTGCATGCTTTAGATTCGTGATTAACAATGGTTCAAGGGTAACTTGCTTGCTATCTAACAGTCTGACTTAACTCAGTGTGCCATTACAAAAACAATCTAAAGGTTCTTTTGTTTTCCTCCTTTTTCTTCCTCCTCCATTTTTCATATACTAGGTATTAGGTATCATAATCTACTTTTTGTCCGTCTCTTGACTGACCTTGGGGGCAGTTGACTTAATTTTGCATCTGCTTAGTAATTAATTGTACTACTTTCTTTACTGTGGTTTTATTTCCTCTGGTAGCAGCTATTTAGCCTTAGGAACATGTCCATCTATAGCAGTCCCTTCAAAATACTCTGTAGAGATGGTTTGTGGGAGGTACATTCTCTCAGCTTTTGCTTATATGGTAAATGTTTAATCCCTAACCTTGACAGGTAAAGTATTCTTGATTTGCAGCCCTTCTACTACATTGTATTAAATATATCATGCCACTCCTTTCTGGCCTTAAGGTTTCTGTTGAGAAGTTTGATGATAGCCTGATGGGTTTTCCTTTGTATGTGATCTTTTTTCTCTCTCTGGCTGCTTTTAATACTCTTTGCTTGTCCTTGATCTTTGTCATTTTAATTATTATATGTCTTCATTTTGTCTTCCTTGGGTCCCTTGTGTTGAGAACTCTGTACACCTCCATGGCCTGAGAAACTATCTCCTTCCCCAGATTGGGGAAGTTTTCAGCAATTAACTTCTCAAAAACATTTTCTATCCCTTTTTCACCCTTCTTTTTCTGGTACCCCTATAATGTGAATATTGCTCTGTTTGGATTAGTCGCACAGTTCTCTCAATATTCTGTCATTCCTAGAGATCTTTTTTTCTCTCTGTGCCTCAGCTTCTTTGTACTCCTGTTCTCTAATTTCTATTTCATTTACTGTCTCTTCTACTTCATCTTATCTGCCTTTAAATCATTCCATTGTATTTTTCTTTTCAGATACTGTATTCTTCAACATTTGTATCTCATTCCTGAATTCCTCCCTGAGTTCTTGAATATTTCCTGTAGCTCTGTGAGCATGCTTATAATTTTTATTTTGAAATCTCTTTCAGGAAGTTTGATGAGTTCAGCTTCACTTGTCCCTCTTTCTGGTGTTTGTGGGATTTTAATTTGAACCAGGTTCCTTTGACATTTTATATTTGTAGGTAACACCCTCTATTGCCCAGAAGCTCTACTCTCTGGAGCTGCTTATCCCCTGGAGTGATGGTGGGGTTGCAGGTGAGAGGTGCTAGTCCCTTGTAGGATGAAGGAGCTCTTTCCTGCTTTTCAGCTGCGGTGCCTGTCTCCATTGCCAGGGCCAGTGGGCCAAGCATGCACGGAGAAACCTCTATGCTTTGCACTGTAGCTGTGATACGGGGGCCTCCCTCTGGCTGACCTGGTGCAATGGCAGGGGCAGCTGGTTTGCAAGCTGGTGCTGGCTGGGAGGAAGGAGCAGCAGGCTGTGTATCGCTTTGGAGTTCTTGTAGCTATGTTGCCAGCCAGAGGGTTGGAGTGCCTGAAGCTCCTAAAAGTTCCCAACCTGCTGGGAGAGAGTGACTGGAAAATTTTTGTCTACCTGTCCTTTCTCCTGATCAGCAAGCTCTGTGCAATCCTTGCCCCTTTAGCAGCCCTCTCATGTTAGGAAGTCTCTCAGACTGCCTTCCTTTCTATTGTCCCAGAGTAGCCAGATGTAGGTCCCTGTTTTCCACAAGCAGCTGGAATCTTAGTATCTACAGGTATTCTGCCTGTCTTAGCTTTCCAACCCCACTAGTCTCCAGAGCACCATGTACTGTAGGTTCATGCTCCTAGAGCAGATCTCCAGGGCTGTGTGTTCAGCAGTTGTAGGCCTCCATCCCCTCCCCACTGTTTCTCTTCCTCTGTCCGGTGAGCTGGGGTGGGGGAGGAACTTGGGTCCCTCAGGATCATGGCTTTGGTACTTTACCCTATTCCTTGAGGTCTGTTGTTTTCTCCAGGTGTAGACAGTCTGCCACCGCTTTCTTTCCTGTTGCTCTTTCAGGATTTGATGTGTTTGCTATATTTTCATATTATACATGGTTTTGGGAGGAGTTTTGTTTCTCACCTCTCACTCCACCATCTTTTGTTCCCCACTGTTTAAAAGAAAATATTTTTCTATGTATCTCACTGGCCTTTAAGCTTTTTGTATGCATATTTTGAGGCAGCATAAAATGCAGTAATGCTCTCATTGAGAGATGCCATGTGAGCTGCAGGATGCTGGCAAGCTAGTAGGTTGAATCACTCAGGTAAACTATTAGCTTCTTAATTTCTTTGTTTGAAGTTTCAAGGAGTTAAAACTACCATTTTTATACCTAACTGAATAATAATTCTGTTCCAAGTCTCTATATTTCATAAAATGATGGTTTAGAAGCATATGTGTATGTGTGTGTGTTGTTCATTAATGATGTAAGAATAAAGGAACTTAAATAAATTCAGATTCATAGATCTGCATATGAAGTTGTCCTGGCTTCCTACCTGATCTGACCTTGGGATGAAAGGATGTTTACATCAGTGATAAGTCTATCAGTTCTTGATGAATCACAATGCATGCTTATGTTTAATCATTGGTGATAGTAACAGCTGACAGCAAGGAGAGAAAGGGGAAAAACCTAAAGCAACTGAATTCTATTTAACAGATGAGAAAAAATATGTATATATATATTATAAATAACTGTTTTTGCATGTGGATGGAGTGAACTGAAGGTTATTCTGTATATTTTTATAAAGCATATGAAATTACAGAAGATGCATTTATTTCCTTTTGAAAATAAACCCTGAAAGTATTTCCTGATAAGCCCTTTAATTTAAGATACCAGAATGGATTATCTTTTGACTTTTTAGCATGAGATTTTCTTGTGCTACCATTTGCAAGGAGTGGGAGTTTCTCCCTCCTAGATTAAAAATGATTTTGATTGGCTAAAGATAGGGAAAGAAAGACATTGATGTCACTAGTCATCTTAAGGGGTCAGGGATGGGGTGGGAGAGCTGGCGGAGGAGGCACAAGCAGAATTGTTTTTGGTCACATGCACTCCCTCAACACACCATCCTCTGGCCAAAGATACATGTGCCAAACTCTGCTGGACAAATGCTTGTATTTTATAATAATGGAAGTCTTCCTTTTCTGTCTATACAACCAGGAAATAGTTTTCTTTACCAACACAAAGCAGAGCAAAGAAACATTTCATCAGCAGCTTGAATGCACATTTTCTTCTCTTTAAGGTGCTACAGATTCCTCTGCAAACCAGTCTGATGGGTCACAGTTGAGGATGTTTACAAAGGAATGTGACTATGTGGATGCACTAGCTTTTGTGTAGCCATGGCAACACCAAGCTTCTTCTCTGGTGTCTTAATTTGGGAGAGGATAGGGAAAATAGCATGGGACCTGATAGGAACTCTGTTTCAAGCTGGGAATGGAAGGGGATGCTATGACTATGGTGAGTAATTTGTCCTTTTCACACCATATGTTACAAGGGTAGACCTCAGGCAACCTCTGCATTTTTCTCCTCATCTTTGTCATCTACTGGCATTTTTAACCACAGATTCAGTTCTAAGCAACATTTGAAAAGAATTCTAAGTAATATTTGAATGGCTTTCTGAGCTTCCACATTGACTTAAATCCACTGGAACTTGGAATTACACTCCCAGGCCTAGCAACAAAAACCAACCTCTCTGATAAAGTTGCTAAGACCAGCTCCTTACTCTTCCATCTTGGCAAACATTTTCCAGCTCTCCTTGGTGACAACAGATGTAGGTCCTGGTTCCATGGGAACCCTGACCACTTGTAAATCATCACAGTCATTAACCACTCACTCAGCTGTGCCCTCAGTCCTAGGATTTATTAATTCTATTCCTTCTAAGCCCCAAGTCAGTTTCTCAAACTCAAGCCTCCTATTTGAGTCTATCTCTCTCCTGCCCGGGATGATTCACTGCCCGCCCCCACAGAGAGATGTTTGACAAGGCATGAATGTAGCCAGAATATGAATTGCTTTCCTGTTTCCTGAATAGGGTGTTGCAGTTTTGCTGTATGTGGAGTGTGTGTTTGGAAGCCAGGTCTGAGGGTTTTCCCTGCCTTGGGAACTGTGGGTACTGTTCTCCCTTCATGAAAGTCAATTTTGGTTGGGAGTTGGTGAGTGGCCTTTCTGAGGATCTCGGCTCCTTCCTGTTTCCTCAGACCATTGTGGTGGAGGCGATCTAATGCTTTTGTCCTGAGAGAACACAGAAAGTAAAACAAAGCTCAAAATCACTTTTGTGTAGTTTTGGGTCCCTAATCATTAACTGCCTCCTGCTTGCACTGTGGTGGAAGGCTACCACCAGTGTGCAGTCTGTCCCTCTACACTGCACCTCCTCCAGATCCACAGCAGGTCTTTTCTGAGACATGTGCTGTGGGGGAACAGAGAAGGACACTGGCTATGTCGGCCATGGGTAGCCTAGGAGAAGGACAGTGCCACTCACTTTCGTTTTTATCTGCATTACAGTAACCTTATTCATGGGATGCTCACTTGAGATGGAGGAGGAAGAGGCTCAGGCATTGGTGCTAGCCCTGACATCGGGTGTGGAGGGCAGAGGCTTCACTAAGTTGTGATTTCCACCCCAGCAAAGAGGTTCCCCTGAAGGGCTGGGATAGCGGGCTTCTGGGGGAGTTCAGCATTACATGCAATTAATCCATATTGTACTCAACTGAAGTATTTCTTCATCATACCAATATTCTCTTGTTAACTGTTTTATCTAAATTGGAACATTTCCAGGAGCTGACTATAAGCATGTGAAAGTAGCCTTAGTTGCTATTTTTTGAAACTTCAGTCAATTCACAGGGATGATTACATTCAACTATTGAGGGAAGAGTTGACGTAATCTGTCCAAATGTGTTCCTGAGTCATTGCTGAAAATGTTTGCATCCGAGGACTGCTGTATCTGGCTTTGATGTTTTCTTTTACTTTTAATTAGCAATCTTCTCCTCTTGTGTAGTGTGTGTGTGTGTGTTTTCTTTCTCATCTATTTAAGGTTTCTATCCCAGAAAAGATTCCTACAAACATAACCACTATTTGAATGGTGAAATCAACAGCGCAGCAAACACAGCTTTTAATGAGGTGAGACCTGTTGCCTCCTCCATCTCATAAGAAATATTGGCGCAGGTATATATTTTTAAATGTTAGGACACATTGCATGGAAAAACTATAAGGACTCCATATTTTACAGATTGGAAAAATTCTTACAATTCAGGATCAATAAATAATTTTTGAAATAATCATTTTATAGCCATTTCCCTTTCTATTACTTACTTGTACTTGCTGCTTTATTTAGACTCTGCAAGTGTTATGTAAGCCTTACTCAGCTTATGTGGTGATTTTAAAATGTTTTAATGTTTCATTTGACATTCCCATTGGTCCCATTTCTTCTGCTGAAAATGTACTAATTCCCATATCAATATATATGTATATACACTCTTGCCAGTCAGGGATATAAATATATATTTTCTGTGCATTATTGCAAAAGTCATTATACAAAGAAGATAGGAGGAGAGAGGGAAGTAGGGAGATAAAAAGAGCAAAGGAGAAAATGAGAAGAACATAAAACAAAAGAAAATGGAAATAAAGAATTTTTAAATTTGGAAATAACAAGATGGAAGTTAAAGATGGAAAAACAGTGAAGCAAACTCAGTGATTGGGGAAAGTAAACAGCTAAATCAAAAAAATAGCCAAATAAAGTGTTAGAGTAAAGAGGGAAAGAATCAAATTTGGGACTGATCATGGTGCACAAATGAAAACAGAAAAGATCTTATGCTTTGGTAATGGGTCATTTCAATTTAACCAAAATGCCCTGATTTCCTGTACTCTCAGGCACATTTTTTTCTAATTTTATCAAAAACATTATTCCCCATATATTATTCTTATTAATGTTCTCTTCATTTCTGCAGGAGGCATGAAAATAACTGATGAGTGTGGGAACATAAGCCGTGTGGTTAGTGAGGCAGGGGTGATAATTAGAACATGCTGTACTAGGCAGTAAACAAAGCTATTATGAATGAGAGAGTTCTTTATAGAGTGTTTAAAAAGAGGATGGAAATAATATACTTTCCCTTGACTGGCTTAAAAGCTCAGCTGGTTTCTACCCTGAGAAATCAAAAAAGCAGTTGGAGTAAGTCAGCCAATGGATTTGAAATCTAGTTAAATGCAACCACAAATATTACTGATAGATGTTTTATTTCATAATAATTTATTCTTATATGATATCTTTCTAATTTCTAATACTTTTCCTATCCAAAACTTCTAAATTTTTAGCTAAATCTCAAAAATTTCATAAAGCTGTCATTGAATGAAAATACTTCATGATTTTTGAATCCATGTTTTCATCGGTTTGGGGATTTTATTTACTAATTCCTTAATAATTCTGATTTAGAGTTCTGAAAATGTGAAATAGTATTTCTAATCTTTGATCTTACTTTGGACCTCACTTGTCATACTACCATTTATATGAGTCAAATAAGTCTCTGGTTCTGGAACTATTCATATTTTCCACTAAGTTCAGTGTGTCCATAAGTCTATACTTGGAAGAATTTTCCCATGCTATATCAAACTCATGAAATATTACCCATGTGTTTCCTCTCTTCATTTACCCCCAAACCCTAGTTATATCTAGAAACTTGTGTTATACCTTTTCCTTCTCATCTAGGTAGTCAGGCTGTGTTACCCCATCTTTTTCAGAGTAAAAGTTCTTTTAGCTACTTTAAAACACCATTTGACCCACCCAAAAAAATTAGAATGGAAGGATTATTTATTAAATAACCTTAATAATCTGAAATTGTGCAGAGTGCCAAATTTCTTAAATTCCTTTCTTTGGTAAATATTGCTGAATCATTTTGGGCTAGTCACTATTTTCTAGGGAAAAGTGATAGATACAGGTGTTTTCTATGACCAAAAACCCTGGAGAAAATAGTAAAATAACTATAATTACTGATATATCAAACTATAAACAAGGTAGGTAAATGCTTTGGTAACACAGGTAACCTAGGGAAAGTTATGGATGGCTTTATAGGAGCGGGCACATTACCTGGTATATGGAAATGGGGAGACAGATGTGGAAATGGGGACAAGACTCAAAGTGACCTTTTAGGTAAGGAAATTAACATCACTTCCTTCAAATGCAGACTTTTAAGTCCTGACATTTGTAAGAAAGAGTAGAAAAAATTCTTCCTGAATTTATTTAAGTACGCATGTGCCCAACACAGGAATTGGTTCTGGAAAAGACAAGCAAATCATTGTCCTTGTCTGTATAGAGCTGATGATCTACCAGGAATGGTGCAGAGAGGCTGTAAGCAATCAAGCCCACTGAAAATAATGGAGCTACAATGGAAGGACATATAGAGGACCACGGGCCCAGAGGAAGGGACACAGTTTGCAAAGGACAAGGGGTCTAGGGGATTCACCCATGGCAACGGCCCTTGTACTTGTCTCCCTTCTTCTTCTCTGGCCTTATTGTCTATTCTCCACTCATCAATGGGAATGATCTCTTTGGAAACTTAATGCTAATAATCCCTCTGTCTACTCTGGATGCTGCCATGGCTTCCATCCTGTCTTGCACACAATCCACAGGCCTTATCCTAGCATCCACACCCCTGCCATTTGGCTTCGGATAACTGTCCTGCCTCATCTCCCTCTCTTCCTTTTCCCAATAAGGGCCTTTCTGCTATTCCTTCAACTTTTGCATGCCCTTGGGACCTTGCTCTTCACTCTGGTGTCAATACTCACTCTTCTCTCACTTTCTTTAGGTGTCTGTTCAAACATCTCCTGCTCAGAGAGGACTTACTTCCCTAGCCAAACAATTTAAAACAACTTCCTTCTCTCCCTATAAAATTGGTTTATTTCTTCCATATCATTTTGTCACCTCCTGATATTCTATTATGTATTAATGTCCTTGCTTATTGCCTATATGTTTTCACACAAAAAAATGCAAGCTCAGTGGGGGGCAGAGACTTGGTCAGTGCTGTTCATTAACATATGCCTAGTGTCTAGAACAAGTGCCTGTCAAAAATGAAGACTTTCAATATATATATATCTTAAATGAATGAGTAAAAGAATAAGAGGCAAGTCCTAAGAGAAATTGTAGTCACTGACTAAAAATGGTCAGAGACCATGTTCACTAGATCAGAATTACTTTCCAAAAATTGATTTCCTCATTAGTCGTTCTGGCCTCATGAGGGAGGATTTTTGAAGATATTCAAGCAAAATGTGAGTCCTCATATGTTCAGAGGAATTCTTCCTCTAGGAAAGAAAATCTATGTAATTAGACACAGGTTGGATTAAATAAGCTCAAAGTACTTCCAACATTAATAGTTCATGATTCTATAGGCAAAAGTGCATGATCACAGGAAGCCTCTGGTCTAATAAAGGGTTTTTAAAACTGTTTCAGAAAGTAATAATTTCTTGGGATCTGAATCTCTGTGATAAATAAAAAGTTGTGATTAAAGTATTTTTGAGAAATTTGAATTAAATAAATTGAAATAAGCGTCTTGGTAGAATGAAATTAACTCTGTGAATAGGTAATGTTAATCTTCAAAGGAGGAATAATCATTTGCAACATTAACTAGATTTCTTATGTGAATATATTTGGTATAGACGAACTTATACACTCTGGAAAATACTTCTTTCTAACTAAACAACCAAGTTGACAGGACTTAGGAAATGTGCAAAGATTTGCTTTCTCTGTTCCACACCTCTCTTTTCTGAGTCCCTTTCAGCACTCTCCTGTCCACAGAAATTCAGAAATTCAAGCTTCTCTGAACTTCACATATCATGGGAAACAATCTGATAAGCATTTTTCAATGTTTTCATGTAAAAAATATATAAATATATTTTAGAAATTATTCCATGTAATAATATTTTAAAGAACTTACACAGTAATAAAAGTAACTCCTTTTTCTGCACTTCTTAAAAATAAAATTCTAAATGATTTCATCTTTAACTTCAGAAATAATAAGGCAGACATGATAGTCTTTACTTTGCAGAGGAGGAAATTGAGACTCAGAGAAATAAAATGTCTTGTTCTTGTCCCAGAACTATTAAAGATAGAACCAGGACCTAGATGTAAATGTTTTTACTCTTATGTTCAACACCATGAACTCCTAGGGACACCAGGAAGCACTGCAACATCACTAATGGGGTGGCTTCTGTTGGAGGTTGCTCAAACTATCTCAGTACACTTCAAATGAAAGTGCAATGCAATGCATCTATTAAGAGCAAAAAAAACCTGAACCTGCCCCTCACCCCCACCCCACAAGATTATCTGTGTGGGCTGGGCATGGGAACAGAGAAAGGTAATTCTAATTGGTGGGGGAAAGTCACTATTCCACTTGTTTTTGTTTCTCTGCATTGAACCTGACTGCTATGCCTCTCCTCCATTACTGTCAACAATGCCTGAAATAGAAGAATTGTTTTTAGTAGTGAAGACACAGTGAAGCTTGAATCTGGAAGACTTGCCAAATATCTCCCCTTTCTGAGCCTCCACTGAGACTTTTTTTTTTTTTTTGCTACCAACCATACAGAAGGTCAAGAGAGAAAAGCATGATGATAAACTCACTTGTAAAATTGTTCTAACAAAGCATCTGTGAGCTGCTGCTTGATCAAAATGACAGACATCAATCAGAATAATAACTTCAAATATGAGATTTTCAATTAGTGAGTGAACATAAATAAATGTCTGGAAAATCAGCATAAGGGATTTTAGACAGAGACAGCCCATACATAACAAGAGGGAGGTGGGCAGCAAGGAAAAGGTGTACTGTTCAGCAAAAGCAAAACAGCCCCAGAAACCAGGGTCAAAGAAGACATAAAGAAATCAGCTTTCAGATGAACAAATACCTACACACAGTCTATGCATGATGCTTTTGAGCTCCTGTATACACTATGAGATCTGCAAACAGGATTAGTTTCCATTTTGTAAGGGGGCAGAATAAACCTTCCTCTGCTGACTAATATGGCTTCCCAGAGCTCCTCAAAAGATGCGACACATTAGACAAATTACCAAAACAGAAAGTTTAGCTCACTTGATGGAATATTCTTTAGGGATAAGAAAGGGAAAAAAAAGGAATGTTCTAAAGATCAGAGAATTTTCCAAAGTGTCATTTGGCTTTTCAGCTAACTAAATAATCCAGAGTTTGGTCCGTGGTGGTTGACAGCAGAGTAAAAAAGTGATTAGCATAACTAAGACCTAGAAAGTGTGACAGACTTACTTTTCAAGCATAAATAAGAAAGGGGAAAGAAGGAGGTGCTTGGCTGGCAGGATGCCTCACAGACTCTGAAAGAATCTGGAGAGGAGTAGTGCCTTTTGAATAAGCCCACCCACCATCTCAGAGAGACCTAGGTTTCATCTTAGTGAGGCTACAAGCATTCTCCAGAGGACATGTCAGAAAGCCACAAGCCCACCTTTCCACTGACACCTCCCTTCAAAAAGCCTGCTGAAAAACTTGGCCATAAAAAGCCTCTTAGCCTGTAAGAGACACACCTTCTTTGTTCTGCTGGCCAGGACAAGGGGATCCCTCTCAGGTTTAGCAACAAACCTGCTGGACTGTTGAATTTGCATTCCCTCTTTTCCTTTCACCTGGTGCAAAAACCTGGGAGTGGGAGCGAGAGCAGGAGCTCTTTGTAGCCTAGGAAGCAGCTCATCCTGGGCTAACACCTAGATCCTGAGAACCTCCTGTGTCTCACCCTGTTTCCCTTCCTTCCCTCACCCAGCACGCCCTCATGAACTCCAGTCCTGGGACCATCTTGCCAGACCTCAATCTACAGATCCACCACCAGCCGCAATTCCCAGGAGGGTAAGATTTTGTCTTCTCATCGGCTTTCTCTTGACACCGAGAGAAAGTTGGTCCAGTCCCCTTTTCTTTTCATCCTGTCCCTTCCTCTCTGTTCTCCAGTTGAGAACACCATTAGAGGACCTCCTGCACCCTGACTGGGGGCACGCTTCCTTTCAGTGTGCAGGAAAATCTCGTCCAGATCCAGGAGCCTATGGACTCCAGTTGGGAAGCCAGTGGCAGGGAGACATCCCCATGGCCTGTTTCCCAAACCTCGGCTAACCTTTCTCACCCTCTCATAGCAACTCTCCCTCAAAAACATCGAGAGACACCCCTTCCACTCTCTCCTATGTTATCTTTCCCAACTGGGATTAAAAGGAGACATTCCATTTCTGTGTGGCCCAATACAAACTTGGTAACTGGTAACATTGGCCAGCTGAGAGAAATTTCAATTCCCAAATTCTCCAAGATCTTAATAACTTCCTCCAGAGGACTGGCAAATGGTCAGGGGTTCCCTAAGTCCAAGCCTTCACCTTCCCTTTGTTCTCTACTTAACTCTGACTTCCCACTGAGAACCCACCTCTCCAGCCTGCTGGAGCAACATAGTCTGGGACCAAAACCTCTACTTCTGCGAAGCAGTTTTTTCTCACAGCTGCCTGCTTCATCCCAGGCAACCAGAAGTATCTTTCCTAACTAGTTTGGTAGTCTCCCCAGTGACATTAACTTCCTATTGTCCCCAGGCAAAGCTGCCAGATCTCTGGGAGGCTTGCTTGGCCAAAACACTCCCTTTATGCCTTTTCCATACTCTATGCCTTTTGCTGATTCTAAGAGTTCAGGTGAGACCTGAAGAAAAACCCTCTAAACTTCTCCTTGCTGAACAAAAACCCCCTACCCCTACCCTGACAACAAGGCACCTTTATCACACTCTTCCTTCCTCTATTGACTAGCTAAGCCTGGCTGATGATTCTCCACCTTGTAATCCTCCTCCTCCTGTCCAACAGCCCCAGAAAAGTCCAAATCCCTCCCCACAATCGGCTTCCCTTGAACACCCTTCTCCCTCCTCTTTTCCACTGGTGCATCTGCCTCTTTGAATACAACCCCCCTCTCCAGGCCCACCCCCACCACCCCTCCCAGCCTCAGACATACTCTCTCACTCTTGCTTCCCACCCAGTACCTCCCCAGACCACTTCTCGCTCTATCCTACCCCTCTGTGACTCTGTGAAGAAGCAGTCATTGAAAGGCCGTTTGTGTTCATGTATCCTTTTCAAGTAATGATCTGGGATCATATTGAACAAAAGATCAGGAAAGTGGTCCTCCATGTTACTCAAAGGTATGTCCTCACTTGGGACATTTACTTCCTCCTCTCATCCATCCCTCATGAAGAGAGGTAGCACATTTGGCATGCAGCCAAAAATCATGCTGATGAGTTGTACCACCAGCACCCTGCTAATCATACTCTGGCAGCTTGAGCAGTGCCCAGGGCTAACCCCCAAAACCCCAAGTGGACATACCAACTTGGTGACCCTGATAGGGCAAATTGTGATCACATGATCACTTGCCTCCTGGCAGGGATGGAAAAAACAAATAAATAAACAGGTCAACTATTAGTACCTCATGGAAATTACCCAGGGGGCAGATGAAAACCCAGCCCTCTTTATGAACCGCCTTTCAGAGGCAGTGATCAAATACACAAACACCAGCCCTAACTCCCCTGAGGGCCTTATTCTCCTCCACCTCCACTTCATTTCCCAGTCTTACCCAGATATTCATGAAAAGCTCCAAAATGAGAAAATGGACCCCAAACACCCCAGAAAGAGCTTGTAGACCTTGTCTTTAAAGTTTTTAACAACCGGGATGAGGAACAAAAAACTCACAGAGAAAAAAAGTCTAAATCCAAATATCAGATTCTGGTCTCCCTAATTTTACCTTCTACCCACAAGCTTGAAAAAAGCTCCACCCCACACCCACCTAGCAACTATTTTCACTGTGGCAATCCGGGCCCTGGGCAAAAGCTTGCTCTAATCCCAGGCCTCCTACAAAGCCGTGTCTGAACTGCACACAGTGGGGTCACTGGAAAATGGACTGCCCTCTAGGGAAGTCAGCCTGTCCCTTGAGTCCTCTTCCCTCCAGGCAACCAGACACATCTAGAGAGGACACGGTGGCCCTCATGGCTTTGTCTTCAGTGACCGACTGATGCGGCCCAGATCTCAAGGCCCCCTCCACAATGACACTAGCGGATCCATGGGTAACAATGGTGGTGGCAGGAAGTCAGGTTTCTTTCCTGGTGGACATGTGGGTCAGCCACTCTGTCCTTACTGAATAGTCGGGACTTTGCTCCCTTCCTCTATTTCAGTTGTTGGAATGAAAGGTTTAATAGAAACACCAGCCCAAACCCCTCTTCAATATTGTTCCTTGGGGTATATTACTTTGACTCACTCCTTCCTGGTAATCCCCCACTGCCCCAAACCCTTCTGGAAAGAGATATCCTCCACCGCATGGGGGCAGGGCAGGTGATCTTGACTGATATGCTTCCAGAGGGAAGCTGCTATCCTGGGAAGGAATCAGTGCAGTAAATTTCTTGTGTTAAATTAATTTTGCAGAATTACCTGGAGGACTAAAAAGAGAAGAGACTTAATGTCTCATCAAAGATGAACATTTTGGGAAGAATTAACAAGTCTACATTCCTAGACTTTTGTCACATTCTTGAAAAATCCTTAAAAGGAGGAAACCCAACCTTTCAGTGCACCTCTCTCTCTGAAGTCACCTGCATTTTCTAAGTGCATAGCCTTAAATCTAAGCTTGTTTTGTGTCCTGTGAATTTGTCTTAATAATCATGGGGCGGGAGACCTTATGACAAAGAAATTTGGGTTACACTACATTTATGGCCAAATATGGCTGGAGAGAAATGTGAGTTAAAACTCCATTCCCTGGAAATTTATCCCATGCTCTTGGCTAGGAAGAATTAATATAGTCGAAATGACCATCCTGCCTAAAGCAATCTACAGATTCAATGTAATCTCTATTAAAATATCTACAGCATTCTTCAATGAACTAGAGTGAATAGTTCTAAAATGCATATGGAACCACAAAAGACCCCAAATAGCCAAAGCAATCCTGAGAAGGAAGAATAAAGCAGGGGGAGTTACATTCCCTGACTTCAAGCTCTACTACAAAGCTACAGTAATCAAGACAATGTGGTACTGGCACAAGAACAGACCCATAGACTAGTAGAGCAGAATAGAGAGCCCACATATAAACCCAAGTATATATGGTCAATTAATATATGATAAAGTAGCCATGGATATACAATGGGGAAATGACAGCCTCTTCAACAGCTGGTGTTGGCAAAATTGGACAGCTACATGTAAGAGAATGAAATTGGATTACTGTCTAACCTCATACACAAAAGTAAACTCAAAACAGATCAAAGACCTGAATGTAAGTCATGAAACCATAAAACTCTTGGAAAAAAAATAGGCAAAAATCTCTTGGACATAAACATAAGCAACTTCTTCATGAACATATCTCCCTGGGCAAGTGAAACAAAAGCAAAAATGAACAAGTTGGACTATATAAAACTAAAAATCTTCTGTACAGCAAAGGACACCATCAGTAGAACAAAAAGACATCCTACTGTATGGGAGAATATATTCATAAATGACATATCCAATAAGGGGTTGACATCCAAATTATATAAAGAGCTCATGCACCTCAACAAGCAAAAAACAAATAAGCCAATTAAAAAATGGCACAGGAGCTGAACAGACACTTCTCCAAAGAAGAAATTCAGGTGGCTTACAGGCACATGAAAAGATGCTCCACATCACTAGTCATCAGAGAAATGCAAATTAAAACTACAATGAGATATCACCTCACACCAGTAAGGATGGCCACCATCCAAAAGACAAACAACAACAAATGTTGGTGAGGATATGGAGAAAGGGGAACCCTTCTACACTGCTGGTGGGAATGTAAATTAGTACAACCATTGTGGAAAGCAGTATGGAGGTTCCTCAAAAAACTCAAAATTGAAATGCCATTTGACCCAGGAATCCCACTCTTAGGAATTTACCCTAAGAATGCAGCAGCCCAGTTTGAAAAAGACATATGCACCCCTATGTTTATTGCAACACTATTTACAATGGCCAAGAAATGGAAGCAACCTAAGTGTCTGTCAGTAGATGAATGGATAAAGAAGATGTGGTATATATACACAATGGAATATTATTCAGCCATAAGAAGAAAATAAGTCCTTCCATTTGCAGCAACATGGATGGAGCTAGAGGGTGTTATGCTCAGTGAAATAATTCAAGCAGAGAAAGAAAGGTATCAAATGATTTCACTCATATGTGTACTATAAGAACAAAGAATAAACTGAAAGAACAAAACAGCAGCAGACTCACAGAACCCAAGAATGTTCTAACAGTTACCAAAGGGAATGGGATTGGGGAAGATGGATGGGAAGGGAGGTATAAAGGGGAAAAAAGGCTATTACAGCTAGCACACATAATGTAGCGGGTGTGGAGGTAGGTGGGGGGATATGGGGAAGGCAGTATAATACAGAGAAAAGAAGTAGTAATTGTATAACATCTTACTACACTGATGGACAGTGACTCCAATGGGGTATGTGGTGGGTACTTGATAACAGGGGGAGTCTAGTAACCATAATGTTGCTCATGTAACTGTATAGTAATAAAAAAACTCCATTTGCAAGCTGGGTCCTACCAAACTTCTGCCAGTGTTCATGAGAATTACAGCCTAAAGTAACTGTGATCATTATCTCTCAATCTATAGGTTTATATGTCTAAATGTGTAAATGTAAGATATTTTTCTATCTCTAGATGGTACTATGAAAAATTAATTGATTTAAATACAAGAATTTGTAAAAATTGAGCATTCCAAAACTTCCAGAAATTCTGATAAAAGATACTCAGCATTGATGCTAATTTATGTTTAACTCAAACAGACATGTCCTTATGGTTATCAGCTGCCTAGGTTTACCTGGTCATTTAAGTTGATGTTACCTGTTAAATCTTTCAAAAAAAATACTTAAAGAGAGACTTGACTTTGTCTAATGTTGGTGAAGGTTTTTTGATGGCCATGCTATGTGAGATTAAAGCAAATGAGTCTTGATATGAAGTACACAGAAAAATTAGAATTTTGTTTTCTGTTTGTTGAAAGGACAAAGTTTTCTTGAACTTTTAGTCTGCTTTTAATACTGAAACATTGTGAAGGGTTTTACTAATTGTTTTATCAAAATGATTTCTTATACTTAAGGTCTCGATGAGTTGTCTAAGTACTTAAGAAAATGAGATGTTAATATTAAAAGAGTTAAAAGCTAAGTTGATATGTTGCAGAAATAACCAAACATACTTATATAAGCTCTAATCAAATCTTTAACCATTGCCAATTTTAAGTCTTTTGTCATTTATAGTTACTATTTTACTCCTAAACTAGTAAAGAACTAAATTCAAGCAGAGCAAAAATTAGCTACATAAAATTAAGTAAGATGATTTTAACTTTTATGCAAATGTCTCTAATCTCTTAAACAAGAAAACAAGTATCTGTTTTAATCTTTTTCTCTTAAACTAGCTTACAACAGTTTAGTAAATTATACCTCTAAAGCAGAATTGAAACATTTATCTTTTTCTACCTGATCCCTCCAGAATTTAGAAACTCTCAGTGACTATTTTCATATTTTATGATAATATTTTTACTTATGTAAGTTCAATAAGAATCTGCTGTCCTTGTGACAGGACCAATTGAAAACACTGGTTATATTACCAAGTCTTTGACTGGAATGTCATGTCTGAGACACGTGCATAGAGACTCAGTTATGAACAGACAGCTTTAAGGAACTAAGATTGACTTTATGGAGCCAACAAAGCCCCTTGGAAGAACTGATCCAGTACCTTGCTTACAGGGTTCCTAGCAGCCTTACCAGGTGAGTAAGGAAGGCCACTTCCTGGCAGGTGCAGGAACTTCAAAATATCTTGGGGACCTCAAGAAGAGAGGAATTTACCCAAATCTGCAGGTACTGCAGGCAAAACCTAATGGCAAGTCTTGCTTGGCTCTCTGCCCTTGAGAGGTCTTTGAGATCAATCTGAAATTCCTTATAAAAAGTTCCAACAAAACACATTTAAAAGAGCCTGTGCTATCAATGACTGTTCTTGCTGCACTTATATATAAATAATCAGGCCAACTGTTTTAAAGCTAAACTTATAATATATTAATAAAAATGAGGGTAATTTTAGAGAGAAAGAAGAATTGTGTTTCAATACTTCAGCCTATCACTATTAGATTCTAATACTGTTCATTGTAAAATGGACTAGATCCTGGATTCTAGTTTTCTCAAAATGTCTAGCTATGACTCTCCAAATGTTTCAGTTTTCTCCCATCATTGAAGTTAGAGTTTTACTATTTCTAGTTTTCATATTCAACCATTCATTCTTAATCTCCTTGTCAAGTTTTTTCCTTCAGAACAAAAAATCCAACTCCAGATGTTGGGCAGAAGAGGTTTTCAATACACCCTAATGCTGATGAACATGCATATCAGCAACCCCGCAACTTAGTTGCATCCTCTTTTTATGTGCCCTTGTCCGTGTCTACCTCTGCAAAAACAGCTCCACGACCCCTCCTCTCCCTGACAAACAGCAAGGAAACGCTGGACCCACAGACAGGGACATGCCCTTACTCAGCAGAAAGTAGTTACAAAAGAGTGACCAACACCCAGTTTTCCTCGAAAGATTTCAAGGGTCCACATTCCTTGAGGGGTGAAT